>JAAGEH010000006.1:6117238-6199082 GCA_011751065.1 Lasiurus cinereus
TTAAAATGTAAAAGGCATTCTGACTCATAAGTTAGACAAAAACAAGAGGTGGGCTGAATTTGCTCCTGGGCAGTAATTTGTCAATCCCTGCACGAAACCACGTATCTGATATTGATTTGAATCATCTCTGAACTTTCCATAGTAAGACATAAAACACTTATGGGATGGTTATGAAGATGAAATAGTGGGCACAAAGCAGCTGCCCAGTAAACATCCACTGTTGTTTTTGTCCTCTTCATCATCTTCATCTTCTCTCCTGCTGAGGCTGGACTTTGCCTCAGAGTACTCTGCCTGACCAACAGTAGGTTTCCCTAAATGATAGATGGCGTTATTTCAACCGGTTGGAGCATGTAGTCTTGATCTGTGCCCATGGGGTGAACAGGGAACTCTGTGCCTGTTAGCAGGCCTACCTGGTGACCACCTCATGGCAGAGCATGACACCAGCCTCCTTGTGTTGGAGTTAAGGATGGAGCCTGTCTCCTGGTCCGGAAATCTCCTTGCTGTTTAATCTGAAATCACTGCATTAAGCCTAGGTTTATATATTTATTTCTTTATCAAATTTGTGAAATGCAGGGAGTATTAAAGAGGCTATTGTTCCCTGTGTGGACAATGTTTAATAAGTAGTGGCCCTGTTGTGTTGGTTTACTCGTCAGCTAGAATTCAACAAAGAGAAGATAGTTCTAGAAATTTTCTGACAATTCCTAAAAGGATAAATTGAGTAGCAAGTAATATGCCAATAAGGGTCCTCCTTATATAGGCTGATTGTGAGCATCTGTTTATTGGACTAACGTTGCTGGAGCTTCTGCCATGTGCTAGACACCATCCTGTACACACAGGTGATAAACCAGTCACGACCCCTGACTTCAGACTCTTACTATCATAGGGAGAGATGGATGGGAAACAAACACACCAAGAATCAGAAAATGTCAGTCCTAAAAGGAACAAAGCAGCGAGATGCATGGTCCTCTCAGACTTGCGATGTTGGGGGATGGGTTGGATCTGACAGTCTAAACTTTACCCAGTAAAACTTATGTGCAGCTAATAAGTTACAACTTATTTAACTCTAAAGGCTCAAGAAAGGTTTCCTTGAGTGAGATCTGGACTATGTGAAGGTGTTAGCTGGACCAGGAGGAAGGACAGCTGGGAGTGAGGAGGTCAGAGCAAGGCTGAGTGCAGGAGGAGGGGATGTGAGGGTTTCCTGGAAGACAGTAGGAGGAGCCAGCCCTGCAGGGGCCTGGAGGCTAATTCTTCTCTGGTGCAGTGAAGCTCTGGAATCCCCTGGACCTCAAATATGCTGATTCTGACTCAGTGGGACCGGACAGGGCCTGTGGGTGGGTCTGCATTTCTAACAGGTTCCATGGAGATGCCCACAGACCACAGCATGAGTACAAAGGTTTCAGCCATGACTTCATCCCTGTGAGTGGGTAGTGGGTGGGGTTAGGACAGAGATTTTCCCAAGATTCCTCTGGATGGACCAGCCCACCTCCCAGCTGTCACAGAGCGTAACCCTCGGCCTGGAGCTTGGCAATCCTTGGGAAAACTCTAAGGTTCAAGTGGAGTTGGTGCTTTTTCCCAGTGAGTCCTTCAGCTGACACTTGGTCGGCTCCAGTTCTAGGCGGTATATCCAAAACAGGCTGCTTCTGCCCCCACAGAAATGCTTTGGTTTGGGTATTGCACTTCCAAAACTCTGGGAAGGACAGCCCTTGTGTATTTTTCAGAAGCAAGCTAGGCTTGCAGTAAAAAAAAAACCTCTATTTGTATTTATATTTGCGTACAGATACACAAGCATATAGATAAGCTTTCAAATGCAGTCATAGCCATGCATAGGATTGAAAAGAAATCTTACAAACAGTAAATCAGCTCAAATTCCATCATTAAAGGATCATGGGACTGCAGTGCTTTTGCTGCTGCTTCAGGTGCCTGAGCAGACCCAGGCTCCTCTGTCCAGAGGTATCAGCCATCATGGATAGCAGTACACCGGGCAGCTCTGACCCTGCAGGGATGTGGCTGTTGGGGCGGGTAGGGAGGAATCAGTAAGATTCTGGCAAGCAGGTGATGCTGACCGGCTTTGGGAGAGGGAGCTGGGAGTGAGCAGGCTGTGCTGACTTGCTCTGAAAGATGGCACTGGGAGCTACCAGGCAGTGCTGACCGGCTCTGGGAGAGGAAGCTGGGAGTGAGCCCCACCTGCCTGGCTGCCTGCACTCTGCCTCCGGCCTCTCTCCCAGGCCTGCTGACTGTCTTCCTAAAACCATCAGGGTAACAAATATGGGCCCAACAAGCAATGGGCCCTTGTAAGCAATCCCAGTGGCTCCCTAGGAATGTCCCCAAACAAAGGTGGCACGCGGCCCCCTGGGCTGGCTGCTCACTTGAAGTACTAGCCTCTGCAGCTTCACATCAGAGGTGGCTCCTATGAAGCCTGACTACCTTTGCCAGCAGCTTTAAGAGCACAGCAAGTGAGGGGCTCCTGACCAGGAGAGGCTTCTACAGAGCATTGCACACGCCTGGGACCGGCTTCTCCAGCAAGCGCATTACCCGACACTGGCAGGGCGCTTCTCTAACCCTCATGCGCAGGCCTCCTCTTGCTATGTCAGTTTTCTGCAGGGAAGCACATCGCCACCCGACCAGGTACTCTCTGAACAAGCCCCACACACAGCAAAGGAAAGCAAACCAACTCCGGCTTCCTCAGCCCCACGAGAGTCCAGATCTGACCCGTTCTTGCCTGGGGAGAGCAGGCCCTGACTCCCCTCGGGGTAACTCTGATGCTTCCATTTTCCTCCAATCAGCCTCACCCTCATTCCCGACACACACAAGACTTTTTAAAATCATGAGCATCTTTATCATTTTAGGCTCATGGATGGCCATTTTGCCTAATTAATAAATAAGTCAAAACCTGAAAGGAAGGGACGGTTGCAAAGAACTTTCCACACTAACTAAAAGGAAGCTACAGTGAGCTAGACCTGGAATGCGGTTCTTTGAATCCTGCTGGCTAATTTATTCCAGGAGTCGGATTTCACCTCCAGGTCACTCTGTGTCACCTGTTCATTATGCTGTGCCCAGAAGCATCAACGAAGACCTGAGAAGAACATACCTCTTTCTCCAGACCGTTAAACATTGCTGTTCCAGTAGTTCCCAGCCACCGCATTCATTCGCACTCGCTGAGCATTTTCTTATGTGTCAAGCATGCATTAGGTGCACTCCGTACATAATCTATAATCTACTGGGCAACCCCATATGGGAGGAGTAAAAAATTAGCGCTTAGAAGGTTCAACTTGGACTTGAACCTCTGAGCTCAAAGCCAATGGGCTGCAACCTTTCAGAGCATCATTGACTTTGCAGGCCTGAGAGCCATCCTCTCTCATTATGGTAACATCACTTTATTCTTAGCTCCTGTGATGCTGGGTGCACACAGAAGGGAAGCAGGCCAGCCATGGTTCAGGGTGGGTCACCACCCACATGGGCCAATGTAAACCCCACGGCATTTGCTGGGAAACTTTAGAGGCAGATGCTTTCCTCGGCCAGATTCGCTAAACCAGATGCTGCCAGGTGAACACTGTCATCACCACCTGTAGAGAATCCAACCGAGAAGGGAGGAAGGCGAAGTCAAAGAGAGAGACCTGTCCCAGTCCCAGCCCTCTAGGTGCCAAGGTTGAGTCATACAGGTGATGTGTTATGAATCACAGGCTGCAGCAGGTTCATCAGAATAAAAATTGGGCTTTGGAGTCAAACACAACCGGGTGTAAGTCCTGGTTTCACTATATATCTGGTAGGTGAGCAAATACGCAATGGTTCTATGCCTCCATTTTCTTACTTGGAAAATGGGGACATTAGCAGTGTGTCTTCTCAGTCGAGAGGAAGGCTAAGTGAAGTCAGGTGTGTGTAAAGTCAGGGGGGACTGTGCCTGGCATGGAGAGACATCCCAGGCCTAGCATGAAGCTGAGGACCTTTTATTCTTGTATTATTACTATTTATTTACTCTCAGTAAATGCTCACAAGACTGATCATAATAATTTCAGAGAGCAAATAAAAAGAAGGTTGATAACATTACGGGTAGTGGTGAGCAGTGAAAAATATTCAGAATGGCCAATGAGGGACAAATCCAGATACCCATCCATCTATCCATCCATCCAATCATCCATCCACCAATCCATTTGTCCAAGTTATTTCTCATAAGAGCTGAACAGAGTTAATATGCAAGAAAGAAGAGACCTGGGTTCAGGAAAGATTAATCAGAAGAGAAATCAGGGAACTATCATAATGAACATGTCAGGGGCTTCCTGGGATAAAATCAGGAAGACCAACAGTTAGCTCCGGAAGGAAGCTTACAAATGGAAATGAGTTTGAGTGAATCACAGATCATCTTCATCCATCCATACGTCCATGCATCCATCCATCCATGCATCCATCCATCTATGCATCCATCCATGCATCCATCCACCTATGCATCCATCCATGCATCCATCCATCCATGCCTACACCCATATATCTACTTATCTATCTATTGTTTTAAAAGAAAAAGAGAGAGAGAAATCCATCTATCTATCCATTAATCTATCCATGCATCCACCCATGCACCCATCCATCCAATCATCCATCCATCCACCCATCTATGCATGCATCTATACATCCATCCACCCGTCCAACCTTCTCTCTCTACCCCCTTGGCTTTATTCTATGCTCCATTACTAACACTAGGCTATGCCTTGTTTATCCCTGTAGCCCTGGCACACAGTACAGGGTCTTTAAAAAAAGTAGAAATTAGTAAGTAGCTATTGAATTAATAAAAAATGGCTCTCAAATACAAACACTCCTTTCAGGGAATTTATCTTCCACGAATCAATTTAATCCATCCAACCCTCCTCCCCTCACACAGTTTCCATGCCTCTTTCAGATTATTCCTGGAATGAGCCTTGTACCCTGGAAAAGTTATCGGGCAGCATCCGTGTTGAACCAGCAAAGTTTCAAGCTTAAGCCCTCACCCCATAAATTTTCTTTTGTTCCTCTGGAAGCAAGGACTGCCTTTTATTTTTATTCTGTTTCTTTCATAGAAAATTACAACATCTCAATCCACACATGGGTTTGTTGGGTGCAATACAGAGTGTGACTTACAGTTGTGAGTACACAAAACATAAAGCTTATTCTTGTATTATTATTTATTAATTATTGTATTACTTTGCATTCAAACAACCATAAAACTACTTTTGCTCCACCCTGTATTTGTCACAGCTGTTGATTTCATAATGCAAGATCTATAGGAAGCCCTTCCCCTCATTTTTGTTAATATATTCTTTAATAAAGAAAGTTGTACATTTCCATTGCTACCGTTTTATCTTGGGTGACTCCCCATGAAGTTGCCCAATTCCTTCCATCCATGGCTGGAGAGAAGTTCAAAGCCCGTGCCTGAGAATTTAAATCGGAATTACAAACAGTATTTCTGTTTATTTATCGGAGTGCAGTGGCAGACTCAAAAGTTAAACCAAAGCACAAAACTTTTCTTGTGGAGTAAGCTCAGGGGATTGTGCTCTAAAATGAAAATCAGATCATTGTTTAAAAAAGAAAGAGAGAGAGAGAGAGAGAGAGAGAGAGAGAGAGAGAGAGAGAGAAAGAAACACCTCACACAGAGCATTGTTATACATTTGAAAATATCTTTGTGTTCCTTCAATGTTCTTCTAAGCACACTAACGGGTCAGTCCACAGGAAATGCAGGAATACGTTATATTTTAATCAGGGCACATAAAACACTGTCTAGAATATTATGTTTCCCAGGGGAATGCACAGAGCAGGGAACATTTACAAACTCCAGGTCAGTCTCCCCATTACATCACTGTGAAAAAAAACAAATTTATGAGGTTAAATTATATGGATGTTATATATTGGAACTGTTAGCCCATTCCCAAATGAGAATGTTGGCTGAAATAGCCAGATTCTCTGAAAGAAATTTCTAGCTCCTTTATTGTAGGTGTTTTTTTATGGTAACTTTCCACACATACAAAAAAGTGAAGACGTATTCTTTGAAGGTAATGAAATGAATAATAATAATAATAAAACTAAATTCCAATAGGGAAAGCACCTAAAGGAGTTACCTACTCTTCCCCAGAGATGAAACACAGAAGTTATTTGTGGGACTTACCCATGATTTATCCCATCTATTCCTCATCCAAATGATTGGAAGCACAGATGTTGATGCTATAACTTTACTTCCAGTAAATAATTCCTCAAAGGACTCACATTTGTTTAACCTTAGTCACAGGATGAGAAAACTTATTAAACATTTATGGAAGGAGCAATACAGATTTTTGGTTGATGTCTTGGCAAGTTTGGAAACTCATAGCCCCAATTTTTCACCTTCCTTTCACCTCTCTAAAAGAGAAGGATCTACAGGGAAGTGCCCATACCTGGATAATAGAGACTCCCCCTCCTCAATCCCTCCATTTGCAATGTGGCTTGACAGTAAACAGCAGGCTGCTATGCTGATCTCAAAGCACAATAATTAAACCAAAGGGACAGCAGACAAACTACTCCTATGGGATCACAGAGGGAGAACAAAACCACACCCAGACCTGCTTCTGAGATGAGCACGCATTTACACGCAAACCTGCATGCACTCAGTCATTCAACAATATGTACTAAGACTCTACTACATTCAGTGCGTTGGTATCTACTATCCCAGAGGCTCCAAGAACCATGGATAACCCCTTGTTCATTCATTTGTTTATTCCTTCATCTTCATTCATGTATTCAATCAAAACACCTACTGTGCTCCAGTTATATTAAATGAAGTGGCTCCGCCCTAACTGGTTTGGCTCAGTGGATAGTGCGTTGGCCTGCAGACTGAAAGGTCCCAGTTTCATTTCTGGCCAAGGGCATGTACCTTGGTTGTGGGCACGTCCCCAGTAGGAGGTGTGCATCGATGTTTCTAACTCTCTATCCTTCTCCCTTCCTCTCTGTAAATAATCAATAAAATATATATTTTTAAAAATGAAGTTGCCCCCACGATTTGAAAGCTGAATCCTGACATGGAAAAGGAAACAGATGACAACAGGGTGTAGAGCCTGCTTCCTGGTATTGGGATCTCTCACAGGTAACTTCCCCATTGAGGGCAAATTTTCCTGTGCAGGGACCTGGGTGTCGCTATGGCTTTGCTTCCCTCTCACTCCTGTACATCACCAGGAGGAGAGGGCAGTGCCACCGAGGCTCCCTGGGGACATGCCCTGTGATATTAATCTCACGTTCACCGGGAAAGTCCCGAAGAGCTGTGCACTGGGTCCATGAGTAGCTCAGCTTTGGCAGGAACACATGCATAGCCCACGCCTCCCACAAACACAGAAGTCATTTATACTCCTTCCCCCCAGACACACATAGCAACACCACTACATACCTAATCTAGCCGCACAGGAAATATAGTCACGTTCACAACACATCTAATATGTGCATGTTCACAACTCACACCCACCATGAAACAGATCCATGGTGCACACGCACACAACACCCGTCCTGAGGATGGCGCTAGACTTGGCTGGGAAAAGCATCTGGTACCACATAAACCCTCCAGACCCTGGGGTCCTGCTTATCAATAGTTCCACCACCAGCAGCAGGCAGTGCATGCCATACATGTTCGCTGGGTGCCCTTGAACTGTTCACATGTCCAACTCTAACACTAACTGTTAATGATTCACTGTGTGACATGACACAGGAAAGCCTTTCCTGACCCCGTGCCCATGCGCCCCCCACGAGCTCCAGAGTCCACAGGTAGCAGCCCTCCAGCTGAGGAGTTCTGTCCCTTATACACTCGGAGAAAGGCCACTTCTTGTCTGTTGATCATGCTTTTCTTTTCACTTCTCTCTGCTCCACCCCCACCCCAAGGCAACGGAGTTCTCTTGATGTTCTTGGGTTCAAACCCTGCTGACAGCTGGCTGAGTCTCACTCCTTATTGAGATTATTGATGTATTTTATTTATGTTCTGTTTACCTACTTCAAGCAGACAGCTAGCAAGTGCCTACTTGGTGTAAGTCAGTCACTTATATGTTTGGTTAGGGATGTGTGCATCTCAGCAACGTCTCAACAATGTGCAAAGTATGAGATATTATTGCTTATGTTTCTCAGCTGATTCTCATGCTAAATGTAGTAAAATCTCACAAGCGTTTATCTCTATGCAAATTACTTATGTGACAATTGTAAAAATTCCCAAGAATATGCCGCATAGGATTTTGTGATAGTGAAAACTTTAAAATATGCTAAAAGCCTATTAACAAAGGAATTGATAAATGAGTAAAAATGCACAAGCTTATGGTGGAGTAGTATAAAGCATATAAAATGAATTAGCTCTATTTTTTTAAACCTGTCCCCCCTCTCTCTCCTTGTTTCTTTTTCTACCTACCTACCTTCCTATATACGGGGATAGAACCCCAAGCAGAGTGATAAACCAACTTGTAAAATATAGTGTGAACCTATTTACATAAACATTTTTAAAACATATATGAAAGTATAATGATGCTCCCATCTACATATACATGCCGGTAAAACCATAAATAATGGAAGCTACCCACACTAAATCCTTAGCAGTGCCTCTCTCCAGGGAGAGAGTGATGGGGAAGTAATCATACTTACTGAACACATTATGTGCTATGCACGATTCTAAGTACTTAATAAGTACCCATTTTTAAATCTTCATAATGGTGCTTGGAAGTAAGACCTTCCTTATGCCTACTTTACAGGACTGAGGCTCAGAGACTGTAAGTTTTGTGTTTAAAGAAGACTTAACTTTATCTGCAATGTGCAATTTCTTTATATCTGAAATTTGCTGATCATGTGAAATAAGCTCATCTTATGTTCTTTCTTCTTCTAATTCATCTGATTGACTATTTCCATCCAATATTAATAAAGAAAAGATTTATATTAAAGACAATAAAATAGGATGATAATTTCATTTCATTTCTCATTAAAATAACCTCAAGTTAGATAGCTAGGCACTTTGCCAAACTTTGTATTATTATAAAGGTTTGTTTCAAAATGCTACTTACGCTACGAAAATGTAAAATGGTATAGCGACTAAGGAAAAAAGTATAGAGCTGCCTCAAAAAATTAAAATTAGAACTATGATCCAGCAATTCCACTCCTGAGTATTTATTCAAAAAAAAATGAGAACACTAATTTGAAGAGATTATGTATCCCTTTTTCACTGCAGCAATATTTAGAATAGCCAAGGTATAGAAGTAACCTAAATGTCCATAGATACAGAGTGCATATATACAATGGAATATTACTCAGCCAGTAAAAGTAATGAAATCATGCCATTTGCAACATCATGCATGAACCCAGTGGATATTATGCTAAGTGCAACAAGTCACACAGAGAAAGACAAGTATGGTATGATTCAACTTATATGTGGCATCTAAAAAACAAAACAAATGAGCAAACAAAAAGAAACAGAAATAGGCTCATAGATACAGGAAGCAAACTGATGGTTACTAGAGAGGGGATGGCTTCAGAGTTGAGCAAAATAGGTGGAGAGGATTAAAAATACAAATGTCCAATTATAAATAAGTAAGTCATGAGAATGTAATGTATAGCATAGTGAATATGGTCAATAATCCTATATAATCAGGAAGTAATATGCAAATTGACCCTCATACCCTTGCACAAGATGGCCACCCCATGTAGTCAAAGATGGCCACCACAAGATGGCCGGCAGGGGAGGGTAGTTATGGGAAATCCAACCAGCAGTTGGAAGCTACTGGGCTGACAGGGGAGGGAAGTTGGGGGCAATGGGGCTGGCAAGGGAGCAGTTAGGCATCCATCAACCTGGCAGAAGAATGGTTAGGGGGTGACTGGACTGGCAGGCAGGTGAGTGATTGGGAGCTAGCAGTCCTGGATTGTGAGAGAGATGTCTGACTGCTGGCCTAAACTGGAATTCAGACATCCTCAGAAGGGTCCCAGATTGGAGAAGGTGCAGGCTGAGGGACACTCCCCCACCCTCTGTGCATGAATTTCATGCCCCAGACCTCTAGTATTCTAATAACTTTGTATGGTGACAGATGATAATTAGATTTATTGTGGGGATCATTTTGTAAGATAGGTAACTAGCAAATCACTAGGATGTACATCTGAAACTAACAGGATATTATGTCAATTAATATTAAATAAGATATTAAAGCATACCCATATTTTAAAAAAGTAACAACAAATATAATAATCCCCTTCCTTCTTACCACCACCAACTAAAAACTATTGCTGATTTTTTATTTTTATGAAAGATCCTATTATGATTTCTGTTGTAAGCAACATTTTCCCTCTGAGATACCACCTTTTGAATTTGGAGGTCATCTTTTTTTTTTCCATATTACTTAGAGTACTCATTTAAATGTCACCTATAATTAAATACTTACAAGTAAGAAACACCTTTAGAGACCCTGATCATAAATATTTTAAAAGATTCTAAAGAGAAAGATCTGTGAGGGTCACTTTTCATTCACTGAGAGAAATAACAGTCCCTGCCATTGCGTGTAGCCCATGTGTGTGAGAGCCAGGAAGAGGCAGGGCCTGCCCAAGACTCCCAGGGAACAGATGGGGCAGCGTCTGACTCCACGACACACCCTAAAAAGGGCTGCAGGAAGTGGGTGAGCCCGACTGCTTTTTGAGATGCCTCGGATGGACCATGTCAGGGGTTATCATGTGGTTTTCCACTTTTGTCTAATACAGTGGTCGGCAAACTGCGGATCTCGAACCACATGCGGCTCTTTGGCCCCTTGAGTGTGGTTCTTCCACAAAATATCACTGTTTGGGTGAGTCTATTTTGAAGAAGTGGCATTAGAAGAAATTTAAGTTTAAAATATTTGACTCTCAAATTTCAATCGTGGTACTGTTGATATTTGGCTATATTGACTAATGAGTTTGCCAACCACTGGTATAATAAAACAAGAATGGACTTATGAAAACTTCATTGTGGAAAACATAAGGGGTTTTCAAAATCGCAATTAAAAAAGTGTCTTCAACTTTTAAGGTTGCGTTTAGGGATTTAGACAAACAAAATGAATCCCTTTCTCTCTTATTTTCTTTGACACAATTGACTTTTACTAGATTTCAACTCACGCTCTTGGCCTGCACGGATCTGTACTAGACTGTGAGCATTTATTTATAGTCCTATTTGCTGCTGAGCATTAAATAATCTGAGAACAAACAAAGCACAGTGTCTAAGAACTAGGATTCTGATAGGCAGACCCTAATTAAAAGCTTGCGTGATCTTCAAGCTACTTGAAATTTTCAACACTTAATTTCCTTATCTATTCAATGGGCCAATAATAATACCCACCCTGTGGGATGCGGTGGGGAGAGACTTTATGTAGATGACTTGTACTGGTCAATGCTTGGCAAACTATGAAGTGTGTGTGTGTGTATATATATATATATATATATATATATATATATTAGTTTAGTGCTATCCTCATCAATAAATAGTAGCTAAGTGACTATAATCATTCTATTAGCATCACCTTCTTCATCATCGCCAGCATCGCCCACGGAGGTACAGATGCTTGCAGAAAAGGGCTTGTAAGTCTGATTCCTAGAGAGAATCAGGACAGAGAGGAGTCACTGAAGTATTTGTGAGAATATATGAAAAGGGTACAAGAACGTGGAGGTGGTTTTTCAGAGAATTAAGCCAAGTTTTCCACCCTCTGGTCCAACAGGGTTTCCAGCATTTGAGAGAGAATAATAGACAAAGAACCAGGTCTGGGCAGTTCCTTTCCTTACTTTTTGTCTCTGGACTGCGGCTCCCAGAGTGCCAGCTGGCTCCTGAGCAGACAACCATCCCTCCCCCCATACTCCCTGGGCTGCTTGTCTCTCTCCTTAATGCAGGGGTTCTCTGGGCTCTGATGCTTGGTGTTGTGACTAGGTAGGTAAGTGCCTAAATGGATGCATTTCTCTGTTGTGATACATTAGAGAAAGTGGTCCCCACCATTTCTAAAAACATAGGTGATTGCCATGAGAGAGTAAGAGTGGAAAGAGGGACTACTTATATTTATTTTTCCAGTTGTCTAAAAGCAAAAAAGTGAAAATGGACTTCTCAAACAATTGTTGAAATATTTAAGTACTTTGGTATTTGGGAGAGGGAGAAGGAGGGAGGGAGAGATAGAGAGAGAAAGGGAGAGAGAAAGAGAGAGAGGAGAAAAAGGGAAGGGAGTAGAGGAGGAAGAGGGGGAGGAAGGATTTGATTTCCTCCATATATCCTGTAATTCAAAGCTCTAGTGGGTACTTAAAATATTCAGGGGCCTCATCCCCACCCTATGGAGTCAGCAGGGCTAAGCTCTGGCCTGGGAATATGTAGGTTTGCTTTTAACTAGTTCTCCAAGAGATGATGATGCCACATAATGCTAGGCTGGGAGCACGGGCCTATTGCAGTGCAGAGGAGATGCCCAGTCCCTCGAGGTGGCGAATGTCCTGGGCCTTGCACACTTCTCAGAACTGCTCTCTGGTATCCCGAGGGGTGTGAGTTGGGTGGACTCCTTTTCATTTTCTGAGTTATTTGAAGTTTTGATGAAAGCCTCTGTTTTCTGGGCGTTTCTCTGACCTGAGGGTGACTTGGCAGTCCTTGCTCACAGCTGGTTCATTAACCTCTGCCCCGCCCAAGCCTGCACATCTACAGCATCCTCACATGTAGTCATCTAGGCCCATCCTCGTCATGGTGTGTGCAACATCCTCACCCTGCCACCCCAGTTGTTGCTTTCTAAATTCATTTCCTGATAATCACTCCCTCCTTTACTTACGCACATATTTTTATTTGAAAATGAAATTTATGTCACTGCAGCCAGTGGAAAAGGCACTATATGCCATAGGGACAATCATTGGACCATGACAACCCAGTGTTATTATTGTATTTCCCATTGGATGCATGGATTGCTGCCGTCTCTGAAGCTGAGTTTGCTCTTGCTGATCACCACGTGCAGGACAGTGTGTAAGACAGGCGAACACCCCACGATACTTCCTCATTGATTAACTCAGGTCTTGACCCTGTGCTCAGCGGGGACATTGTTTCCCACATGTTCCTGACTCAGTGGCACTTAAAACTATCAACATCAGTACAGGGCAGTCCTGGCTTCGCAGCACTCAGGGCTGGGCTCGCCTTCCAAGTGAACCGCACAGAGCGCAGCAGGCTGGGCAGGGAAGCAAGGCGCCCGAATCTTCTCTGGGGAAGACGGTGGTTGAGGTGAGCGCTCTCCGCAAATTCCTCCTTACGTGCACCCTCATCTCCTTGGGTTCCCTTACTTTGACTAGCGATCACGGCATTCTTTCAAACAATATTTACTGAGCACCACCTCTGCCGGGCTCTGTTCATAAAGCAAATGACATACGATCCCTTCCAGGTCACAAGCTCATTATCATGGTGGTAACTTAACATGAACCCAGCAGTGGGTCTTCAGTGCTCCTATTTACCAATAAGGAAATCAAGGCTTGAGGGGAATTATTAGCTTGTTAATGTATGGGCTTAAATGTATTGACTACTTACCATGTACCAGGCATGTGCTAAGTATGTTATCTGATTTGTCTTAATGAATCCCTGTAAAAACCCATGAAGAGGCCTTTTAGTGGGTCTTTGCTAATGAGGACGTTGGAAGCCTGAGAGGAGAAGGTGGGTGAGGTCACAGTAAGAAGAGGGGTCTGGGGCAGAGGTTGCCCGGATGGGGAGATGGTTGGAGGGGCCCTTCCAGGGCTCCAGGTGATTCACAAAGAATGGCCTCCCCCTGGATGGGCAATTCTAGAATAAATGTAGTTCCCAACACTTTCCCTCCTTTCCACTTCAGCTCAGAAAATCACAAGCTGACAATTGGAAGTAACTACCTAATATATAATAAGAGGAGAGACGTAAAAGAAATAATGAGAGAAAATATTAATAGGACAAACATAGCTTTTAAAAATTATTATTTGCAGCTTTCTTCCACTTGTACCACCTGCAATTTTCCACCCATCCTGTCTACCTTTTGACCAAGTCCCCATCTCCTCTACCTTCAGCCTGACCCAAGACATCACCTGCTTCTGATGGAGCTGATGCTGGAGCCTCCTAAGTGGTCCACTGTTTGTCCCTGGTGAGTATATGGCAGCCAGAACGATCCTAAACACACCTGAATCAGAGCCTGTCTCTCTTTGCTCCCTTGTCCTCCAAGGCACCCTGCTTGACTTAGGATCCCCATCTCTATCCCTCTGTCCTTGTCCCTCACCCTCCTTCCCTGTGCTCCAGCACCCTGGCCTCCTGGCTGCTCCTCCGGTGTTCCCTACTGCATACCCTAGCTCTGCTCTCAGACCTGCCCAGAACTGCCTTCCCCTGAATGTTATACTTGCCTCCCCTGACCCTCCTAATTTCTCCTGCACTTGCCATACCTTGGCAGCTGTGACAGATATCTGCTGGCTGGTTTGTGACCTGCTGGTTTATGAATGCCAACTCCAAGGAGGCAGGCATCGGGTCAGTCCCTCTCAAGGCTGGGTTCCAGCACCCCCACAGCACCCGGTACACAGCATAGCTTCAGAAATATTGGTTAAACACAGAAAATTCCCCCCTTCCCTCCCCTGACACACACACACTCCACCCCCACCCTCATGCTCCCTAAGGTCCCAATCTCTTTGTCCTATGATATACCTTCACAGGCACCAGCCAGCCTCGCCTTCCCTTTATCAGGCATATCTGAAGGTGACAATTAAACAGTGAAGAAGGCATTACCAGGAAACAGCCTGTAGCCTAACAACCCCTAAGCCTTGGTGTCTGGGGCCTGAGGGGATGAGCCCAGGTCTGCAAGTGGGGGAGGTGAGAGTTGCCAAACCCTGAGAGACTGGGAGAGCCTGAAGCCTACTGGGCTGAAAGGGAAATTTTAGAATAAACACAGCTCCCAACACTTTTCCTCCTGCAGGAAGAGAGGGGTGAACTCTGGTCCAAAGTGAGGATCATTGACCTCTCCCCTCCACCAGCAATGCTCTATCCCTGGGGCTCTGCTTCCAAGAAAGTGAGCAAATTCAGATCATCAGCAAACACTACCTCTAAGATGAATACACAATATCAGGTGGATCACTGCTCCTCAGTTAAAGGCAGATGGGGCCAAGATGAAGAGAATACAAGTTTATTACTAAAATTTAAGGCTTTGTCATTAATACTTCCTCAATTGATAAATATTCACAATCATGATTGGTAGAGTTCTGCCAAAAAAATGTTAGATTATAAAAGAGATCCTTATACTCGAAAGTAATTAATTAATATACAAAGAAGTACAGTAATTAAAGTATTCATTTATTTACAGCCTCATTTAGTCATTCATCAGGAAATATTTATTTAGTGCCTGATAGGTACCAAGGACTAATTCAAGAGCCTAGATTTCTCCTGGAATTCCTACATAAAAACAAAAACAAAAACCCAAACAAACAAGAAAGAGAATAAAACCATTTTTTTTTTTTTTATGTAGAAGATGCAATGTAAGTGCCAGAGACAGTACCAAAGGTTTTATGGACATCACATTATCTCACTGTCACACACAATATGAGGGGAGTAATCATGTCCCCACTTGGCAGATAGGGAAACTGGGGTGCAGCAAGGTTAAGGAACTCCCCTTAAGTAGGGAGAAGCTGCAATTGGATCCCAGGTTTGCTTGGTTCTTCACATTTGCCTTTCCACAGCCTCCCTGATACCACCCATCTGAGCATCAGCCCTTCCTCCATAAAGGCTGGGCCGTTGTTATCTCCAGGTGCCTCCTCTCTCACTCTGAGAATCCTTCTCACCATCACAGAGCGCCCGGTACATCAACTGCCCAAGTTCATGAAGCATTGAAATACCCTACGTGCTTACGTTCTGCTAATAACCCAGCCAGATCATATGGCTTCTCTGCTGGAACCCCTCCCTGTGACATCCCACCACACTGAGAATCAAATCTCAAAGGCCACACGTGATCTGCCTCTGTCTCTGTCCGCCTCTCCTATCCCGTTTCTTCTTTTTAAAAAACATTGTGCTTAGAGATAATTGCAGATTCACACACAGTTATAAGAAATAATTCGGAGACATCCCATGTACCCCTCCACCAGTTTCCCCTAACTGGGTACAAAACTATATAGGACAATATCACAAGGAGGAAATGAACATTGAGCAATTCACTCCCATGATTCAGACTTCACTGGTTTTACACGTGCCTATGTGCACATCCGTGTGTGTATTTAGTTCTGTGAAATTTTATCACCTGTGTAGGCTTGTGTATCCAACACCAGAGTCACAATACAGAACATTCTGGCACCACAAGGACCCCTCCTTCTGGCTGTTCACAGCCCTGTACACCCTCCTCACTAGCCCACTGCCTCATCACTCCCTTGCTCAGTCCCCAACCTCTGATCACCTGGCAACTTTTGGCCATCTGTTCTAATTCTCTATGCTTTGATCATTTCAAAATGTGATATACATAGAACCATACCATATCATATGTGATATCTTTGGAATTGACTTTTTAAAATTGACACAATCCCCTTGAGTTGCACCCGGGTTGCTGCATCCATCAACCAGTAGTTTTGTTTCTGTGTTTTAACTGCCGAGTAGCATTCCAACACAGGTAGAAAGGTAGCCCTCGCTTAGAGGAGCAAAACTCAAGCCAGATGCTTTCAAATGTGATCCAAGAATTTCTTTTCCCCGTGTAATTTCTCTCTAAGTTCATGATCTCTAAAACTTTTGCATTGTTCACCTCCCTGTTGTTAAGCAGTGCTAAATACTGATATGTTAATAATAGGATTACCCAGCCATGCCTCCTGAATTCTAATTTCTACAGTTTTAAACAATATTAGGCATTGCTTTGGCATCACAAAATTTTGAGGAGGCCCAGGGGCATCTTTTTCTGTGGGGGAAATGTGAAAAGAGCAACAGAGGCAATGCTTGGAAATTGCAATGGCTATTTTAGAGACTTTCAAATCGCTCTGAATTATTGGATCATTTCACCCTTGGAGTTTGCTTTGAAAATAAATATATCAGCAAGTCCCGCATGCATCTCAGATTTCTTTTCTGTGTGTCTGCATTTGTGTTCGGTGTCTTCATAAAGGACCTGCGTCCGATACTCTCCTGATGGCTTCTCCGACAAAATGAGCAACAGAAATACGGCCACACGGCTAGAGACACTCATTAATGTCCAAGTTAGATTCGGAACCATGTGTTCACACAGACGCCTGCCTAGGAGTCTGCGGACATAATCCAGGAGTGGAGATTGGGGCTGTAAAGTCTCTAGTTTTTATTATTACTTCCTCAAGACTCAGTGTATTTTGAAACCCATTTTAAATGCTATCCCTAGGCTATTTTCTCTGAAAAAAAGTTCCTAAAGTAAATGTCGGAGAGGTCAGTAGTAGTTACAAAAAAAAAGAAGAAATTGTAAACCAGTGAAAACAAGGTTGTATGACAGAGGCCTGTAGCACTCGGTGCTTTTGCTTATTGCAACATCCAGGTAATCGACCTCCACGAGGTTATTTCTTATGTGGTTAGAATGACTAAGCTCCCTCACAAGCGAAGAGTTGCTTGCCAAGGGTCCCCCTAAGGAACAAGAGAATTTCTAACTTTAAATGCAACTTAAACAACTTAAAATAATAAAAAATACAAATTGGTGCCAATTATTGAAAATTGGATAGGAAAAACCTCTTCCAGGCTGAGCAGGCTGTAGGAAAGTAGAGACAGACGACAGAAAACACACTCTGGATTGATCACAACATTAGAAAATGAAAATAAATTTATCCCAAAGAAATAAAATATAACAGCATTCTCAACTTGAGAAGCAATAAAATCATTTGTGTGCCAAGCTTCTTTTAATACCACTGTGATTTTTTTCTTTTTTAAAAGTCGCTCAATTTGATTGTAATTAAATAGGTAATGAAAAGCACTGCTTCGGGGAAGCCATGCAAGACACTCTCTAACCGTTAGTTTAATGTATTTCCAACTGACTTTGCATCAAACGAAAATGATACTCTGTGTATGCCTGGTCTTAATATAGAATTTGTCAAGCAATTCTGTGCGTTTGAAAGGAACTTGGGAGGATGCAGACATCGCCTTTGAAATAGTGGCTGAGTCTTCCCAGACCATGACATACCTAAATAAAATTGATAGTACAAATACCGGGATGGAAAGGAAGCTGCACCCAGGACATTTAACGCAGGTCCTAACAACTGATTACAGCCCTGGTACCAACATGGACAGGGCCTGGGTTTTCTTCCTGGCTGATTTTCCTAAGCTCAGCCCCAGCCGGGAGCAGAAGTGCATCATATCCCTGGCCTTGAATAATGCCAGGCTCAGTCCCCCTTTAAAACCTGCTCAATTGAGAGTACAGTTCCCACGCCACTGGGAAGATAAATAGATCATCCCAGGTACTATCCAGTTGGAGAAATTCCATCAAAGGAGTGAGAAGTCAGCTGAGATAAAATGTTCACATAACCCTCTGTTGGAGAATGTGACAAAAGGCAAGATGCTTCAAGGGACAGATCTGCTAAAGATGCCTGGGAGGTATTTGTTGGCTGTAAAGTTTCCCCTAAGGGTAGCAATAGGATCTAGCAATAGAATGGAGATGGCTGGTAGGAAAACAAATGCACAGTATTTTTGAGGAAGGCTTAGACCCTCCTCAAAAGTAAGCTTCAGTGTCCGACCCCCTACCTCAAGGAGAGTTTCATTGTCCAGAAGTTTCTCAGAGGCCCCCTCCCTTACCTGCTTCCACTCCAGCTCCCTGTCACTTGCAATCTGCTGATTAGGGTTAATGTATTGTGTCCTGATATGGCAGATTAAAAATGAAATCAATAAATGCCTAAAACAAATGGGCTTTTGAAATGTCCCATTCAATCTGAGTCTTTAAGGATGAGGTGCGGGTGGGAGAAGGAAGTCAGGACAGGGCTAGGGAGAAGACCACTTAAGTAATCAATGTCCATCCAAAACACTGTGTGGAGGCTGTGTGTGTAAGGCAGCTGTCCTTCATTTTTCCAGGGATCTGCCTTAAATAACCAGACTAGCCAGGACAGTTCATGCCACTGACCCCTGTGGGAGGTGTGCGTGTGCATATTATTTCCATTCATCTGTTAAATGCATACTATTTGAGGGGGGTCTCTAGCCTGTGGTATTTACATCTCCAAGATGTGAACTTGGCTTTTGGAAGTATGTTTAAACAAAGTGAGAGGTCCAGGATCCCTTCTCCACTCCAACTCCTATTCTCTTGAATCTCACCCCACTTGCCAATAAATTACAAATAAACTTCATGGAGCCCCTGACCCCTCCCGCCGTGAGACCTCACTGGTGCATCCAGCCACTGCTGGTTGTTATGAGGCCGAAAGCAGATTGCTCAGGCCATCTCTCCTCTCCACTGCAGTATCCTGAATGGTCCCTGCTGAATGTTTCCCATGTAAATAACCTGTGCTATTAAGGTGCAAATTGCAATTTTTAAGTAATGATTGCTAATAGTCTAATGTTTACTGCTATACAAGGACATTCATACAAACAAAATCTGAATTATTCATCTCCTTAGTAAATAAACAAAATAAATCGAGGGAGCTGTTCCTTCCTGCAATACTTTGCCGAGATCTGGGTCGTCAGAGAGCTTTTGAGAGTCAGCACGAAGAAAGCGTTTCATCTCTCTGGGTGGGCAGGAGCAGAATCCTATCATTTATATACACATTAGATATTCACATGTAGACGATCCCCAAATATTCTGCGTTGTACCGCAATTGGCTGGCATTCCACGAAAACAATAGTTCAGGATGATGAAATAAAATATGTATTACACCTGTGTGTACAGAGACCGCGATAGATTGTAGGAAACAGAAATGGTAACGTGTAAATCTACAATTTAAAAATTTGAACTACTCTGTATCCTGTAAAATACAAACACATCCAAATACTATTCTGTTTTGTTTTACCTTCCTGCCTTCTTCTCCATCTTTCCTGAAATGGACAGGGAGGGAGAAGCCGGTATAGAATTCTGCAATATTCTCATAAAACCCTGAGGTACCGTAGGCTGCTTTCTAAACTTTTTTTTTTCTTGCCCGAAGTAACAGTATGGTAGAATAGCACAGCTTTAGAAAGTCAGGAGGAATGACATTTGGGAAATGTTCTGCCTTAGCTATTTCCTTAAAGAGAACTGCCTACCTCAGATCTCTGCCCTTGGAGGGAGGAGGAATATAACAAATAAGGATTAAAACCCCTCCATCCTTGTATCATCTCCCTTATTTTATCTGGATACCTGCTTTATTAGAAAGCTCTCTAATTTATTCCTTAAAACATGGAACTTAAAACTAATAACGCAAAGGAATCCAATTGCTTCACACAGGGCTTGGGAAGGATAGTCTCATCTCTGATTCACTTATAGGCTTTTTCTATCTTACATTATTCATTAATCAAGCTGGAAATCAAGCTTTCAGCATCAGGCCATGGGAGTAATTACTTACAGTTGTGCTTTGTGTTTAATTTTAAGCCGTGGTACAAGTTAGGATGGCCATCTTTCTAGGACCCATCTTCTGCACCCCCCTGCATGCTAATTGGCTAAAGAATTCCAAAGTAGTGAACTTTCCTCGGCAATAGCCACCTCAGCTGAAATAGCACAGCAGCGATGACTTCAGAGGAAAGAAACATTGAGTGCAAAAATACCCGCTTTATTAATATGTGTGCAAATAAATACTGCAGGAGGGGCTCCATTGTGTACGAAATGAATCACTCCCTTTCAGCTTAACAAGGGGTTCTACTTCTTCAGTGAAAATAATAAAAACCACAAAAACAAACATATAAAGACAGTAGGAATACAATAGGCCAGAAAATTGAAACTACAGTCATAACTTTCTCACACACACCCCCTCTACAGTAAGCAGGCAGGCCGGCACCAGGAGATATCAACTTAATGAAAGGACCTGATTTAAATAATGTGATGCAGCATTATGTTTCATACACCTGGATCCTCATTGATCAGAAAATAATTATAAGCAAAGTAGTGCAATTCTGAGCAATGCACTTTTTGTAATGAGCTTACCAAAGGAGACCTATCCAGTCATTCTTGTAATTTAAATGACTGCCTAGTTGGTTGATGGCCTTTACCGGAACAACAAGAGGGGAAAAAGAGTAATTTTCAGGGCAGTATCACTTCTTTCTGGACTGTTGCCCGGGGTTCTCTTTTGGGACAACAATGAGGACGTTATCTCTAATAATCTAGCTGCACTTAAACTTGTGTTGCCAGAACTAGACAGAGCAGGATTACTCTTCCTGAGTCCAGAAATCCAGGGTACACCCCAAAGCTGTCAGACCACAGAGCAATCTAAGTTTAAAAAATAAGTCAGTTCAATGTAGAAAGGGACTTGGGTAAGAGAGAGAAACTGTTTTCAAAAGCAGTAGAGTTGTAAAAAGATCACCTGCCTCACTAGGTAGGTTCTAAATATGCATCGTACTAAAATATTTTAATTATTTTGCTGTAAGGGAAACGATCGGGAAATGCACGAATCAAAGCTTTATAAGTGATATTTCCGTATGCGATTTGAAGCAATCTCCACACGGCAGCTCTGCACTCAGAAGGGAAGATAATTGTGGATATCTCGAAGCACATGTACTGCCATTCGGGCTGGAATCGGGCCACGATGGAGGATGAGCTTGGTGGTCCAGCCTGTTCAGACACAAACACCCACTTTGCCCAGATTTGGAGCTAACTTTGGATTTGTTCTGAGGGTGGCTTTGCAAAGTTTAGGAAAGTGCTCCACCGAACTTCTCCCATGTTTTGCTTGAGTAGAAACAGAAGGAAATGTGGTGGTGGGTCTGCCGGGGACCAGCCTGAACTGATGCTGTCTAAAGCTTGAGGGTAAAGACAGAGACGGAGAAGAAAAACAACTGAAGCTTTTTGCTAAAGCCCCGATTCAACTAAAGGACACAAAGAAATAAAAACGCCCACATTAAAAGCCAAACAAGATAATAATTGTGCATGTCTGGCTCTGAATCCAGAGGGCAAGGCTTGCGTCACTGGCACTCTGAGTTACCATGGTGAGTGATTTATTGATATATATCAAGAATGAATAGATCAAAGGCAGCAAGATGACAGGTGATCAATCAAATGTCAAATCAAAACTAGCAATCAAGTGGAAAGCTGATTTTTCAGTGGGTGGGTCTGGCAGGAGAAAAATGAACTTTCATATTACACTTCCGAGAAACAAAACCCCAGCATACTATTAAAAAAGCAATTAAGCAACCCAAAAGAAAAAAGTCCTTTAGCAGATTTATTGTGCTGATCCATTAACCTGTTCCTCTCTTTTTTTGAATGAGGTGGGGTGGTGGTAAGTGAGGATTCAGATGGGATACTTCCTATCCTACAAATCAATTTACAAAGTTTGCAACTCTCTCTGGGCAAAGAAAAACCAGAGCTGTGTCAATGTTCTATGGGGCACCCCGACCCTCTTTAAGAGAAGGGAGAGTGTTGATTAGATTTCCAAACATGGATCTGTTTAGCAAACATATTCAAAGCTTCATGCGTTTCCCGAAGTGGTTTTTTTCCACCTTGGCCATCAAAGCTAAACTTCCCTTGCTCACCCCAAAGCCAGCCTGCAGCCCAGGCTTGGGCTGGGCTCCCACTTCCACTTCAGTGCCCCAACCCCAAGGAGAGAAAACCACTGTCCCTCCAGGCCAGGAGTCCTGGCACTGACACGCAGAGGGATGAGGGGGTGGAAGGACTGTCTGCTATTCCGCACCCTAAATCCTCAGCCCAACTTTGGCCCAAGAAGCAAGAAACAGACTGGGAGAAAGTTAGGGGTGGGGTGGAGGGTAGAGGGAAAAAAGTTTAAGGAGGGAAGGCTTGGTGGGATAGCACCCCCACCCAACCGGAACCTGCAGAGGGGAGGATTCAGGAGATCTGAGAAGAGGAGAGAGGAAGGGGTTATCCTCAGGGCAGAGAGGGATACCCGAGCGACACGGGGCTGGCATCCTGGGCACCAGGGCCAGGAGGGCGGCGAGGGGCTCTGCGCACAGAGCGGCCGAGGGGCAGCCCCCAAGTGGAGCCTTCTCTTACCTGCCGCCCGCTTGGGTGCCTGCTGTTTCCTCCTTGGCATCGCTCAACTTCGCTCCAGTCCCACTTCTGGCGCCCCAGCCCCAGCCGCGCGCGGGGCCCGCGGTCTCGCTCGCCTGCCGGGTCTCCTCCGCCTCCTGCCCGGTGGCTCCTAGGGCGTCTCGGCCTCTGTCCCCCTGACGATCCCCCCTGCAACTCCTCCACCGCGGGCCAGAGACCCCCCTCCTGGGTGGCAGACACGGGTGGCTTGTGCCGGCTGGTTTGAAGTAGAGGTTGGCTGTGCCTTGTTTGTTTGTTTGTTTTGAATTTTTTTCCTCTCTTTCTCTCTCTCTTTTTGTTTTTGCTTTTTTGGATTTTTTTTTGTTTTTTGTTTTTTTTTGTGACTGTTGAGACACTTGATTTCTTTATTAAACATCCAAGACCGGATTCGGATGGAAGGGACGAGGGGCGCACACGCGCCACACGCACACGCGCGCGTAAAGATAAGGAAGAAAAAAAAAAGGCGATCCTGGGAAGGTAGTGGTTTCTTCTTCTTTTTCTTCTTCCTCCTTCTCCCCTTTCCCTCCTCCTCCACCTCCTCCTCTTCCTCCTCCTCCTGGCCGATCTCTATGGCGGATCCGCGCGGGGGGGTGGGGGGGGAGATCACTCACTGTAGGTTTGTGGCTGCTGTCAGATCCCGTCTGTGAGTGATATGCGAGAGGACAGGCGCGGGTTTGGGAAAGACAGAAAATCTGGAATTCACTCACTCACTCACTCACTCACACACACACACACACACACACACACTCACACACAGACACACACGGACACACTCACACACGCACGCACTCCCGCTTCCTCTCACACACTCACACCCCCACATATGCACACACACATACACACACACTCTCTCACACACACACAAGACAGGGCGAGGCGATGCCAGCAAACATCGATCCTGCTGAACAAACTGAACATTAACAAACTCCTCCTCCTCCTCCTCTCCCCGAGACCTGATGACAGGGAGAAATTTACTCCCCAGCCGCAGAGCGCCAGGCAGAGGGAGTCTATTAAAGGGACAGTGTCCCACCGGGGAGCAGGGCTGGGGGCGGGGCGGGCTTGGCACCCCTGCCCCTGCTTCTGTTCTCAGGGATCCCTCTTCCCCCTGTGAGGACCTGCCCACCAGGCACAGGGACAGCCCTGGGGGAGGAGGGAGAAGGGAGAGGAATGTGGGAGGAAAGGGGGCAGGGTGATGGCTAAACTGGAAGCCAGGAAGGGAGCTGCAGGGGGCCAGGCCAGCCAACCAGCAGTGACCATGGACAATATTCAGAGGCTGAGAACTTAGATTTGCTTTGGAGAGGAAGGGGGAGGGCACTTTATCTGGTGATGACCTCCATCCTCTAAGTCTCTTAATCTGACCACAAAGATGTCCTCCCGACCCCCTTAAGTTTAATGATGCCCCTGTCCCTCCCACCTTCTTGTTAATCAGGGGATAGTCATAAAAGCAAAAATCTCCCATCGGAGGCCTCCTTGAGAGTTTCATCACATATTCTTCTCTTTGTTTTCTTTAAATGGTATTTATTGAGCACCTATTATGTGCCTGTTCTGGAGACACAGCAGCCACCAGAGAAAGGGAAGAAGTGGTCCTCTTAATGTTTATATTTTAATTCGGAAGCAGACTGGTCACCCTTAGGTATCCAGTCATTGCTGAAATCTCACTTTCCCCCAGAGGCCTACCTTAAAATGTCACACACACATACCTGCCACCCCATTTCTCTGTTTTTTCCTCTTTTATTTACTGTTACATCCCCAATGACGACAAAGAACAAGGCATATAGTAAATGCCAAATTAGATACTGGTTGAATGGATGAAAAGCCAACAAATACACTAGATAATTTCTGAAGGAAGGGGAAGCTCCAGACTCAAGGCAGGAGATGTGAATAAGGCAGAGACAGACTGGAGCACATGTGGTGACTGAGTCCTGCTCTGGACCGGCGCTTCCGAGGTGTGGGGGCCAGGTCTCAAGAAATTCTTCTTCTTGCAGGAGAGTCTAACAATAAAGAGGCCAGTGATGCCAGCTGAGAACTTCCGCAAAACACCTTTGTTCTTTGAGAATCAGAGACACATAACATGGTAACCAAAAAGCCAACTCAAGCTTAGGTATAATATAATTTAGGAGTTCAACGGATGCCATTGTTACTACAGTTATTGTTATGGGGTTTCACCTATGCTTTTGCTATCACCCCCACAAGGTAAGTTACCCATCTTGTTAGTCAGCCACAACCTGTTGTTTCACTGTTTGCAAAGTGCCGCTTGATCATTTTTAACATGCCCACCTGGGAAGCAAAGGCTCATTTCTCCTTCTCCTGTAAGAGGTACAAGTGGTTAACTCACCTACCCTGAGTCACCCAAGCCACCTCCACCCAAGACTAACCCTGCTCACTCCCCGCCTAGTCCTTAAGCAACCGAGGCAGACAAAACTCTACTTCATAGTTGACAATGTCAGCGCAAGAAAATTAACTATAATTAACTCTAATTACCCAATATACCTTACAGGGTGCTGTGCTAGGCCAGCGTTTGGTGAGGAAAGCTCCATAGGCCCCTGTTTCAAGGACACAGTCACAGGGTCAGGAGGGAGAGGCTTGAGGCCTGAATTGAAGGAGACTGAGACCAGGGGCTCACTGTGACTGCCTGGGATTTGGTGCTCACATTACATTCAAACATCTACCATATTAGTTAGGCAAACGCAGGAGGTGCTGAAGTGCATGCATAAGATAGGATCCTTGCCTTCAAAAAGCTTCTGTTGGAATGACACCCAAAGGACTGAGCACCAGGAAGGAGGGAAGCCGGGGGCTAGACCCAGGCTCAGACAGGACCTAAATGGAATCCACAGGAATAGTGGACTGTGGGCTAGAGTCTCTCCTGGCCACTCCCCAGGATTCTTCTCTAAATGTTTACCTCCATTTTCTCATCTTTCCCAGTGGCTGGTTATATAATGGGGTGGGGTTGGGGGCTTATAATACCTCTGCTAAACCTATCCTTCAGCTGGCTACCAACACATTTTGGATTCAGTCTTTGAGAGTGTTTTCATTCATTTGCATTATTTTCCTGCTGCTGTAATTGTAGAATATTTAGCTTGGTTATCAACAAAGATGTTGGCTACTCCAGTAGGATGCTGAATACCTGGTACCCAGGTGTTGGTTAGTAGTTAGATATGGCACTGAAACACACTGAGCCACACAGTAAAAGTTATGCCCCTTCGATCCGAGAAAGTCTGTTTGGTGCTAGTGTGTCTTCTATCCCTAACAATTGCTACCTTTTACTTTCCAACTAAGAAACCACAGATCGAAGGCTTAGAATGTGGGGAGGGACAAGAGTACCTGGCTAGACTTTTAAAAGAGTGGTTTGTTTTTATTGACTTCACTATCTTAGTGAAAGATACTGCTCTCCATCTATGAGAGCAATCTAAAGTCTGATATAATGTAAAGGTTTAAAAACTAGATATAGCTAAGGAATGATAGAGAATAAATAATGGGGATGTGGAGATGGCAGAATGTGAAAAAGATGATTGACACGGGCACGGCTAAAATTTGCAACATGTGTTTCTCAACCACAGACTCTAGCACTTTTGGATACTTCTTCCAAGAGTTGGTGGCTTTGAATGATGCTATGGTTGGGTCTTCAGGGAACATCACATCCTAGAACCAACACTCAAACTGTGGGCTGTGGAAAGCTTCAATGGACTTGAATGATTCCATTGATCTTCCAGAAAGAACACTATCCCCACACTGGCTCAGCATCAGAATCACCTGAGGATTTTTACTTTTTAATGAAGTGGCACAGGCCCCACCCTAGAATTACTAAATTAAATCCCAGTGTATGGCCAGCAAATCTTAGAAGTTCCTAGGTGATTCTGATAAGGATCCAGGCACAGGAACCTTACTTGTGCAAAAGTTGAATTTTGCAACAAGTGAATAGAGCTCATAGTTCTCACATGCAAGAATCTGCCAGGGTAGCTGTTGTTGGATTCACTCAAAAGTGTGGCTGAGAAGCCATCAGATGCCCTCATTAAAGCACATATCAGACCAATTTTGTTTTGTTAATCCTTACCTGAGGATATTTTTCCATTGATTTGTAGAGAGAGTAGAGGGGAGGGAGAGAGACATTTATAGAGAGAAACATCAGGTAAGAGAGACATATAGATGGATTGCCTTTTGCATGAATCCTGTCCAGGGCTGGGGATCCAGTCTGCAACCAATGGCCATGCCTTTGACTGGAATCCAGCCTAGGACCCTTTAGTCCGAGAACCGATCCTCTAGCCAATGAGCCAAATTGGCTAGGGCATCATAATGCCTTTTTGGGGGGGGGAGGGGTAGTTTTCCTATCTTGCCACCGAGTTCCAATCCAGAGCAACTAAAACAAATATTTTCCAATGTCCACTTTGTGCTAACCCCTGCCCTATCAATGGACATGGGCAGCCAGTGACATTATGGAGCAAAGGGAGGTGTCTCAGTCACCGAATGCCTCCAATAGAATATGTTTCACAGCTTTAAATTTTCTTTTCCATCCAGCCAGATTCCTCCCCCGAGTTCTGCTCTTCCTCCTAAACTCATCTCCTTTTGCCTATGCTCTCTGTCCCAGTCTTCCTCTCATCCTTCAGGGCAGGTGCAACCACCTGGAAGTAGCTTTTTCAAGTACAGAGTATCCCAAAATTGGAATTATCAATTCCAATGGTTTAAATCTGGGGAAGGGAAGATGGAAACATCAATTGAGCTATCAGAAAAAAAGTAGGTGAACATTTTTTTGGACACATTTATTTGCCCGTTTATTATCTGTCTCTCCTATTTAAAATGTAAGTTCTATTTACCTCTATATTCCCAAATCCAACGGAGTATGGCAGGCATTTTGTGCATGTTGTTTTGTTATGACATCAATGAGGAAGAAAAGGAAAATGATTCTGGCCAGGACCACGGTCTGTGTGGAAGTTTATATGTTCTTCCCAGGTCTGTGTGAGTTCTCTCTGGGCCTCTGCTTTCCTCCCACATCCCAAAGATATGCTTGGAGGCCAACACTGTCTAGGTTGTCCCCAGCCTGAGTGCGGACGGCTGGGTGTGAGTACCTGGGCCTGCAATGGAGGGCGAAGGTGGCTGGTCCAGGGATCTTCCCAGCACCCTGAGCTGTAGGGAGAAGCTCCCTCCATCCAGAACTGAAATCATCAGATTGGAAATAATAATTTTAATTGTTTTTATTTATCTTTTAAAACATGTATGTATAGCTCACATTTTAAAAATGTTTGGGTCTTTAGAAACTTTGAATTTTTTTACCATAAATATGCCATAGGACCTGACCTCTTGTTTTATCAATTAGCCTATGGGAAAACTGGTTTCTTCACGCAAGGGCTTGCTTAAAGTCACAGCTTTTAAGAACCTATCAATAACCTTACAGTGAAGACTTACCGCCTTAGTTCTCAGTGAAAATCTATGGCATGACTGAAGGCCAAGCTCAGCATGCTGGCAAGGAAAGATGTACTTCGAAAGTATAGGGCTTCCTTAGGGATGGGTGAACAACACCCAGTGTGTGCCTCTCTTTTTTTGTCTCCCCATCCTTCCGTTTCCTCTCTTTCCTCTCTCTTGTCTGTTGCCTCTTTCAAATCCTCCCTTAAATACTACCTCTTTCAGGAAGGCTTGCTGTGTGGATCCCATGTAATTCAACCTTCTCCTGTTCATATCTTCTCAAAACAAAGAGACTCGTCATAGAATATGATTCCAAATATGTGAGTGTACCAACAGGTAGAATGAATCTATGCTTGGATAATGGGTGGCAGTTACTTTTGAAAGTGTTCCCAGGAGGCTGCTGGGGGTATGGTATTGCTCTGATGTGGGGTGCTGGTGATGGTAGTGCGTTCCATCTATGAAGATGAATTGAGCTTCATGCTCATGATTTGTGTACGTCTATTCTAGTATGTGTACATAATGCTTTATTTTTAAAAAGCAGTGTCTCAAACTTTGCTAAATATCATAATCAATTGGGGTGATTTTAAACATCCCCATACCCGGGACTTACCCAGAATCATTATATCAGTCTATGAGGATGGAACCCAGCCAGCAATATTTTTAAAGCCTCTCTCCTACCCCAATGACAGCCAGTATCCCAAACAATTTTGTCCTCGAGGAAATAATTCATTGCCTTCCCTTTATGTCATTTCAGTCACTAAGGACTCCCTTCTTTCCAGGAACTATTTTGTGAAAACTTGAAGGTGGCAATCTCTGGTTATTTCCTCTCCTCTCATGGTATCTGGTGCCATCATATTGGTGGGAAGAACCCTACCAGAGGAAATCCCAGATCGATCGTGGAGACTAATGAGCAGAAAGTAAGAAAGAAAGTGTTGAGATACAGAGCAGGGGGTGGAAGCAGAGCTGATTTTAGGGAGCTCATGAAAAGTCTTTCTGAGAAGATAACATTTAAACTAAGACCTGTCAGGGCCCAGAGAGAGGGGAGCAGAGGAGAGAGATTGGGGCTAGATCATGGGTGACATGATCCTTCGTAATACCGAGTTTAAATCTTTTTTTTTTTTTTTTTACCATCGATAAATGCTAATTTATTTTTTTACATTCTCAAAACACCTTGTCCACTAGGGTGAGTTTGCTCAACAAACAAAGGAGAAATGTATTATTCTTCTAGGTGGCAACTTGCTCTCTGAGAAGAGTTCAGGAGAATGACAGTACAGTCTGGGGACATCCGGGCATGGGCATGCTTGCTTCTAAAAATAAATCCTCCAGAAGTTGTTGGGCTCTCTTTTTAAAAAAGATTTGGATTTGGCTAGGTGTAGAATTTCCAACAGCAATTAAGTGTTATGTATATTTTAAACGGGGCGGCTGCTCAGGGGGGCAGGCTGGGGCTGCTGGAGCTGTTGGGTTTAACATATATCACATTTCTCCCTTAGAGGTGATTACTTGCAGTTGGGGCCAGTGTTTTGCTGCTGCTGAAAGATCCAGACCAAGTCGCTGGCCCAGTAATCCATTGCTCAAGTTCATTAACGGCAGGAAGACATTAAGTGAATGTAAGGACTGGAACAGCCTGGAAACCATGTGATGAACAGCCTTTAAGTTCTGGGCTCCGGTATATTTTATGCCACCTTGACTGTGCGTCAAACTCGCCTTCCTGGACTCATTAGAACTGTGCGCCCAAAGGTGCCCCTCAACTTTCAGAAGCAAATAGGGGGTGATATAATTCGCTCTGAGAACACCTTTCTGTCTTATCTGGAGCATGTCTTATCTATTATGATTAGGCATTAAGCATCCCATTGTCCTGAAAATTTCATGAGATTCTACCCCTGCTTGCTGGGATTATGTCAAAGTGACGTGTCCTGAATGCTGTTCTCACCCATCAATGCGACTTGTCTTTGCTCCTTAACTGTTGCTGGGAAAGCCAACTCGGCGAAGGAAACACAGGCTGAAGGAGTGGCGCAGCCCCAACCACTGCGAATCCTCTTTGGTTTGTTTTGCTTTTGGTACCCAAGTTAAAAGTTCAAGAGCAAGAGGTCCATTTGGGAGAGGTCCTAGCCTCCAATGGGGAAGGAAGAACATGAATAAGGGAAGAGGGGCAGCCAGTCCCTGCTGCTGGCAAGCCGGTTATCACTGTGGGGAGCACTGGGAGTAAGTAAAGACTGTGCACATCCCAGATCCTCCATTAGGAGTGCGAGCGGGCATTTATTCATGGCCTCCTGCCAGTCATGGCTTGAGGGCTCCCTCTTCCCTGCAGGCCAGGGACCAGGGTGCTGACCGTTAAGTTGGGATGTGGAGAGTGGGCAGGACCCCAGGCAGCTGACTGGACTGAAATCCCCCAAACTCTGGGCTTCACAAGGGCAAGAACCAGGATTGTTGTTCACTGCAGTGTATCCACCTCTTAGCAGTGCCAGGCGCACTGCATGCCTCTAATAACTGCCTATTGAATACCCCAGTATATTCAATGGGAGGTTATTGATCACACGGGGGCCTCCACACCATGCCTCATCTAGTGGTTCTGTCTGTTTTAGTCTATGGGTTTGTAGTCATGTATTTAGTGCTTGCTTACAAGTCTCCTATTCACTGATATTGTCAGTCTTCTCTCTCCCCACAAGTGAGACCCCTCACTTGAGCTCAGGGGTCTCTCCTCCACCCTGTCACACCTCTGAAGGGGTGGAGAGCAGAGTTACTATCATCTTTGCTCCAGCTTTTAAACAAAGTGAAAGACATGTGATGTGATACTGACGAGTGTATTCGTAAGCTTCAGGTGGGTGTAGAATGTTTCAAATTAGGCTTGTCCCAGACAACCCGGGTCATAGGTCCACTGTGTGCAGAGCAGGGAAGGAAGGTAAGCGTAGGTTTGGAATCAAACAGGCCTGAATTTAAAAAACACTTTCACTACTTGCTAAGACTGTGGCCTCGGGCATGTTGTTGCACCTCATGGCCTCAGTTTTCCAATCTGTGAAATGGGGATGATGGCACCTTGATTCCATGGGGGAGTCACAGAAAGGATTGCATGAGCTGATGTAAAACAGCACGGCATCTGACACATAGGAAGCAGTCCACCATTTTCATTCTTTTATGGGTTGATTGACTATGGTGAACAGAGTGCTTCCAGCTATTTCTGATCCATATCGGGAGATAAAACTGACATCAGCTCAGCCCCTACATTTGCAAGGGCGCCGAGTTCCAGAAGCCAGTCAGGGAAGCTCAGAGCCTGTGAAGAAGTCACGAAGGCAGCAGAGCACGAAGCCAAGCCCTTGGTGACCGGGAGCCTCTGCAGGCCTCTCTTCTCACTAATATTCATCAAGCACTGCTCCAACCAGGCACTGGGCTGCGTGCTGTTAAGGAGCAGCGGGAAATTCAGCACCTACCTGGCTCTCAGGGAATTAAAGGTCTATGGAAAGACAGGGAAATTAGCATGATGATGATAATAGTAGCTAATATTTATGAAGCACTTGGTGCCAAGCAAGTATAAACTTACATTCAGTGAGGGAAAGGGCTTTGTTGTATGTGCCCATTTTACATATTAGGAGACTGAGGCACAGGGAGGTTAGGTAAGTTACCCAAGATTATGGAGGCAGCAAAGTATGTGTGTGTGGGGGGGGAGAAGGGGGCAGATTCAGAGCCTCCTTTGTGGCTGCAGCCCAGAAACTCAGCACTGGCATTACTCCATCTCAGTAATGCTGTGGCCACAGTGACTTTTTCATCACTGTTCATACTCCGCAGCACTGCAATCCTTATACTCTCCCAGAGATAATACCCATATTAGACGCTGCTGCCACTCCGACCCAGGGGTACACGGAGCCCGGGCGCACAGCTTTGCTTGGGCAAGGTTTGCTATGAGCTGGGGCCTCACTTCCAGAGGCCTCCATTCAGTAGATCTGGGGAGGGGCCCAAGACTGTTTCTAACTGGCTCCTGGAGGACACCAAAGTGGCCAGTCCACAGACCACGCACTTTGTGTTACCCGGTTACAACATGTGTTCTATTTCCTCCCAGAGCAATGGTTCTCACCCTTCCTAATGCCACCACCCTTTAAGACAGCTCCTCATGTGGTGGTGACCCCCAACCATAAAATTATTTCCGTTGCTACTTCATAGCTGTAATTTTGCTACTGTTATGAACTGTAATGTAAATATCTGATATGCAGGATGTATTTTCATTATTAAAAATTGAACATAATTAAAGCATAGGGATTAATCACAAAAACAATATGTAATTATATATTGTGAAATGTTTATTTCTAATTACAAATAAATGAAATTTTGTCTTGAGACAACAGTCTTCATATAACAACAGTAAACTACATTGCCACATTTTGCTACACCGAGGAGCAGTGTGTTGGTTCCTAAGACCATGGGAAATAGGTGTTTTCCAATAGTCTTAGGCGACCCCTGTGAAAGGGTCGCGACCCACAGGTTGAGAACCACTGTTCAGAGACACTTGACAATGTGTCAGGAGATATTTATTTATTTATTTATTTATTTTTCAAGTATATTTGTATTGATTTCAGAGAGGAAGGGAGAGGGAGGGATAGAAACATCAATGATGAGAGAGAATCACTGATTGGCTGCCTCCTGCATGGCTTCCACTGGGGATCAAGCCCGCAACCCGAGTCCTGGAATTGAACTGTGACTTCTGGTTCAAAGGTTGATGCTCAACCCCTGAGGTATGCCAGCTGGGCTGGAGACACTTTTGATTGTCACAGCTCAGAGTGTGCTACTGGTTGGATGGTACAGGCCCAGGTGTTGCCTAACATCCAGCACCCGGCCGCCCAGGCAAGCAAGATGCTCCCCAGATGCCCAGAGGGCCGAGGTTGGGAAAGAGGAGGGGCTCACATGGCCTGGGAACCTTCCTGGAGGAATCCTCTGGGGGTCTGGTCTCAGGTGGGGATTCTGATTAGGTTTGTCTAAGTGGAGTCTGAGCAGCATTTCTCACAAGTTCAAATAGAAAAATAGACGCTGCTGCCACTTCAACCCAGGGGTGCACAGAGCCCAGGCACACAGCCTTGCTTGGGCAAGGTTTGAACCACAGTGAACTACTGCCCCAAACCCAAACGCAGTCCTGCATCAGTTCAGGGCAGAAGCACCTCCGAGTGCAAATAATCCCCTTTCACCTCCCCTTCAGGCCCCATCCTGAGGCAGAGGGGCTCCGAAGGAGGAGATGTTTCTGCCCAGAAGCAGCGAGGGACCCGAGGGGTTGGTGACAAAGTGGACCAGTGGATAGGCCATTTCAGGCTGAGCAGTGTGAGTCGAGCCCATTGTTGCTGGAATCGTGGCTTCTGTCCAAGAGCTGCACGTTGACGACGGGTTTGCATCTGCCTGACTTGCAGGTCTGCAAACGCGAGATGAAAAAGTGGCTGTTTTTAAAATGGTCGCTCTCTGGGGAGAGGGGTCCAGAGAAATGGGCTGTGCGTCCAGCCTCCAGAGATGGCACCCAGCCCCTGTGATAAATGGCAACATTAACAAGGTTTGGTTGGGAGGGGACCTCCAGATTTATGACTTCCTGTCTCCGCCAGCAGATGTCATTATGGCCGACAGAACAGAAGGGCTTTCAAGAGCTGGCTGGGGTGGAGCTAAAAGAGGGGAAATAAAAATAAAATAAAAGGCAGAAGCCAAAACCAGTGTTTGCTCAGTGGTGCTATTGTTGATATTGTCATTTTAGGGACACAGGGGAGGTTTACATTAAACCGCGCGTCTTGTGATATCTCTGGGGTCCAGCTTTTAAGGTTTAGGCAGAAACTCTCAAATGGACACGCATATTAGCCTCAGTAAAGTAAGAAAATGTGCAGGGTTTGTTCCTGCCTATTTGTGCCCTTCAAAGCTCTCTGGATAAAGCGAACACCGCACTGAACAAACACATACTTTACCCTGGAACATCACTTTGATGGGGTTTTAAATATATTTATTTTACAAAGTCAGCAGCCTATTCTGAAATTCCTTTGCTATACATATACATTTGCCCACCTATAAATTGTATTATGGGATGTCATTGATATTTTGTATGCCAGAATTTTTCATTGCCTTGAGAAATGATGTAAATTTGGCATTCTTTATTGGGCCCCGAACTCCTGTTAATAAGTAGAACTGCTAACACATACTTAATGCTAATTACAGGTCATGTTTCCACATTTCCTCTTTCTAATCCTCACCTGAAGAGTTATTTTTTGCAGGTAAAGGAAGCATTTTTTTTTCCCTAAAAGTTGACTTTCTTACCTAATGAAAACTTGAATGTATGCTTTGGGCTCAAGTAACCAGTGCCCCAAACTGTGACCCAGAAGGAATAACTGGCAAGGGGTGCTGGGATGACTTTACTCCTCTCATTAGCAATTCATCCCCCATCATGGCTGCAGGACCGATGCGCCTTGGCAAAAATAGAGAATCCTGGAGGACTTCATGGAGGACAGCTACAGGGTTTCTTTTGCTCCTGCTATCTTTTAAAAACAAAACTGATTTCAAGCAAAAAGTTGATCAATAGTCTTCTTCTATAATTCATCAACAGCCATGATGTTATGTACATGTGAATGTCTGATTTTTGAAATAACACCATAGATATGAAAACAGCCACCCTTGCTCCCTCCTCCTCCAGGGCAAGCCACTTTGGAGTGGTGGTTTGGTGCTGTGCTTAGCTAACTGGGCTTTGGAGGTTCCAAATTATTTTCCTGGCTCTTCTACTCACTACCTGTATTCTTATGGGCAAGTTCCTCAAGCTGTTTTCTTATCTCACCTGTAAAAGATGGCTAATAATAGCACCATTCACTTAGCATTTTTTAAAAATAAGGATTGAATGCCATGTTCACAAAGTGATTAGCCAAGTGGCTGGCACATAACTCAATAAATTAGCTATTGTTGTAATGATGAATGTTAAAATATCTTCTCTTACAGGTACACATACATAGACTGATCTGCTGGCCACCCAGAAGACAAATCCAGGAACAGTAATAACATTAACTGTAGCTGTCATCTATGGAGCGCATGCCCAGTGGCAGACTCATGCTTAATGCTTTCCATGCAAAGCCTATTGAGTTTAATTCTCACAGTAACTTTAAGAAGCCAGTTACTCTGCCTCCCATTGAAACTTCCAAGGGCCCTGGAGAGGTCTTCACTGAATATCTGAAACCCAGACTTTCAGGTGAGCCTCTAATGAGCAGTCAGCCCAGGGATTGGTGCAAGCTCCAATTTGGATAAGGAGTAGATGTGCTGTGACCCACACTGTGGGTCTCAGGAATGAGGAGAGATATCTCTAGAAGACCTGTTAAAGATGGGATTGGAGACAGAGAATGCAGAAACAGCTAAGAGAAAGCCAGTCTTTTGGGTAAAGTAACACAGCCAATGGTCATCTTTACCTTCCTCATTCAGTTGCAAATTAAAAGAACTGGAATTCAAATACACAGTCAAGATTCTTATCAAGAAGTGTAAACACTCAGGACTTGAGAAAAATAGGTGAAATGGAGAAAAAGAGCAGCACCACTGACAGACAGAAACTTGTTGGTGGGAGACTGGGGATTTCTATTATCAGGTTGCAGAAGGAAAGAACAGAGCTCACACTGGACTTGGTATGGGGAGCCTGGGATTTCATGTTCTCTGGAGATGGCCACCTGACCTCTGAGGACCATTTCTCTTCGGACATAGGAAGATGCTATTTATGCATACCTTTACTCATTCATTCATTCATTCATTCAACAAATGTTTGCTGAGCACATATAGACCAGGCACTGTGACACTGGAGTGTATTCTATGAGTGGAGCAAGACAAAATGGAAAATAAATAATAATCTAGCGCAGTGGTTGGCAAACTCATTAGTCAACAGAGCCAAATATCAACAGTACAATGATTGAAATTTCTTTTGAGAGCCAAATTTTTTAAATTTAAACTTCTTCTAATGCCATTTCTTCAAAATAGACTTACCCAGGCCGTATTATTTTGTGGAAGAGCCACACTCAAGGGGCCAAAGAGCCGCATGCGCTCGTGAGCTGCGGTTTGCTGACCACTGATCTAGTACATTGGGATGTAAAAGTGACTGGAGAAAAATGAAGAAGGAAAGTGGGTGTGTGTTGCCAGGTAGTGTGGTTGAAAAATGGTTACTTTCCATTTCCAACAGTAACTACCCTTTGGTTGCAAGGATAGAGAATTAAGTCAAATTGGCCTAAGGACAAAGGGAAAATGTCAGTTGCACATAATTCAGAGGAGTTGCTTTCCTCCCAGCATTCACTCATGTGTCCTTTCAGACATAACTCGGGTTTCCACTCAAATTTCCAGCTTTTCCCTATTTGATTTGGATACTTCTCAGCCAGCAGACTTCCCCTCTCCCAAAGAACCATAGTGAAAGCCAGTCAGCATATTTCCTTCCTTCCTGATCATGGTGGTTTATTCTTGGATGGGTAAAGGGTCCAAGGAAGCTGATTCTCAAAAATCCTGCCTGACCTTTCATTTACTGAACCAGGAGGGAGAACTGTCACTACAGCCATCTCATAACCATGAGAAGCAATTCTGTATTTATAATAAGGTACAGAAATGAGATAAAAAAAAACACCCAAATTTAGGCTCTTGATAACACTCTCCATCCACTGGATAAACACACTCTTGAACAAAATTTCCCCTACTTCTAGAGTTACCCTTAAAATATTTAAAAAAAAAATCAATGTATGGCTCAGAACCATTGGGGTTGGGTATTTCTGTTACTTTAAATAGAAAGGATCATTGAGATAAAAAGCCCAGGTCAGGATCCTCAATGACCTCACCGAGCTCTCTTCACATCTCCCCAGTTTCCCTCTATGTGGGCTCCCTTTTCAGCCTGGCTTTTCCCACATTAAGCACCCACAACCTCAGGTCTGTGCTCTTTTTCCTGGAAGCACCTGCAAACTTTGCATGCATCTAGGCTGTGCTACCTGGAGCTAGAGCCCATTTCTGACCCATCTCTGAGAAAGGGGGATGAGACAGCAGCTCACTCTTTGAGTCACCGGCTCCACCACCTCACTACCATAAAATTATTTGAGAGAGTTGCCTCTTCAAAGAAAAATGAAGTTGATGAGCACTTGTGTTTGGTTTTGTTTAATTTGTGGGCAAAGACTATTTACAGGTGTGAAAAATAAATTCTCTTTTGCAACCCAGAATTGTTCAGTATGAGTTTTGTTCTATGTAAGAATACAAAATATATGAAGGAGTTATTACCAGAAGGTTGAGGTATGGATGTTGGACAATCAGAAACCCTACTTATCCTACCTAATAAAAGATGATAATATGCAAATTTATCGTCATTCCAACACACAAAATGGCCACCCCCATGTGGACAAAGATGGCTGCCCCTATGTGGACACAAGATGGCTGCCACAAGATGGCTGGCAGGGGAGGTCAGTTGTGAGCAATCAGGCCAGCAGCGGAGGATAGTTGGGAGGAACCAGGTCTGCAAGGGAAGGCAGTTTGGGGTGGAACCAGGCCTGCAGGGGAAGGCAGTTGGGGGGGACCAGGCCTACAGGGGAGTGCAGTTGAGGGCAAGCAGGCCTACAGGGGAGAGCAGTTAGGGGTGACCAGGCCCACAGGAGAGGGAAGTTGGGGGTAACCAGGCCTGCAGGAGAGGGCAGTTGGGGATGACTAGGCCTGCAGGGGAGGGCAGTTGGGGGTGACCAGGCTAGTAGGGGAGGGCAGGTAGGGCAGGGAAGCAGTTAGGCTTTGATCAGGCTGGTAGAAGCGTGGTTAGGGAGTGATTAGGCTGCCAGGCAGAAGTGGTTAGGGGCAATCAGGCAGGCAGGCAGGCAAGCAGTTGGGAACCAGCAGTCCTGGATTGTGAGAGGGATGTCTAACTGCCTGAGATGGGATCGGGCCTAAATAGGCTGTTGGACATCCCTCGAGGGGTCCCAGATTGGAGAGGGTGCAGGCTGGACTGAGGGACACATACCCCTCAGTGCATGGATTTTGTGTCTAGTTTACTATAATGTCTAACTTTCTATTGTTTTGTGCCTCATTTTTCCCATCTGTAAAATGAAGATGTTGAGATAAAGTAGAAAAACATTTGATTCTCATGCCCCTTCTGCTCTGCTTGGAATGTTGATGTGAAATGTGATGTATGGACAAGGTAGCAAATCTGCAACCATGGGTGACACAGAGTCAGTAGGCTGGTCCTGGTGGTGCAGGAGAGACAGACACTGTGGGGCATGATGGATCAGACAATGCTGAGTCTATATCAAAGCAAGACTCTCAGGCACCCAGGCTCTTGGTGAGACCATGCAAATATCCATTGCTTAAGCCACAGTTAAAAGTTTTTGTCACTTACAGTTCAAAGCGTTTCTACAATCAGACCCAACAGAGGTCCCCAAGCAGCTTACAGGGCGAAGGTGTCTAGAGAACAGGTCATTACAAGTGCCACAGTGTCCTGAAGAGGATGTACAGGAACTTCTATCAAGGGGAAATCATCATTCCCAGAAAAAGCATTTAGCAACCAATAACATTTTCTACCAAGTCAGAATTAGATTAGAGGTTGGCAAATTTTTTCTTAAAGGACCCCACAGTGAATATTTTGGCTTTGCAGGCTATATTGGCCACCTTGACAACTACCCAATTCTGCAGTTTTAGCCAAAAGAAACCATAAAAATTATGCAAATGAGTGGGTATGGTTATGTTTCAATAAAATGTTATTAACAAAGCAGTTCTGGCTAGATTAGCCTATCATAGTTGACTGACTCCTGAATTAGATACATACATGCATGCAATAAAAACAGGCAATTAAATATAGTTTGTAGTACACTTATTAAAATATGGCAAACTTCTTAAAATTTGGCATTACAGATTGCCCAGTGCCAAGTCTTTAAACTCACACACTCTGTCTAGTGACTCTGCCATCTGCCTTCCCGTGCTCCCTTAGAAGTGAGCTGAGGGATGGGTCCGCTGGTCAGCTACCCAGGGTGCTAGCCTCCAATGGACTTAGAAATACTAACAGAAGTTGGGAAAATATACATTTACCCTTCTCCGATAAAAAAACAAAAATAGAGTACTGTAAAGTGAAACAGGCAAAGATACACAACATAACATTTGTTAGTGTTGTAATATTTCTGTAGCTAACATACACAGTATGTGTAGTCAGCTCAGAGATGGTCATTGTGGTTAGCAGAAATTCCAGAACCATACAATGTGTAGTGGGCTGTGATTTACAAGGGATGTGATTTATATTGTGAATATTAAACCTTCTCATATACCTCCCAAGAAGTTGCTTGGTTTAGAGAAGTCACAAAAGAACGTCAAAGAAAAACTAAAACTGCAGGAAAATTGGGAATATTTTGTCCTTTTTTTTATTTAAAGAATATTGTCTCTGTTTAGACCAACGAAAGTAGATTATAGAGTAATTATGATTCTGAAAAAAAAAAAGAAAACATTCAAGGAAGATCCAATGCTCTTTACTCTTGTTAACTGTATCTTATATAAAATTTTAAAAGACCCTGAATTAAATAGTCACTGGATTATTAGTCCACATGACTCTCATTATATTAAGGCCCACCATGATATAAGATCTAGGAAGGTAACAAAATGGAATGGGTTGGACCTAAGGCAATAAGGAATGGTGGTGACTGGGGCAGACCAGAGCTTACGTCATGTCTAAGGGAGGCAACCTCTATACAAAACTGCTTTATGACTCCAGGATATCCTTTTTCCTCTTCTCTTTAAAAAAAAATATTGATTTTTTACAGAGAAGAAGGGAGAGAGAATTGGAAACATCAATGAGAGAGAAACATCAATCAGCTGCCTCCTGCACACCCCCTACTGGGGATGTACCCGCAACCAAGGTACATGCCCTTGACTGAAATCAAACCTGGGACCCTGAGTCTGCAGACCGATATTCTACCTATTGAGCCAAACTGGTTAGGGCTGTTTTTCCTCTTAGAGAAGATCTCTAGATCTAGGAGAAGGTGGTAATCTAATCTTAAATGTGAAAGTTCCCAATTTTCTATAAACTTTGTGCAAATTAAGTAAAATATATCTGTGGCTCAATCATACCTTAGATTTTAAGTCTCTCACTTTCTCCATCACACACACACACACACACACACACACACACACACACACACACACAGAAGCTCTTCTAGACAAGAAGCACACACTTCCAACATTACCATCAGGAGTCACTGGACAATGCTTAAGGATAGCTGTACATCTGAACGGTCAAGTTTCTCCACTCACCTTCCCCAGGCAAAATGAACTGTCGTAGAACATGGCATCCCTTCATGTATCTCATGCTATGGATCTATTAGTGTCGCTATTTATGGAGAGGAGAGAAGAGAGCGATAATTTATACATACACTTGTTTTAGAAAAATTACACTCCCATCCTTTGCTTGGTTTGAGTCCCCCAGAATATCACTTCCCTGTTATAGATAATGTAGTTGGAAGGGGAAATGCTAAATCTTTTAAGAATTTCAAATTTTTATATTGTAGCAGGCTGTATCATCCACTGAGCCACTCCATTTGTCCCCCTTCCCAAAATGTCACCCAAAGAAAAGTGATCACAACAGTTTACACATGCCAAACACAGTTGTGGAATAAGCAACAGAGAAAGAAGCTCAATAGAAATACCACCCCTGAAGAGGATTACAGTATTTAATCTCATTTAATCAAAGTGTTGCCAGTTGATATCTTCAGTTTAGGTAAGAGACAAAGATTATATAAAGGAGAGTAGTGACAAAAATCCTACTCAGACATTTTGAAAGTTGGGACTTCTGAAGTACTTTAGGAAGAAAAAATGACTACATTTACTTATGTTTAAAAATGTTATTGTGCCCTACTGGAATGGTTAAGTTGGTTGAGCATTATGTTGCACACTGAAAGATTATTGGTTTGATTCCAGGTCAGGGCACATACCTGGGGCACATACAGAAGCCAACCAATCGATGTTTCTTCTACATTTATGTTTCTTTCCCCTTCTCCCTACTCTTTTCCTCTCTCTAAGCATGTTCTTAGGTGAGAAATTAAAAAAGAGTATTATTGCACTTAATGTAGAAAATGCTTCCAAGATGACAATGAATAAGGTAAGAATTCCAACTTAATGCAGTGCTACTTTGAGCTGCTGTATTTGTCAAGAAGATACATAATGGCGATGAATAGTTTAACGGGAATTGTTTGGTGTGGTGGACCCCACCTATTCTCAATGTCTATCTTCTTATTCATCTTCCCCTTTCAGGTAATACCACTGGGAACTGAATTCTCTCACATGACCAGCCATGCCATTATTGTGATATCGACCCTTTCCCTAGCTTTAGGGGGTGGACCTGACTTGCAAAAGCCAATAATCTTTTCTTATCCCATCTATATGAGTATCATGATTTGATTTATGATGGCAGGAACCCATTCAGCACCAATAAAACCTGTGGAGAAAATTCCTAGGACTTTTGGAGAAAAAAGAAGGGTCTCTCTGCTTCTTGAGAGACACACTCTCTGTGGCCTATGTGGTGTGAAGATACCAGGATTTGAAGAGTGTTTTTACTAGTAGAACAGAATACGTGGAACTGTCAATGGGGAGCCATCTGAGGCCTGAAGATGCTGTGGGAGGCAGAGAGGAAATACAGAAAAGAATAAAGGTCGACGTGATAACACTGGATCAAACTGTATCTGAAGCTAGTCCTGCTTGGGCCTTTCAGTTGATGCAAGTTTATATATTCCATCATCTTCAAGCCAGTTGGAGTTGGAGTTCTTGCACTGTCTATGGAAAGATTTTTAACTCACCATTTGATGTGTCAAGTGGATGATGGCATATTAACACCCTTACAATTAGTCACATGAGAACAATGGGGCCATTTAAAAGTTTTTGTTTAGCAAGTTATTTTCAAATGGAATGAATACCTTTTTTCTCTTTTTTCTTCTCACCTGAGGATATGTTTTTCTTTATTGATTGTAGAGAGAGGGGAAGGAGGATAGAGAGACAGACGCCAATGCAAGAGAAACATAAGTCAATTGACTCCTGTACGTGCCCCAACCAGGGATCGAACCCGGAAACCAGGTATGTGCCTTAATTGGGAATCGAACTGAGACCTTTTGGTGTACAGGATGATGCTCCAACCAACTGAGGCACAGCAGCCAGGGTGGAATGAATAGCTTTTTAGATAATTTTCTTTCTGTCCCCTGGCCCACACTTTCCAACACAGTTCATTCACAGCCTTCCCTGTGAATTCATTATTGAGCAAGAATTATAAACATTGGAGTTTTAGATTTGCTGAGGCTGCCCCAAGTCGTGGTTAAAGCATGTGTGTTAGATTAGATAGACATGACTTTAAAACCTAGCTCTATAATTTACTAGCAATGTGGCATTGGACAATTTAACTAAACTCTCTAAGATGCTTCTCCCAACCTGTAAAAATACTGCTAATCATAGCTGTTTGTCTCAGACAACTTTCATGAAGATAAAATGAGATAGTTCATGCACAATACTTATTGTGATGCTAACACTGAACACACACTAAGTAGATGATAATGATGCCTGTGGTGGTGTTACCACACTTAGCAAAGACTCTACCATATAGAAAAAGCCAACTAAAGCTAATCTGAAGTTATTAGCCCAATTAATATTTACTATATGAGCAATTATGAATATGGTTGAATGAATACATTAGTAAATTAAAATATGATTTGATGAAAAAATGAATGGAAGGTGGAAACTGAGAAGCAAGACCACAAATAGAGGGTGAGGCCTGGGGATAAGAAGGAGAAAGGAAGACTAGAAAGACGCTTTATGGGAATGCCCTTCCTGGGATCTGTGTGCCATCAGGTAGAATGTTCTGCAATGCTGCTCTCCTCAGACTCTCATTACTGCAGGTCAATTGTCAAGAGACTTTGATGGGCAGCTTTACAGACAGCCATACAGCAGCACTTATGGCCTAAATCATCATACTTTTTAAGTTCTGAACTCAGTTCACCATTTTCTCTCTTTTCTCTGGGTCCTCGTCACTTGGTGCATAAATGGACTTTAGTATTGATGGCTTAATTCCTTCTAATGGTTCCCATATACTCTGAGATAGAATTCAAGAGGGCCCGAGACCCCAAAGACCATGAAGAATAAATAGGATAATATGGCTATTTACTGAATGCTACTTTAGTCCAGGCCTTTAGACTTGGCCAGCCAAGACAGCTCACCCCTTAAATGAATTGCCTCATCCAATCTTCACAACTGAATATGGCAGCTGCACTCATTGACTTAATTCTGTTGGTGAACAGAGATATGACATGGTTGTGATACATGTCACAGTCACAGGTCAAGGGAATGGTACTGGGACCTCTACTCCACAGGGCTTTAGACTTCCTATGCTCCACCTTATGTCAACTCCTACAGCACATGCAGCTATAAAACAGTTGTTCCTCTGTTTCTTTTGGAGTTCATAAAAATGAAATCTGTGAGAGTGTTTTAAAATAAAATTATTCAAATATTGGACACATAGACACTTTGAGATGATTTTAAGAGGTCATCTTTATATATTACATTTAAAGAGTTTTTAAAAATCTCCCTTTCTTATTTCATTGATCCTTAATAGCCAGTAAATAGACTCCTATTTGGACATTAATTTCAAAGGACCACATAGTCTTCTTGATGCTAAGCATCTGAACTACTAATTTGGTTCTCACAGCCAAGTTTAGCCAGGCTGGCTTTAGGTAGGATTTTGTTTTAGATGTGCTTTCATGTGAAGCTGGCCAAGGAGCCATGCAATTTTCAAGTTAAGCCACCCCAAACTCATAGAGTATAGAGAAGGGATTCAGATCTGAGAAAAAGTAGCTTAATACATACTCATTGACAACTCACAGCTCTCCTAACTTTGGGAATGGGCTGCAATACACAGGGATGGGTCCTCATCAGCGATGTCTGTATTCGGTATATTTGTCCTTGACTAGACTGAGCAAGAACACCTGACACAAATCAGCCAATCAGGTTCTGTCTCCCAGGAACTGGAACATTTCTATTACTGAATCCGGATCTTGCAGAGGTGTTATAGTCTGGGGCAGCCATATTCCACCATACAGATTAAGCACAGAGGAAGCTGTCTGTAGTGATCATAGTCTGGAGTAAAGAAATGAAGTTGGGGATAGAAAGAGGGAGGGGAAGAGAGAAGGAGAATACCTGGATGACTTTCTGGTTGCTGAATCTAGTCTCTTTCCAAGGGTTGATTATTTCTCAGGCTTTTTGTTTTCTCTGAGATGCTTCTCCCCTTGTAAAATAATAACTGGATATTCTGATAGCTAAGTAAACTGGTTTCTTCTAGTTATACCCCAAATTTAGTGAGGCATCCTGTATTTTATCTGGCAAACCTATTCACATGAGGTAGCAGAGATAGCTGCCAGCCTGCCAGCACTCCTAGACATATTTTATTAATGCAGCAGTGAGAAGGGGGCTTATTTGGTAAAAAAAAAAAATATATATATATATATATATATATATACACACACACACACACACACACACACACACCAGGTTGTGCCCTATCAGAACAATTTGGCTTACATACACATCCATGAACTATTAACGGTGGCTTAGGAAAAGGAATAATTTGATGAGGCAGGCATGACCTGTGGTATGACAATGAAGATATAGCAAAATAATATTTGACTAAGAAAAAAATTACAGACTTATAAATGGTCAGAATTGAATATGGAAATAATCTTAGTTCATGATGCTCATTTAGCAGATGAATAGAGGGAAACTAAAGAGCTGCCTTGACTTCTCCAACAGTTCTGGGTAAAGTCTGGGTGGAACACCTGCCACCACCTCCTCACATCCAGAGTTCTGTCCATGGTCCTTGCGGCCATTGCCATTCTGATATAGACTGGATAAATCAATTAACACCTATAAGCCTCAACCGCCTCTCCCTACCCCTTCTCCATATACAAAATGATCAGGTAAAAAGGAAATGCTTGTCAAAACAAAACTCTGTTTGGCTTTCTCCATCTATGGGGAAATTTCCGTGAATATGTCAATCACTTTGTTGCAAAATAGCCCCTCCAACATGCAATCCACATTTCCTGATGACACGGGCCTATCAATCACTCCCTAAATCAAAGCCAGATTTCATGCCAAGCAAAGACCCATTTGTCAATCATTTTTCCTGCCACACATCCACCAGAATCACCTGACAGCTACACCTTCTAGTCTCAAACTCGTTGGGTCTGGTTAAGCTCCTTTGTCTCTCCTAATTGAGTTCCTTTTAGGACCAACCGGTAGCTTAGCAACTAATAACTTATTTTCTGCTACAACTGGCCTAAATTTCATAGCTTTCTTGACCACTGCTACTTGCTAGAAAATCATTTCCCCTCAAGTGGCTAAACAGAAGATGCAAGATTTAATGCTGAATTGTTCTGTTATTTCTAATTATAAGCACTGTCCTACTGTTTAAAAGTAAACACAGGACATGTTATAAAATAGACATGCTTTTAAATAATTACAAAATATCTTGGAATTTTGACCCAAAGTCTTCATTATTGGTAGCACTAAATACTAAGAATGTCAATGAGCTAAATACCCAGCAGGTATTAGGTTGTAAATTAGTTCACAAGTACCTCTTATGAGCAAGTCACTCTGAAGTTATGTATAGAAAGTAACAAAAGTTCTCATTCTGAAATAACTTAACTGGAGGAGAGTTTGGCAACAAATTCTAAATCCACTTAAAGAGAATCAATAGTGCAAATATGGGAGAACAACAAGGCAATACTTCTACTAATTTTGAAAAGCTATTGCCAAATAGTCGTTCTTGGTACAGGGGACCTTGCTATTTCTTTGGTAGCCAAGCTTCTCATTTCCCTTCCTATGTTGGAGGAATCCTCCATTGAGTGTAGATTATGTGGAAGGTGATGCCCTCCCCTCCCATTATGGAAGCTGAAGGATTAGATCTTCACTCCACCCCAAGATCATAGTTTGGCCAATTGGCCGGGCCCACCCTGCAGTGTTGAATCTGGAGCTGGATGACATGTGAGCTGCCTAGCATCCAGTGGCAGTGCTATTGAGCTTAGAACTGGTGGTGTTATCCAGAGACAGTTGTGCCTGCTAAAAGGAGGATGCTAGGACTCTTACTTTCTGGTTATTTGAGTTGCCATGGTTCTAACAAGTTCTCTGACTAGTTTATAATTTTGGGTCTCCCTGATAAACATCAAATATCTATTTCTTAATTTTAAAACACTACATATAGGTTTCTGTTGTGTGTGATCTGTAGCCCTGAGACTTTTAGTTGTCCGAGGGCTGAGGTAAGAAGGGTTACCTGTGCACTATGGTCTGGAATAGTGTGAGGAGTTGCCATGGGGAACAGGACTGGAAGGGCACTGCCTAGGTGAAAGGCAGTGTTCTACACTGGACTGTTGACAGAGAAGCAGAAGTCCAGTGTGTAGAAAACAAACTTTACATCAATAAAGGGTAGGCTTTGTTTATCTCCCTCTTCAATTTTTCTTTAAAAAAGTAACACAGTGACTAGGAAACAAAGCACTTAATGAAAGGGTAGAGGGATGAATAAATGAATGACAATGGAAAGAATTAATGCCAGGACAAATTTAGCTACACTAGGGACTCCCAGTAGGTTGGTAAGAAATGAAACTCAAACACTATCATGGGGAATTATGATAAAGAACCTAAAAATTAACAGCAACTCTTTCTAATTTTTATATCTTCTTTAAGCATATTATAATGTAGCATGTTCATCATTATTCATAAAATGTTGAGATTTGCACATCCATATATCAGTGGGAGAGTTTTCTTCATATTTGGGGTCTCACCCAATGGGGGACAGTCTCAATCTGAAAGTTCTTTATACTAAAGAGATGTGGCTCTAAAGTTCCATTTGATTATCTTAGGAGAGGCAATTGTGCAGTGAGACAAAATGCTCTGGGGGTGGTGGTGGACAGAGAGAGGGGGGGAAGGGAGAGGGAGAGGGGGAGAGAGAGAGGGCGAGAGAGAGAGAGAAGGGGGCTGTCTGGTGAGCAAACAGAGAAGCTCTTCCTGTGTTAGAAGGAAGTGGGGTGGCATTTTGCACAACATGTCATGGGAGGCCTACTTCTTTAGTTGCCCAACTACTCTGGACTTTAATTTTAAGGTGTGTCCTTAGAGCAATTACAATCAGGGAATTCCCTGATATTCATAATTGGTCTTCTGATATTTCATTGCTGACTGCTCTGGCATAGAAGGAGCAGGATAACTGGATAATGGAGAATTTAATCCAAATAATGGAGATAATTCCATTAGGTACACTAGGATAGTGGTTTGACCCATTTCCTGTGGGGAGGGTCGGAAGTTAATAACAGCACCCACTTTGTGTTGTTTGTGGTCTATCCAACTATTATTGCATCAATTAATGCACATTAATTAGGCTTTGTTCTAAGAATTTCACATGCATAACCTCATTGAATCCTTGCAAAAAACAAACAAACAAAAAAACTTGTAAACGCAGGTGCCAAATGGGAGGTATTGATGAGAGGAGGAAATCTATTGTTTTGGAGAATGTATTCGGTCTTATTAGTCAAAGGAGAATGTCCAAGTCACTAGGGCCTTATGGAGAGAAAGACAAAACAAGAGGGAGAAACTGTACAAGATTTACATGCCAGTGATTGCAAAATGGTTGGAGCCAAGGAAAAAGTATGATTGAATGGAGCCCAGAGTTCAATTAAGGTTGTACTTTCTTGTTCCACATCCAACATCATTGCGACATCCCTGTGTTAACGACATTGCACAAGAAAATCATAGAGGTGTATACCAACGAGGAAGGCAGTGATAAGACAGAGCCACACATGATCTAGTTAGCTCCTCATTGGGCAAAGGTCCACAGGTGTTTGGCAGAGTTCTGTGCAAGAGAGAGAGAGGGATAACATCACAAAGAAAATTATTTTACTTGTGAAAACTTGGACGCTGTGTGCTCAAGACCCTTCTCCATAATGGAGCTGCTGCTCTTTCCGTGGACTCTAATTCAAGTCAGTGTTGGCCATAAAATCATATTGCGTAACCTGCTCATTCTGTTGGCACCACGATCAGAAACAGGCAGTTGGCCACACTGAATGCATTCCTTGGTGCTTGTGGATAGGTTCACCTAGATTTGGAGCAATAAATGTAGTTCATTGCTGAGGTCCCTTTCCCTAGTGAAGATGTGGGCAGAACTCAGAAAACGGGGGAACCAAGGGTAGATGTTATCATTAATCTCATTTTGCAGATGAGGAAACTAAGGCTCAGAATGGTTTATCCCCAATAATACATAGCTGGAAAGCAGTGGAGCCAGTATTTGAAACCATATCAGTGTGACTCCACAGCTCAGATCTTTTCCATTATGGTACATAACAAAAGAGTGTAGCTGTTGATTGACATAATCTTCTCCACCCTCTGTCCTGTGGCTGGGGGTAATGGAATGCCCAAATCTTAGTGGAGCACAAAGTTGCCCATTTTGAGGCTTGGCTTTGGGCATATGAGTTAATTCTGGCCAATGGGATATGAGCAGAAGTGATTTGCACTGTTTTCAGCCTATGTCCCCAAAAGTATTGGATGTGACTTCCCTGCCCTCTTCCTCTTTTCCTAATGGCTTCAGATGGGGACAATGGAAAAGCAGAGATGAATTCCATGGTGTGGAAGAGAAATATTTCTATCTTGTAGAACCACTACAGGTTTGTGTTGCCTTGTTACAACAGCTTAGGCAATAATATCCCAACTTATATGTGATATGATGACTCCCCTACAATTTTACCATTTCTTTCTCAGGAACTACAAGTTCCTATCAGAACTCATTTAATACTTTTTACAGTTTCCTATAAATATACTAAATATAGTAAGTAACATTTAAGCAGGAGTTTAGACATTCCTATGTAATTTTGATTTTATGCTTTACTAATCCCTTTTTGTTGTTATTAATCCTCAATCAAGGATATTTTTCCATTGGTTTTTAGAGAGAATGGGAGGGAGAGGGAGAGACAGGGAGAGATGTCAGAGAGACAGATTAGTTTGCCAGAGGCTGCAATTGAGCCTAAAACTGAGGTTCATGCCCTTGACCAGAATTGAACCAGGGACCCTTCAGTCCGCAGGTTAATGCTCTATTTACTGAGTCAAACCAGCGAGGGCTTAAGTAATATATATATATAAATTATTGATTTTTTACAGAGAGGAAGGGAGAGGGATAGAGAATTAGAAACATTGATGACAGAGATCAGTTGCCTCCTGCATGCCCCCTACTGGGGATGTGCCCGCAACCAAGGTACATACATGCCTTTGACTGGAATCGAACCTGGGACCCTTCAGTCCATAGGCTGATGCTCTATCCACTGAGCAAACCGGTTTTGGCTTAAGTAATTCTTTATGTTGTTTTTTTTTTTAAAGAAATTTGAGTTAAAGAAACATTCAGAAATATTAAATGATTTATCTCTGCCCTGGGTAGAGATCTGTGGTCAGCAAACTTCCCCTGCAAACAGGGCTCCAAAGGACCAGCCATCAGCAAGGATGGCCCCTCTGCATCCCTCTCCCCTCTACCCTCTTTCAAGCATAATCTTGGCACAGGTTTCTCAGCTGCCCCATTGATTTGTGGAGCCAGATGAGTCTTTTCTGTTGGGTGGGGGAGGGGGCTGTCCTGCTCCTGTAAGATGTTTGGCAGAAGTTGCAACTTCAACCCATTAGATGCTGGTAGCAAGTCTCTCAGACGTGACAACCAACATTATCTCCAGATGTTGCCAGGTGTCCACTGGGAGCACAATCACCCCTGGTTGAAACTACAGGAGAAGAGCACTGACCTTTACTGCAAGACTTGTTTTCCTGACTGTAAGATCCATACCATGTCACTCCTTTCAGGCAGGACCTGGGGCCAGCCAGAGCTCTGTCTTAGAAGTGGACAGGAAACTGAGGGTCCTGTGGCTCTAGATCCTGGAGGCTGGGTGTCTGGGGATGGAACACTGGGAAATTTCTCCTGATTGGAAAGTGAGGATGACGTTGCTTTGCTGAGTAACCTAGAAACATTTCTTTGTGCTCTGGTTTTCTGTGAAACATAGCCCTCTCAGTGCACACCCCTGATGCCTGGTAGGTGACGTCACCCTTAAAGAAGGTGGGTGACACAGTGGTCCTGATTGCCCCCAGGTCCAGCTGAACTGGCGAAGCCTCCAGGCTCACTCCCTTGTTTCACTGCATATGGCCTTAGAAAAAGTGTTTTTTGAAAAACGACCTGAAGCTTTCCTAAAATCCTCAGGAATTACACCTGAGGGGAGCATCTGAAAGACTTCACATTCATTAACTAACCCTTCCTGTTAGGTTATGTTCCCTGAAATATGTTTGACAGTTAATGAAGTGGAGAAGATGGAAGTCAGAGAAAAAATACAGCTCTGTTAGATTCTGGTGTTAGAATACAGAGGTCAGCAAGCAGAGGCCTGGGGGCCTGCCGGACGAGCACCCCGCACTGAGAGGGTTCACTGTGGCACACTCCCTCGGATCAGAGCACAGTGGAACGCTGCCCGGCACTCTGTTCAGACCTGAGGACCATACCCAAGCCAGGCAGCCAAGTAAGGTGCTGTCAGGGCAAACGCAGCAGGGGTCCGGGCTGACTGGCAGCATGTGCAACAGAGGTCAGCAAAGAGAAAGAGGAAAGACATGTTCAAAATATTTGGACTGCCTTAGACACCTGCCCCATCTCAGCCCAAATGCAATCACCCTAGACCTTTCCTGAACACTCAAAAGGTAATACAGCTCACAGGAAGTCCAGTGGGTGGGCCTGAGAAGGCCTCTGAAAATGTTCCATTTCAAATGACCTCGAGGGATATTATTCACTTCCTGCTTCCTTCTCATCTGGCATGCCCTCTGTGGAGGTTCAAAAAGGTGTGCGGGGGTGCAGGAAGATGGGGGCACACTGGGGTACACCTCTGCAGTTGCCAAAGGTCTGATTTGGGTAATTCAGCTCAGCCCAGCCCTCCTGAAGTTGGGCAAACCTGTTTTCTTCCCTGTGATGTATCACTTAGAAACACCAACTGCACGGATTTCTTATGTTCTCACAAAAAAGGGAAGGAAACAGCTGGTAAATGTTTCACAGATGGCAAAGCTCTTGGCATCTCTCTCAAGAGAGGGCCACCCATGCAGATGGCTCATTATTTTAACATTTGGATTTTCATCTTATTAAAACATCTTTTTTTTCCCTGGTTTTATTTAGCATCATAAATTCTCTTACACTTTAGCAAGCGACTAAGTGATCTGAGGACGTGCGCACTAAGGAACATCCTTTGGCTAAAACATAGATGGGTAACATCATTATTCCCAGCTTTGATCTCAACGTGATGGGTTTCAATCTGATTAAAAATTCCAATGAAAGGGAGAGCTCAGAGTAGTGAATTTATCAAGCAAAAGTCCATAGAGAAGCTGAATTATTCAGCAGAATGATAGACCGAGGGAAATTGGGGAAATAGTTTTATTCGATGCATAAAATCCCTATTGCTATGTAATATGCATATATAAAAATAGACAAATGCACAGTGGGAGTAGATCCATACACACACCCTTTCTACATATGTAGGGAGGCTTCTGCACCACGGAGTACAACAGCCAGCATGGAAACCAAGCAAAGCTGATTCTTGGCAGAGCAGATAGGAAGGGCCAGGACTGCAAAGGATAGTCCTGCTCAAGCTCACATTGACAAGACTGAACCTGAATCTTGGTCTAAATAGTTGTTTCTAGGTGCAGAAGGGCGGTTCTGTGTGGCTGGATGGAAAGAAACAATGCCTCTTGCGACCCTGACTCTGTTGGGAAAGCAGGTCTCATATTCCCCCTTGCCAAATGTGGCTCCCAGAGTCCGGGCGAGGTTGTGGTCACCTCAGCATCCCTAACTACTGTGCTGGGGTGTGGGAACTGTTAGAGCTGCAAATGCAAGAGGCAAAGCAATGTAATAAGAACCAGCCAATCTATTTATGTGGTGAGATGCTGGCCTAAATACAGGATCCATCGCTGTGCTCTTGCAAATGGGTCTTAAGGAGCAAGGGCTGTGTCTGCCCACTGTAAACGTTTATTAGCGATGGTACACAGTGCATGTTATGGATCTGTGGAGCCAAAGCTGCCTCACTTTGGGGGTCAAGCGTAAATCCCTGGAATGCTGAGAAAATTTGCCAGCACCAAGACTGCATTGGTTGAGAGTGTACCCAGATATCATAAACGGAGGCTCAGTTCATCAACTGGAATTACCTCTGGTCCCTCTAACCTAAAGCATTAGCCCGCTTAATGCATGCTATGAGCTGCTGGCTTCTCTGTCAGCGGGAAAGCCGGATGGGAGCTGCCCAGAGTGTAATTCCACAAATAAGCAGAAAAAGCAGTGCTGAATGGGTGTGGCCATAAAGCTGGGCATCATGGAGAAATGGAGGGGCACATGTTCTCAGCTACTTTCTCCCTGAAAGCGTGGCTTCTGGGGTGCCCTGCTGCTTTCTGGTGTGTGGTGGCTGCAGCATCCCAGGCCTACACTCTTCGGGTAGAGCCTTCAGCGGGTCCGCATTACCGTCATCTTTAGGCACAAAACCCCATCAATCACTCTAAGGCCACGGTGTTCAAGGAGGAGTCCCCACAGCAGTGGCATCAGCATCCCCTGGACCCAATCCTGACCTCCGGAATGAGAAACTGGAGTGGGGCCGGCAGCCTGTGTTATAGAGAGCCCTCCAGGTGATGGGGATACACACTCAGGCTTAGAACCACTGCTCTGAGGCCTAAGGATTTGTCACTCCACAAGTGCCCGAGAATCTTTTTGGTGACAGACATCAAGTATGAATCCTGTAAAATCCTGGCAGCAGAATACATTTGTCTGTTTAACTGCATGCAAAACGCCTGTCAAGAAGGCTTCCGAGGGCTCTTTTTGCGAAGGCTTCCTCTCTCCCCATCTCTTTGGAGACTGGATGTGCCTTCAATCCAAGCTCCAAAGTTACAAGTCCTTTAAGGAACACCCCACCCTCACCCTTTTCACCCCATAGTGGTGAATAGACAGAGGCACACAGTGCCCTGCTTCCTGAGACTAGCTGGGAAGACTGACAGATTTCATTACACTTGTCACAGGGTCTAAGACTCCAGGTAGGGGGAAATAATCCCATTTAGTAAAAACATCTCACTGTACCTTTGAGGCAGAATGGAGAAGCACAAAAAGTATTGTTCCTGGGAAAATGGCAAGGCTTGTGGGTATATTTGCTACAGTGGCATGGGTATTTGGCAGCCTCTGGTTTAGGTGGCAGAAACCCCCACCAAACGACATGGGGACTGGAATACCTACGCAATCCAGAGAAATGGCATAAGAATCAAAGGTGAAATGAATTTCCTGTGGTGCCGATGAGCTCCTGAAAATCGCTCCATTCTCAGTACAGCCCCTTTTCCTCATGCTCATTGAGAACCATTTGAATAATGCACATTATTCAGTCGCATTGTGTGCTCTGAAAGCCATTTAATGAAGGTAGACAGGCTTCCCAGACAGTGCTCTCTTTGACTAATGCAGATGCTCCTGGAAAAATCTCTTCCCACCACGGATGCAGGATTAACCAAGGGAGGGGAGAAGGAATGCTATTACAATGTCTTGTTTCACTCAGTCAAACTGAACGGAAGTGACCTTGGGTTAAACTTGATATATGTTAGGTGTACCTTATTCTATGCAATGAACATACTGAAAAGCTGCAAGTCGATCAAATTTTAGCAAATCAAACCATCTTTCCATTGACTTCCATTATATTATCGAAGTTATTTTATCTCTTTCTGATTGATCATCAGTTAGCAGTGGCTCCCAGCGCTAACCTTCCTGTTAACTAGGTGAAGATCTATAAACTGAAACAAAGGAGGGGCACTCTTCCCTAAAGAAAGATTTCTTGAATATTTAGGAAAATCACAGGCACTTATTCTTACAGGAATAGCTGCATATTTATCTAACCTACGTGTATTGTTTTCATAAAGTGAGGTAAATGTAGCTAGTAATATTGGTTCTTTGTATGCAATTTACATGGTTACTTGAGCAAAAATTGGGGAAAGGGATAATTTAAATTTCATTCTCCTTGGTAGTTTGCATTAAGAGGTGGAAAGAAGACTGTCTGTTTAACAATGAGGACCCTGGAGTTACACCTGGACTCGATCCTGCTCTGCCGCTTCTCTGCTGGCTCACCAATTCTCCCTGACCCTCAGTCTCTTCCTTGCTAACAGGAGTCGAGTACTCTGTTCTTTCCCATGGGGTTGCAGTGAAGAGCAGCACACTGCCTACATTGTTAGCACATGCTCGGCACACGGAGAGGCCAGGGTAAAGAGCAGCTGGTACCATTATTTCATGAAAAGACAAAGCCAGAGGAATCATGCCCATCACAAGCAGGACGTGTCTGTAGTGCCCGTCTGGGAAACCATGGAAACAATCTGACACCGGTGCAGTCTGAAAAAGATGCCATTGGTCAGATCTCCAATGAGCGTGCTCAGCAGAGTGAGAACAGCACTAACCTAAGTGAGGAAATAATACTTCAGTGACCCAAGCCCCAGCTCTCATCACTATAAGTGCATCTTTCCCTCACTGCTTGGGGACTTCAGTTCTTCCCAAGGCTCTGACGTGTATTCCGAGCGGCCCCTCTGTCCCTCTCTCTGCCCCTATGTCTCTTGGTGTCTCTCGCTCAGGCCTCCCCACTTTCTCAGCCCACAGTTCCCTCGTTCCCCTGTTCTCAGTTCTGAATCACAAAGTATTTTGAAACTGCTGTCGAGATCCAGGGGCCTGGGTGTTGGGGCCTGAGCTTGCAACACGACTCTGACATGTGAACAGATCTTGTCCCTGACAGACTGGCAAGACAGAGCCCACACTGTGGCACAGACAGAGCTCAGGATAGTGGTGATCTCAGGGGCAGGGCGGGTGAGAAAGGAATGGGAAGTGAAATTTCATTTGAATCTAAAATTTTTCATTTCTCTCAAAAATTAAAATGATATCTGGAGGAAATATGACAATGTGATAACATTCATTATATGTAGGAAATGGCTACACATCAGTGCCTTATTTTCTGTACACTTGAAATAGTTCAGATCAAAAGATTCAAATACTGAAATCAAAACGTTGAAGGAAATAGTGACTGTGAAAGTTCTTTGTCAGCCTAGAATCTGCTCAGCCAGGGGATGTCAAGCTCTCCCGGCACCCTAACTACCAGGAAGCTTTGTCAAAAACATAGATTTCTAAGGGCCACCCTGGAGCTTCTCCTCAGGATACCTGGGGGCTGGGGGCTGAGAACTCGCCTTTCTAGCATGTTCCCAAGCCATGCTGATGCCACTGGTCCAGGGCCACTGTTTGAACATCATTGAGGTGAAGGTGACAGAAACTCAGTGTGTATCTTGCTTGAGTCCTGGCTCTTGGAGTACATCCACTGAACCGCTATGCTGGGATTGACACCCTTGGACCAGCACACACGGCAAAGGCCACAATGTGCACCTTCTGCCCTTGGTAAGTCCAAAGGGTCCCTTGCTTATCCTCAGGGCAGGACAAGTGGGTTCCAAGAAAATCCGAGGTTCCTGGAGTGAGATGAGGGGAAGACTAAAGAAAGGAGGTGGTTTTTGGGCGGAGTGACAGGGCAAATAAAGGGACTGGGAAGGAAGCCGAGAGGAGCCACTCTGACTTTAGCCTGCCATCTCCACTATGGTTTGGCTGCTACAGTGTGGAAGCCTCCCCCTCCTCGCCCAGCACTGCTCCACCTCCGCCACGGCTGCCAGGTGTCCCCCAGGCCCAGGCACAGGGGCCTGGCTATCCCAGGCATTGGCACGTGCTGTTCTTTTCATCTCTGCGTTAGTGTACTCCCATTTAACCTTCATACCACACCTCCTCTGCATTTCCTCCAGAAAGCCTTGCTCCCCCTGAATTAAGGCAGACCTCTGCCACACATTTCTGTGCACCTGTTGTTTCTTCCAGCCCTTCAGTTTGTAGTTATGCTTTCTGTTTGTGTGCTCAGTATTTCCCGCTCCAGTTTGAGTTTGAGGCTCTGCTCAATGAGGTCTAGGGCCTCATTGCTCTATCCGTGTACTATAATGTTTAAATCCTTGCCCATATCCTGTGCTCAATAAATACTTGGCCTTTAAAAACGTAATGTATTTTTTATTGAAATATAATTGACATGTAACACTTTATTAGTTTTAGGTATACAACATGATGGTTTGATATTTGTATATAGTGCACAATGATTATAATACATCTAGTTAACACCCTTCACCTCTCAGTTACAATTACTTTTCTTGCCATGAATACTTTTAAGATCCACTCTCTTAATGAATACTGTTGAATGGAGCAATGAGAATGAACATGGGCTCATTTCCTCATCTAACCGACCTTATTGTTCCAGGAGAGAAGGACCAAGGACTGGCACTGCCTCTATTTCTGTATCTTTCAGTTCTTTTGGTCCAGTTTCATATCTAGAATGTGCTTTTAGCCTTCAAAGCACTCTCTCCTATTTTAAGTTACTCTGATGCTTTATCTCTCTGCCCCCCAGTTCCCCGGCTGAGAATGAAAGAATAGAGAAGTCGGATATCAGGTAAAGGGAGACAGGAGCAGTGATACTATAAGCAACTCAGAGAAAGGCCAGGGAGTGAGACTCACTGGAAGTCTCCAAGGCAAGGGAGGCAGGCTGGCCCCGAGCATTAAAGACACAGAGATCTCTCTGAGTTTGTGGGGCTTTGTGTTGTTGCTGTTGTTAAAACATTGGTTTTCTCAGCTTCCTTTCTGACTTGGAACCTTGGCACTAGCTTGAGAAAGCATTTTCTTAGCACCACATAAGCCACAGAGACCATGATGGAGAGCCAGGGGTTGAGGGATGGGGACTGTTCGGTCACAGCTTATCACCTGTAAGTCACTTTGCTGTTGTTGTTTCTTAATCATTGCCCAAGTTATGAACCATTGTTTCTGCTTGCTTTAGAAAGAGTCCTTCTCGACTTTTATTTTTGAGATTGAATGTGTGCTGGCTTTTTATGTAACCCTTTAGTGATTTATCTGCTTCATGAAAATAACTCATTCATTTCAAACATCTATAAACAGATGATGTAGAAAATAAATGTGTTTCTGTAATTCTCTCTTCAGAGATAGCCAGTTTGCTCCTGTATCGTTCTATAGTGTCAATATAGATACAAATACCTTCTCTTCCTTCTCCTCCTCATTATTATCCTATATAATAAAAAACTAATATGCAAATCCTCCAAACTGTGGAACGACTGGTCTCTATGATGTGCACTGACCACCAGGGGGCAGATACTCAATGCAGGAGCTGACCCCTAGTGGTCAGAAGCCAGGTTCACAGGAGAAGACCTCAGCCAGAAGCCAAGCTCACAGGAGAAGACCTAAGCTGTCAGTTGGACATCCCCTAGGGTTCCAGTGCAGGCTGGCTGGGGGACCCCCATCCCCTGCTCAGTGCACGAATGTTATGCACTGGGCCTCTGATTATTATTATAACAATCATTGCAATGCTAAACATACTGTTCCAGTATTAACACTTTTTCACTCAGCTGTTTTCTGTGGATAACCCTTTGTCTGGCTCACGGACTAGCCATCCACTCCATGCTATACCAGGCATGGAGATGCTTTCTCCTAGGAGTGGCAGTGACATTGTTTGCAAGCATTCACTTCACTATGAAGTGACGATAAATATCTTTGAACACACAGCTTTATTCACCCAACACACCTGTCTACTTTCTCTTTCTCCCTCTAAAGACACGTTGCTGCTGCAGACTAACTGATGTCACAACCAGAGGAATCTCTTCCCTTGCTAATGTCCACTGCCCCTTGGACATGAAAATCCCAGCATCATTCGTTCATTCATTAGCCTTTTTCACCAAATGCTGGGTTGGCATCTAAGAAGTGCCATCTATCATTCTAAACACTGTGAAGAAATACACAAAAGGTCTCTAGTCATACAGCCGAAGATTTTATTGGGGAAAACAGAAAATAAAATAAAAATAGAGGGTTTTAGTGATGACAAGTTGAAGCCATCCACAGGAAATTAAGGGAAGAGTTTTCCAAAGGAAGGGCCTTGCCGGGCAATGGGAGGAGTGGTGTTTTATTAAGTGTTATGAGATCCATTGGAGGGATGTGAGCAGAGGAGTAACATATATAATGTATGCTTTAGTGATGACCACTCTGTTGCTGGGTTAGAATTATCTAGGGTGGAAGGAGGACAGAGAGCAGGTGGCTGCTGGCGTCCAGGTAAGAGTGTCTCCATGGTGAACAGGGAGTTCAAGGGCTCAAAGATCCAAGCAGTTCAGCTCTGAGTCTCAGAATAAACATCTAATGGACCCAAAATGTCAGTCGGTGGCAGTCCCTCACGATTAAAGTCAGCAGGTAAAAGAGAAGCAAAGATCAAGACAGAGGCCACATCAAACAGCCAGAGCCAACAAGGAGTCAGTTTTTAGAGGATGGGACCCTCCAGGCAGCTGAGTCATTAAGGGTCAAAGTACCAAAGAGAACAGGGAGCAGGCTATTGACTTAACAGAGGCCTCCGACCTGCACAGCCTTTCATCTCTGGGCAGCAGAGACCCTGGAGGTTGGCTCCACCCCTTCAACATCTCTCTGTGGACTTAGAGAAACAACGAAGGACTTCACAGTGATCTCTGGATTCTCGCAGGCAGGAAATGATATTCATAAATCTGAGATGTCTATGGTTCCTGGTCAGACTGAAGGTCAGTGTTAGGGTTAACATCTTCAAAGTCTTGCTGGATCAACCCACTTTCTGTTTTCAACATGGCATCTGGCATCTGTGTTTCATTGGCTCAACTAACTTGGCACTCACATCAGGAACCTGGCACCTTGCCATTTGAATAAATGACTAGAGTTGGGCAGAAGTGTAAGAATTACCACATTCTAAGGGCAAGTTCACGATTTAGTGTTCTAGTTCCAGAGGTTCAGCTGCAGAAATCCTTGTGCCAAGATGTCCAAGAAACATTTTTCCTTAATCCTCACTTGAGGATATGTTTTCCATTGATATTTTGGAGAAAGGGAAGGGGAGGAGAGAAGGAGGGAGGGGAGGAGGAAGGGGGAGAGAGAGAGCCAGCCCGCGGGGGGGGAGAGAGAGAGAGATCAAAGAGACACATCGATTGGTTGCCTTTTGTGTGTGCCTCAACATGGGCTGGTGAGGAACCTGCCACTGAGGTACATGCTGGTAATCAAACTCATCACCCTTCAGTCTGCAGACCAATGCTCTAACCACTGGTAAAATCCAGCAGCACCAAGATTCAGTTTTGAGTGTATTTTCCCAGTCTTGAATACAACACAATACAAGGTTATACATACCTATCCATGTGTTTAAATGTAGGTTTGAGCTTAGGTAGAATCTTGGAGAAGGAGTTTCATGTTATCTTATATAAGTTTGTATTAGGTTGAATCATGTGAAATTTTCAATTTTGTAGGTAGAAAATGACTCAAGGTTGGCAATTGCACATGGTTAATTCTTAAAAGGTTGAAGTTTTGAAGAGGTAGGATAGGTTGCTAAAGTAGTATCTCAAAGCTCATCTCTGCTTCTTCCCATCTGCTTAAAGTTGAATCACACCTTGTGTCTCAGTTTGTTGGTTCAAAAAATGGGGATAATAATAGTACTTTGCTCAGAATGCTGCTCAGTGAATTATATGAGTTACATGTAAAGTACTGACAGCTGTGCAGTACAAGCTTTCAAGAGATGGCAGCTATTTCTCAAAGCACGTATTACCCTTTGAAATAAAAAGAAAAGGATTTGTAACTCTTTCCTTTTAGTTGTGAAACAAAATTCTTGGTGAGTCTTCTTCTGAGGACTGCTCATAGTTTAGGAAATGGACCTTGAACCCTTGGCCACATGTGGAGGCAAAGTGATGCTGAGCACAAAGCCCTTTCATTGCTTGGAGTGATGCCATTCACTGCTGAGTTCCCTTTGTTTTCTCAGATAACTGCTTCCCCCTGTCCCCTGACATGCTTCCATTGTTACTTATTTCCATGTCAGAGAGAAGAAAGAAAGAGAGAGAGAGAGAGAAAGAAAGAGAGAGAGAGAGAGAGAGAGAGAGAGAGAGAGAAACATTGATTTGTTGTTCCACTTATTTTGCATTCATTGGTTGATTCTGGTGTGTATCCTGACTGGGGATTGAACCTGAAACCTTGGTGTAACAAGATGACACTCCAATCAACTGAGCTACCCAGGCATAGCCTACTAATGTTTTCTGTAAAGTCATTCACGCTTTTCTTTTCCTCTTTGTGTGGTACTCGAAATATAACCATGGGAAAAAAAACAATGCAATTCCACAACAAATGACACCCAGCTGAGCAGGCAGAACCCTTCAGGAGGTCCTGAGTCAACTGCTGTCTCTTGTCTGCATGTTCTATGAAACACTCCATGGCTCCCACAATAGAAAGGGAAGGACCCTGATTAAATGTAGGCATTACTTTAAAGAGGAATTAATAGTGATGCAAATGTTTGCACTAAAACTATACCAGGTGAGGACATTCAGGAACAGTTGCCTGATTGGTGTGCTTCTGAATGCCCAAGTTCTGAGTCTGCAATGACTCACTTGCTCATGAAAGAATTGCTCTCTAGGCTAATTGTTTCACCCATCAGCCAATTCCCTTTCCCCCTACGAAGGAGTAACAGGACTATGTTGTAAGTCAGTGGTCGGCAGTTTGCCGTTCTGTTGACTAATGAGTTTGCTGACCACTGTCATATACTACCCTTTACCTCTTTGCCACAATTGCCTAATCCTCACAGCTTCCAACTATGCGGTAACATTTAGTCTAGTCCAGTGGTCGGCAAACTCATTAGTCAACAGAGCGGCAAAGCTCTATTCACGAACCGCATGTGGCTCACAAGCCGTGGTTTGCTGACCACTATTGTAAGGGTTGGGAATAGGGTGGGGTGGAAAGGTAATTAGAGGTATTTAGAAATACATATACAAGTGAAACATTAAAACTGACCAAGAGGGTTGAAGCACTAAATTTGGAGTTATTTTCTTTAGAATCACTGAAAACAATAACAATAAAAATATTTACTAAGTGCCCCCTTCAGGCCAAATATAGTTGGAGGCCGGAATATATGGTGGTAAATATGATAGCCAGAGGTCCATCCACATGGTCTCATGTTCTAGTGGTGGAAGTAGGGGGGAAAAAAAACAAACAAATAAATAATTATGATAATTGCAACTTCTAAAAATCCTATAGAGGAAATAATTGGGAAAGGGAGAGGGGCAATGTCATAAGGTTAACTTGAGGTCAAGAAAGATCTCTCCAGAAGGTGACATTTGAGCTGAGACATGAAGGTGAGCCCACATGGTAGATACTGGGAGGAGTAGTCTAGGCAGTGAGTGACCAGCTTGCCTGAACTGTAGAAGGCTTGTGTGGGAGAAACAGGAAGGAGTCCAGAGGCTAATGCAAGAGGTTAAAATTACATAACTTACTATGAGCTTATTGATTCTCAGGACCAGAATGGAATCTATAAGAAAATCAGAGCCAACGCTCACTTCGGGTCACCCAACTCTTGATTGAGAACAAAGCAAAGCCCTGGGGAAAACCCAAACCACCTAACTTGCTGGCAAAGGACCTTGTGTATTGTTGATGCAATTGTAATAACCTGGCTATTATGTAATAGGAAAGGAGGAAAGAAAAAACCAGACAGATCTGAGCAGTGTGGGAAGGTGCTTGCCAGTCAATCACACCTAGAAGCCAGTCAGTAGCCAGAATAGGCATGACCACTGCAAAAGTGAAAAACCTGAATATTTAAAACTTCCAAACAAAGGAAGTTCCCTCTCTTCTCTCTCTGGCGTGTTGGGCTTCTGGCTGTCCTATGGCATAGATATGTGGTCCCCCGCGCCCACATGACACAGGGCCATATTGGACTCCACACATGGACTAAGCGATTTTAATTAGTTTGGATGCTGAACTGCATCCAGCTGCAACATGGAACAGAAGCTCTGGACACTGTTTTTTTTTTCTGGCTCTGCTGGAATCCTTGTTGCAGCTTTTGAAGGACTGGCTTAAGGGACAGGAGACTTTGGAACCTGAGAAATGTACAACTCAAATAAAGCCTTCTTCCACATCCCATCTTCCCATGGGGGCCTTTGAAATGCTTATGTCAGCAGTATCCCCAAGAACCTCACTCCCACTGGTGTCTGGGAGATCTGGCCCATTAATTTCTCCTGAAACATGGTCATAATGAAGCACACTAAATGAATGCAATGGTGTATTTCGGCATCTCATCTCCAGTTGGGTCTGCATAGCTTTTTCAGTGTGCTAGCTTTGGAGTCAAATGGGGTGCTTGATGTATCCTGCCTGTCACTCACCTTTAGTCTTCAAGTGTCCCTTTTCCTTTCAGAGCCTCATCTGTAGGATCTTCTGAGGTTTCTGCTGCATCACACAAGTCGTCAGGCAGGGTGTACACCTGCCTGGCACTGAAAATCATGCAGATGTTGACTATCATCACCATTATTATCATTATTATTTTGTCAATATCCTCTGCCTTTGAATTAATAGTCTCTATTCTGGCAGAGTATACGCTATAGCATTTTGCATTTTATCTACCAGTGCAGAAGGGGCTAACACATAACAAACAGCTTTACAATCCAAACATTTGCTCATTTGTCACAGCATCAACTAGATTTCAAGTATGGCACTACGGTGGGAGAAAACAAAAATTTTAAAAGCAATGATTGATCAATTAGATCATGGTCAGGGTCAGAGTCACTGTCAGCATCAGGGGATTAGTCTAGATCCATGATATGTTAAGTATGTGATACCAGCAAATGACTTAGCCTTTCAGGGTCTCAGGATTTATACACGAACAATGGGGAGAGTACGGGCCAAAGAGTGCTGCTTTGATGAGCATTAAAGAGTATGAGAGCTGGAAGCCCTGACTCCAGAGCCTGTAATGTGGTCCCTGCTCCAGAAGACCAGTTCACATCAGCCTTGGCTCTCTACAAGCATTCATCTGAGGAGGTAGAAGCAACAAGTAAACAATTTGAAGAAGTTCATTGTCAGTTAAGCCTATCGAGAATGCTAACTCCTGCCTCCCCATCTTTCTCAGGAAAGATCTCACAGAGATACTGGAGCTGGTGCTGAACGTATGCATAGGAATTTTCTGGATAGATGCAGAGATACTCCAGATAGCCAAAGTGGCACATATGAAAGCAGAGAAGCCTGGAACAATACAGTTGATTAGGGGAAATGGTAAGTAGCATGAAACAATTGTTTTGTGCATTGGAGGATGAGAGAATGGATACTGAGAAGTGAGTCAGAAGATGCTGTAACTTCTTCTTAAAGAACGTGTGCTTGTAATGCTCATGACCTCTAGATTGTACTAAGCAGGCATAAGGTCATTATCCAAAAAGATTTTCCATCCTGAGCAAACTTTCTCTTTTCTTCCCAACAGTTGAGAACGAAATAAAAATGTTTTGTTAAAAGCTGAATGTATAGCTGTCCCTGTGGATATCAGATGTTCAAGCCTAAGCCCCCAAACATTTATGAGATTTGATTCCCATACCCCACCTAGAGTCCCAGCCTTGGCCAGACTCCCTACTCCCATCAGCACTGCAGTGCCATTCAAATACATTAAGTGATGTTTGATGCCTGAAACAATATTTTAGAAAAATCCCAAAAAATTCATTGTGTTTATAGACAAAGCACAAGATGCAAGGCCGAAGTTATCCTCAGGCACAGAAAGGGGACTTCATCAGGGTTAGCGCAATTATTCAGGCATGTCAGAATAAAAAGCAGCAAAACCCTCCCCAAATGGGGTCCGAGGATGGCTAACATCCTCACTGTGACATAGGCAGCCATTCAGCTGATATGACCCAGGATCCACGTAAGGCACCCTTCTTGAATTTACTGATCTAATTTAAGGGCTGACAAACATACCATTTTTTCCAAGGGGCTAGGAATGGCCTTCCCCTTTCCACAACCAAAGTAATTATCTCCCCAACTTGTAGCAATAGGAGTGAAAGCACTTTTTGTTTCTCCAGTCCTCCAGTAGAAGCCCCAGGCTAAAAATTTTTTTGCAAGGCATTGTTCATGCACGGTGGCATAGAATTTCATTTGCTGGGTTTCAAGCATTAAGAGCACAACACAAAATCTAAGCAATTTTAGACATGTGTCAATCTCAGATAAAAAAAGGGCTTTGTGCTGGCACAGGATGTCAGTGCTTGAATTAAAGAGACGGAGAATTTTCCTGAGCGAGAGCTGAACATGCTGACATAATACATTGTTAAGGCTCCATGTTATGATACAACCAATGTGTTTTAATAATTTATTGGTATTTATTTAACACACAATACTGTCATACCAAATCTAAACCAAGAGGTCCAGGTTTCCCATTGAATCAAGTACATGGTTCTTATCAGTATCATTAGATGCTTCCTCAGAAAAGTTTCTTGCGTGTGATGAAATTAGGAAAGGGTGTTTTTCTAAATTTCATTAGAATGACATTCTGATATCACCTTCCACCGATCTCAATGGGATGTTGCTGGAATGATTGAATTTGGCTTTCTCTTTTTCCATCTTCTTCTATACTTTATCTCCTGAAGAAATCATTGATTTAAGAGTTAATCTCATTTGAACACTTAGTCAAAAGCTTGCTAGCTAAGAGAGTGCTATAGGCTAACACGGAAACCCGCTGGATACAGAATCCAGGTTGAATTCTTCTGGACTGCCTTAATCATTCATTCATCTGCTTAAAAATTCATTCATCTTTATTTCATCATTGCCTAACGAGAATAATAAGACCATCAAAATCTTTTTTTTTCAACTGAGTATTTGGTAATTATTAATCAATAATAATGTCAACAATAACCTTAATTACAGGTATTCTCTCTAGAGATTCACATCTTAATTATACTTGTGGTAAGGACAAATGAACTCCGTCCCCCGCCCCTGGAAATTAAGCTTTGGTTTACAGTTTTCAAATCACAGGAGCAAGAAGAAGCTATCTTTATGTAAAAGCAATCAGATGTTTTTTAAGAGCCTCGTATGGCAAGATGAAGAGAGAATAAAGCTGACATGATTTAGTGTGACATCAGTGATTCTCAAAGGGACTCCACACTAGAGAGTGTGCTGCTCTGGATGCATGCTGCTTTTATGGAGGTGACAGGTCTGACCTGGCAGGTACTAGGAACACCCAGGACAGACTAGAAATGTCACAAACTACTAACAGGTACCACACAGGATAGAAAAGCATCTGTCTGAAAGGAAGTGGCTCCTCAAAACTGGCTTAAACCTGTTTGAAGTTTCTATTTCTTTAACAGGCCCATCTTCTTTACTTGTGGAACACAGAGCTTACAAACATTTTAAACTCTAAATAGCTTAAGGTTTTATTTAATCAGGAATAATATCTTGTTTCACTGATAGAAACCCAACTCACACTAGCCTGAGCTTTAAAAAAGGGAGGGCATTACTGCCTTAGCTTCAGGCACAGCTAAACCCAGGAGTCCAAGAATGACATGGGGACCTGTAGCTCTGTTTCTTTCCTCTGAATTGGCTCCAGTCTTTCCCATGTGGAACTCTAGAAGCGTTAAACTCATCAGTGGTCAACTTCATATCCAGTGGAGCGAGAACCTCTTCGTTATGGGTTGAATGATGCATGTGTGACCCAACCTCTCCCCAATTCCTAGGTTGAAGTCCTAACCCTCCAGACCTCAGAATCATCAACTTTTTTTTGGAACGAGAGTCATAGCAGATGTAAATAGTTAAAATGAGGTTATACTGAAATAGGCAGGGCCTCTAATTCAATATGATTGGCATCTTTATAAAAAGGGAAAACTCAGACAAACACACAGGGAAAATGCCACATAAATAGTTAGCTTTGCTGCCACAAGTCAAGGAACTCCCAGAAGTTAAGAGAGAAACCTGGAACTTCCCTAGCACTTTCCAAGAGAGCATGGCCCTGCCAACGCCTTGTTTTTTTGACATCTAGCCTTCAGGACTGAGAGATAATAAATCTCTGTTTGCAGTAGTACATTCTTATAGCAGCCTAGGAATCCCATGCACCCCCTTACCAAAGCTTCCATATGGAATTTGAGGTTCACTTTAAGTGGTTCCATTTGAGCCACATCCGTCTCTGTGGCTAGGGGAATGGTGCCCACTCCCAGAGTTGGGAGTGGGCACCAGTCCTACACTGTGTATGTGTGCCAAGAGCAAGCAAAGGCCAGTTCTCCAAAGAAAGGTTAAAGTGCTGCCGCAAGCGAAGGGAGGCCAGCAGACACGAAAGATGTCTGCGAACCATGAGTTTATATATATATAAAAATAGGGTTAATGCAGCTCAGATTGCTCTCTGTCTGAATAATCATCACTTCCTGTTCCACAGGCCTGACACACACCTACTCATCAATCATGGGTCGGACCCTTTCTGTGAAGCCTTTCCCAAGCCTCTCCCATAGAATTCAAAATTGTCCTGCTACCATCATGTAGCTCTTTGCAATCATAACAATAGTAGCCTCTTTAGAGTGCTTATGATGGGCCTGCTGCCGGAGCTCCATGTGATTTAACTCATTTAATCCTGATAATAAGCCAATGAAGTAAATACTTTATTAGCCCGATTTACAGAAGAGGAAATTGAGGACCAGAAAGGTTAAGTAACTTTCTTGAAGCTAATTTCCTCAGCTAATAGGTGTTAAGTGCCAGAACTAAGATTTGAATCAGATCAATTTAACCCCAGAACTTATTTATTTAAATCAGTTCAATATTAATGTATCAAATAATTCATTTTCCTTACTGCTGCTCATATTTGTCTCTTTCTATGACACAAGTGGTTCCCAAACATGGAACGTGGATCACTTGTGGGATTCACAATGATTTTAGATTTTTTTTTTGAAATTACTTTTTTAAAGTTTATTTTTATTGTTGATAGTATTATAGATATCTCCCATTTCCCCTTCCTCCCCTTTCCCTCTTATTCCCTACCCCCACCAGGTCTTCAACACCCGGTTGCCTATGTCCATGGGTATGCAAATAAATATATAAGTTCTTTGAATTATCTCGTCTTTTTCCCATAACTCTACATCTAGGTATGTCAGTCTATTCCATGCCTCTATGTTTTGGGTCTTATTTTGTTGATCAAGTCATTTTGTTCACTAGATTCCACAAATAAGTGAGGTCATGTGATATTTATCTTTCTCAGATTGGTGATTTTAAATTTTAAAGATATATTAAAAAGCTATTGCCCTAGTTGGTTTTCTAAGTGGTCAGACCGACTGAAGAGTCTCAGGTTTGATTCAGGTCAAGGGCAGGTATTTAGGTTATAGGCTTGATCCCTGGCCCTGATCAGGGCACATGTAAGAGGCATCAAATTGATGTGTCTCTTATATCAATGTTTCTCTCTCTGTCTTGTCCCCTCCCTTCTATTCTCTTTAAAAATCAATAGAAAAAAATATTCTCAGGTAAGAATTAGCAAAAAAAGCTATTAATAGTTATAGGTTATATATTTGTTTTATAGGCATCTTCTCTTTCTGGCAACAGACACTCTTTTCCTCCCAGAGGTACTATCTACACTGTCCTTCTTAAGTACACTGATTTCAGTAAAGAAACTGATTGAAGATATAGTAAGAATATTTTAGTATACATAGCATGTAAATATGCAGAAAATACTGACAGTAATATAGAAATAATTGAAGCTTAAAATCCAGGAACTTACCTAGACTCTAAGCTCTTTAAGGAATATAGTGTGTCTGCTGAGTTCTTTGTGGTAGTGCCCAGGACAGTGACCAGCATATAGCAGACACTCATTAAACACTGGATGCATCATTTTGTATTGATTTGGTTACTGACAACATACTACACAGGATGGACAGGCACCAAATGAATTCAGCACATTGAGTTATGTGAAATAGCACAAATATTGATCTTTCCATCATTACTGAAATTCAGCCAAGCACAGTCATGATGGGCAGACATTTGCCAGCTGTTATTTGGACAAAGTACAATGAAGTTGGGGTCTCAATTCAATGCCATGTCAGACGACTTTATTTCTCAGAAGTACTTTATGCCTATGATGTCTGTGTGTTCCATGGGTGAGAACTTTCACAGACATGTTATTGTTTGTAATATGCTTCTTTAAATGACTAGTTCCTTTTACCTTCTCAGAATAACTTCAGATAAAACATTTCAATGACTATGAGGGAGTTCAAGTACAAAAGCAGAAGCTCTTTGGCATGTTAAAAGGTTCAAATTATAGGTTGACAGGACTTAAAAAGCAAAGGGATTATTCTTAAAATTCTCTTACAAATATGTCTCCATTACAGCCATATATAAACCAAAGCTGGAAAAGTGTAATGGATAAGTGTGTGAACTTGAAGAAGTTAATTAAGTCCCATGTGCCTTCTTTCTTTACTTCTGTTAAATGTGCATTGTAATAAACTTGTTGAAAAGATGAAATGAGTTAATGTACATAAAGCATTTAGTTTACTATTGAGTAAGCACTTAGTTATAATAAGCATTGTTATTATTGCCATTATTAAGACTGTTGATTGAAACTCATGTTGTCTTACACATCATAGAAAATGCAAAGCTCCTCTATAGTGTCAAGAACGTAAAAGACATCACTGCATTTAACCTTGGTTCAGGTCAGGCCTACAAGGATGCAGAGTCTGCAGCTGAGATTAATGTGAAACTTTGTTAGGAGTGCTTTAATTTTAACAACTTTGGGAGAAGGAAAGGGGAAGTAGGCTTGGCTAGACAGAATTTGAACTGGTCGCATTCACAGTGGCCTCAGCTAAATGCCATAGAAAGCTCTGAACTGCAATGATCTTTCAGAATTGTCATATGTTGGGGGAAGAGGGGCTGGGTTTTTTATGCTCTCCTCTTATAGTGATTTGATTCACATTGCTGCCTGAAATGTGCAACTTTAGTAGAATTTTCTCTTTACCTGAGACCAACCCACAGTGAGAGCTCATAGTTATTGGGTGTTAACCTCCTTGAAGATGATGAAATTGGACCTTCAGTCCTCACTAGGGGTTCTGAGTGGTATGGCAAAATGTTTATTACAGTCCACCCCTTGATTTCAGGGCCAAATTTATATAAATTCTGGGAGAAGCAGCTGTACAAGTCTGGGGGCCACTGTGCTTTGGAAAATCTAAGAGGAAGATTAGTGGGATAAACCAGCCTCCTATAGTTGCTTTTAAAGTCACAACTGTCCCTCATTGTTTCCTGTCTACTCTTAGGTTTACTTACTCTCAGCCAGCATTTCTGCCAGTTTAGATGACATGACCCAGACTCTTATGTTTGAGGCAGGTCTAAGTCCCTAGTCACCTTAACCTTCTCTGTCAGGATAGTGACTTCCTGTCTGTTAGACCCTTGATACGAGAAGCTCAATGTACCTAAATGGAAGCCAAATATTAAATTTGTTATTTAAGATGAGCAATGGGGGTGCTCTATAATTTCCTACATTGAATAGATATTGGCTTCAAGTTGCACTCAGAAAGAAAGTATGACCTTGGGTCAAGTGGTTATTAGTGGTGAAATGGTAAATTATTAATAATTGAGAATTTGGGGTGAAAAAGCTGATTTATAGTGTTTGTCCATTTCCATGATGTAGATAGATAAGCAATTGGAAAACTACAGCCTGTTGGTCCACCACCTGACTTGGTAAATAATGTTTTATTGGAAGATAGCCACATCATTTGCTTACATATTATCTATGGTTGCTTTTTTGCCACAATAACAGAGTTGATAAATGCAACAGAGACTATTGCAAAACCAGGAATTTTCACTATCAGGTCCTTTAAAGAAAATTTGCTACCCCCTTATATAAATACTCCCACCATATCTGATTTCAAGTTATCAGTGAAACTCAGAGCTGAAAAATGATGCCCACAATTAACCCTCATACACTAGAGCCAATTATAGAACACCACATTGGCTGAGGTCATTGCCCACATGGGATGAAGAGCTGAAGCTGGCATTGGGCAGCTCTCCTAGCAGAAATCTGGGTGGTACAACACAACATTCATTTATATTCCCATATATTTCCTTTACAGAAGGCACTCTCATTATAACCTGTAGGGAGCAGTTATAAGGTTAAGCCTCAGACTGACCTGCTAGCAAAGCCAAAAACAAGTCCCAGCTTAGAGGGCACAGCCCTCTTAGCATAATTAAGCTTGATCTTGTGACTGATCCCTAGATCTTTCCTGAGTAGCTAAGGGGCTGTGGGAGGTGCAGCAAGTGCTGCCATAACAAGTGAAACTTATAAGAACTTTGTAAATTACCTTGTTTACCTCTGATTATAAAATAAAGCATCAGCTTGCAGTCTGGATCTCTTCTGTGGCCTCAGCCAGGCACAGAAGATCCACCTAGACCCAGCTTATTCTCTTTGTCTGTCTTTTTTCCATCCTTCGCCGGCTCTCCCTCAGGTTGGCTGTACTGGCGCTGCACAATAACCATCTTTCAGATCAGAAAACTAAGGCTAAAAGTGTTAAGAGCACTTTGTCCTAAATCATAAAGCTAGTTAATAGTGATGCTAAGATTCAGATGCCAATTCAATAACATTCTATATCTCCTATGCAGCTGTCAGGCTTAATGTTACCATCCAATACCATTCATTCAGTCATCATTCAACTAACTACTATTCAGTAAATGTGCTATGTGCCAAGCATTATGACACAGCAAGAAGTAAGATGCAAGCCAATGACATTTGGATTTCTAGTATGTTTGCCTATTTGAATGTCTAAATCTGTCATCTCCAAACTTAGTTCAAAAGCTGGACCATTACAGTGTTCACTGATATCTCTCTTTTTTTATTGAATTCCTGTTGTACTAATGGTCAATATCATATCAAATGGCACTTTTGGGTCTTCTGATTGTTTCATAGTGAGATCTGTTTTCCAGTTAGTTCATGGTCCCTTGAGAACGGTGACACTTCAGTGCCAATAAATCACATCTATCTCCTACCAAACTCACAACCAATCAAGAAACTGACACTAGATTTAGAGCCACGAAGATCAAAGTATGAAAAACTATAGTGAAGAATTTGTCTTGTACATGCAGCAACAAACTATTTGTTCAACTGTTAATTAATAAGCACCTACTATATGACCAGTCTTGTTCCATATCCTGAGAATACAGAGATGAAAAAGAGGACAAGATCCCTGTCTTCATGTAGCTTACATTTTAATGAAATCTGGATGCTCAGTACCTGCTAAACCTAAATATATGGCTCAGAACCCAGCTACAGCAGAAAGTAGGTTTTCAGAGGAACTCAACTTACCTGTTTGGAAGAAAGATTGCCTTACAATGGTTGAGCAGCAGCACAGGGTGGTGAAATGAGCTTCTCCATTTGACCCAGAAAGCTGGCCTAGCAGATTACCCATGAACAAAAACTACATGAAGAGAGGAAAAGGAAGATAATGTACCCATTCTGGGGATTAGATGACCTAGAATAAAGAAAGATGAGGTCTAAGACATGCTTATGAGGACCCTTACCTTACTTTAGATCAGTTTAGATGTTGGTATAAATTGACAGAAACAATGTCTAGCACTTAAATTAGAATATAGTAAGTGTTCAATTAAGTCTTATAGATTGTTTAATTCCAATATTCTTACTTATACTTCAATAAATGTCAGCACCAAAGAATCATCATAAAAATTAGATAAGCCTCCTTCTGTTCTGGATCAATTATAAGATTCTAGAGCTTTTTTCTTTTTTGATAATTATAGTATCACTAATATGAATAAGCATTTTGTGGTAAATGCTTTGCAGTTGTCTGGGTCACACCCACTCTGTGCCTTGTTAAAATTACATGGCATCTTCCTGAATGGAAAACCTCTGTTTATAAAATGTCCTATTATCATGCTTCGTGATGGATGGGCTGTGTTTATTTGTTTCTTTCCGGCCTGTCTTCAAGAGATGATCTAAGGTTAATGGTGGAAATGCTATCAAAATAAATGGTTTCATGTAGTTAAATATTTCATCTGAGCACTCTGTTTCAGGAAACTTGGGAAGAAAACAAATGAATATTTTTGGAGTATTTAAATTCATTTCTTAACTTTAGTGCTGCTAAGATTTCTGAGATATGTTAAAAATATATTTTTCAAGTTACCCACAAAGTCCACAATGCTTCAACTGACACGTCAATTAGAATATTACACATATTTTCTTCTGGAAAATCCTCAAAAGGATGTAGAAGATGATTTCAGATGCCTGCATAAAATTGGCCATTTTCCACATGAAATGGCTCCATAGAGTCATAATGGTTCATGAGAGTGATATTCACCAGACCTGGTTGAAAACAGTTCCTTAAATTGACATCTTGTTCTAAAAATAAGCAGATGTAATATTTGCCACTAATCCGTACAAGTTTGGATGCTTTTGGAAAGACAAAACAAAACATGAGGCCATGTGGGTAAGATATAGAACTTTTTCTTTGGTGTCCCAAGCTCTGACCTAGGTCAGGCTTAGTTCAGAATTGCTTTCAGCTCACATGGGTTCTCTCTCACTTTGGATCAAAGTTCTATGGTAAACTGCCACTCCTCATGCTGGGATGAAGTCATTATCATTTTCCCCCTTTGGAAATGCTTCGGAATTTTTCTAAGAATCTTCTTTAGGTCCAGCTAAGTACAAAGGCCTCTTTGACAGCTATTTCCTTTCTGAAAGGATTCATATACCCAGAATGTTTGCAATTGCCAATGTCATTTTCTGTCTTGTAGTCAACATTACTTTTAAGGGAAAGATTTTAACTTCAAGAATGGGCTTAAATGACAGCCAGATAAGAGAAGGAATCTATACTTTTAAGACATTCAAGATCAAGATTTTTTATTTAAAAAGAGGATTAGTATACACCCAACCCTAGGATGACAGAGAGAGTGAATTTTCCTTCCAATCCTTCTGGTGAACTCCAGCATGAGAAGTTATACCTCTGACTCTTTTAAACTTAACTTTGTTGTCATTTTCTAAACTTGGAGTTACAATAGCTGTAGAGGAAAGGTCCAAAATTGACTTACAGGGGGGAAAGAAGACCTGCTAGCAATTGAGATTCCACTGGAAAAGTTTTCTATGAAAGGTACTTATTGGCTACTTGAAGGGTTATATCTACTTTGGTCTCTTAATTTATTACTTTATATAAAATAAATTGAATTGCTTTTCATAATTATAAGAGTAACTTTTGCTCTTTTGAGGTTAGAAAATATAGACAATAGAAAATAAAGGAGAAAACATTCACAGTGTAAGCTGTTTGCTTATAACCACAATTTTAAAAGGTGTAAGACTCTACAGATTTATATTTATTTGTTTAAAAAAATACATATTGATTTTCTATGGCCAGTCCTTTTCTAGATAGTGGCAATAGAGGCACCTACAAGAAGTTGCCTTTATGGAGCCATTTTGATAGAAGAGACAAAAAGTAAACAAATAAAACAAAAACAGGGGTTTGTCAGCACACAATAAAATTGTTCATGGCCCAGCTGGTGTGACTCAGTGGTTGAGTATCAACCAGGAGGTCACAGTTTGATTCTCAATCAGGGAATATGCCCAGGTTGAGGGCTTGGTCCCCAGTAGGGGGCATGCAGGAGACAGTTGATCAATGATTCTCATCATTGATGTTTCTCTCTCTCTCCGTTTCCTTTCCTCTCTGAAATCAATAAAAATGTATTTTTAAAAAATAGTTCATGGAATGAAGATAATGAAGGGTGGAACATTTGAGTAGAAACTAGAAAGGCCAAAGCTCTTAGGCCATGTCAAGAGCTAGGAAAAGAAGCATTCAGCAGAGGAAACAGCAAGTGCAAAGACAGTGAAGATGGAAACGCTGCCTGTGATTCAGGGAAAAGAAGACTCCCAGGTGGAGGGCGAGGTGTGGAAAAACATGAAGTTCATTTAACTGAGAGGCAGAGGCCAGTTCAGATGGGGCTTCACAAGCCACAAGAGGTGGTTTGGATTTCACTCGGATCTGATTTGTTGTTCACAAGCTCAACGTGGTTGTCATGTGAAGATCTGACTTTAGAGGAGCAATAAAGGCAGCAGGAATGTGTCCAGGTGAGAGGCAGGCATGGCATGCTGGCAGTGATGACCTTGGGAAGCGGTCTTTGGGGAATTTAATGATGCTTTGGCAGTAGGGCCTGCCTGTGTCTGCACTGGTCTCCTAGACTCGCGGATGGGCAAGTGCATGTCAAGCCTGGAATATGACCCAGACATTGACACTTGTAATCCTACATCAAAGCCCAGGAGTCCCCCTATCATTTAACTGGGGTAGATTTGGTAGGAAAAAAAAAAACAACAACAGCCATCCAATCCTCCTCCTTTCTGTGTGTATCTGTCCACTTTGTCCAGCACACTCATTCTTTTCGTCATTAACCTCTGTTGGCTCCGATCAGCTTTCTTTAGAAACAAAGGGCAGAGAATGAACAGACATTCCAGAAAAATACTATCTTTTTTAGAACCACAGACCTAGATGTTCAATCAGAGATGCTTAGACTTTGAGGTGAATTAAGTAATACCAGAAGGACTCACAAGGACATCTAGAGAATGTTCTAAAACAGGGCTCACCTATTTTTATTTTTTATAAATTTTGAGTGGGACACAACCATACCCACTTGTTTATACATTGTCTCTGGTCTCTTTGTCACTGCAGTGCCAGTTAAGTAGTTGCGACAGAGACCGTATGGCCCCAAACAGTTACTACCTGGCCTCTTATAGAGAACATTTCTATTCCTGATTCTAGATCCTCAGTGCTTCAGAGTTTAATGTGCAACAAATCGCCGGGGGCTCTAATTATGACTGGTCTTGAGTGGCGCTTTGAGGAGCGAGGTTATCGAAGATCTCCATCCCCAAGAACCTGCTCAGCATGGCAGCCACCAGGTGCACATGGCTGTGGAACACGTGAAAAGGGGCCAGTGCAATTGAGGACCTGGACACTTTAATTTCAAATATTTGGAATTTAAACAGTCACATGTAGCCAGCAGCTACCTCCCTCGATCGTTAAATTTCAGAGAATAAATCCCAGATTTCTTGCTTGTTTCTAAGAAAAAACAAGCAAGCAAATCTGGGATTTATTCTTTGAAACTTAAGGAAACCATGCATGGCTGGCCTAGGTTTCCCTGCAAAATATATATATTTTCAGATAGGTATTAACATTACAAACAAGTTTGGAGGACATTAAGTCTTAGCTTGCTCAGGAGGGAGGGGCCTCAGAGATACTGCAATCTGGCCTGAGTATAATGAACCCCTTTGTTACATTTAAATACCATCATACTATCTTATACACAGCAAAGCACCGAGATGTTTTATAGTAACAATGCAGCAGAGCGCAAACCTCAGACAACTCTGAAAAGGCGCTAATTATTATTATTAGTGTTTTGCGCTAACAATAAATGTCAGATGGAACCCTGAAAACAAATAACTACCTGTCACCAAATGAATGAAAGGCAATTTTAGTAAAGTGAATTAAAACCCCAAACATCACCAAACCCCACCAGCGAGCAATGCCTAGAAGGCTTGGCAGAGACCTTGGTGAATGCTGTTCCTGGGATGTCCTTGTGGGGAAGCACTGAGGGCAAGGCCAGCTCGTTAGCATGCAGGGCCCTGGGAAGGGGCGGGGGACAGAGCCCAAAGGAGGGATAAGAGCATCTTCAGCAGCAGGCTTCCTCCACAGCCAATGACAATGGGAGACCATTAAGGATAGGACTCTTTATTTATTGGCTGAGCTGCAGCCCGCATGAATGTTATCAGTGAAAAATTAAACTCGGACAGCAAAGTGTGGATTTGTTTGCATGACATATTTCCTTCAGATTTTTCAAAGTGCATTCTGGGTCTCCCAAAGACTATTTTTAAAAAATAAATTGTACATTTTATTTTTTCAAACTTCATTTATCTTTGATATCTGATTGACATATTCAGGACAGTCTAATCCTTTCTGCTGAAGTGAGCTATGACAGTAGCTGCTACAGCAATCAACATCACAGAGCCATCCCCAGGAACAGGGGCTGCCACTCCCCAGGAGCCGGAAGAGGGTCTGTTGGGTTCTTTCTAGACACTATGCGCTAGTGGGACCTGTCTCTTGGGTCAGCAGATAGATGAGGCTTAGAGGCTTGAATCGGCTCTAATTATTGAAGAATCATCAGAGAAACCAGGAGACTCTGGAAACAGGCAAGAGGCTGGCCTTGCCTCTCCAATTTTCTTTGTTATAACCACTGGGGCAGAAGGGGGATGTGAAGTAAAGATATTTAGCCTTGTTATCATGAGCAGCTTAGTTTATTCTACCCAGTGTGGGCTCTTCTCCTTCCCTTCCTTTTTTCTTTCTCCCTCCCTTTCTTTCCTCCTGACCTTTTTTTTCAAATGTTTGAATTGATGATATAGTCACACAGTTGTTCTAAACTCAAAATTATTCAAAGTTATTCAGAGTAAAAAAGCCTTCTTCCCACCTTGCCTCTCAGCCTTCCTGAAACTGTTCACTTAGTCTCTTAATAATCACATTTTTTTTTGCCTATAGATAAATGCATAGGCATCCAAGCAAATGCAAACACACATACACGCACACTTTTCCTCTTTTGTACACAAATGGCTATATATTGCACACATCATTTTTTTTTACATTACTTTTTTAAACCTAAAGTCTTTTATATTGGAGCGATTTTCATATCAATTAATAAAGAACTTTGTCTTTTTTTAAAAAAAAGAAAAATAAATGCAATCAACTTTAATACATGGCTACAGCATAATTTATTTAGGAAGTGCCTTGAATCTAGAGGTGTTTAGGGAATTTCCAAACTTTTGCTCTTACCAACAGCCCTGAAGTAAATAACCGTGAATGCATGTCATTCCACAAACATGGAAGGGTATCTGAAGAATAAGTACCTAGAAGTGGGGCAAAGGGCAAGTGCATTTGTAATTTGGATAAATATTGCCATTGCCCTGCATAAAGGTTGCAGAATTCCATTGCTATCATTCATACACAAGAGGCCTATTCTCATTCTCTCACCAAGGATATGACTTCACTGAATTTTTGCAAATTAGAAAAGGAAAAATAATCTCCCAGTAAAAACTTCAATTTATATTTATTTTGAATTAGGTGTTAACTGTCTTGTAATTTGTATAATGCATTTACTCTCTGTAAACTGTCTATGCATAGTCTGTGCCTCTTTGTTCATTTATCTTTTCCAATGGAAAGACTTTACATATTAGGAGAAGTAGGAGATAGCCTATATCATGAGAAACTTTTGTTCTCAGTGGTAAAAGACATGGATTATTCTTATGAATATAGAAAAATTCTTTGATATTTATTTATTCATGAACTAGAGGTGTGGTGCACAAAATCCATGCACTGGGTTGGGGGTTGTTCCTCAGCCCAGTCTGCACCCTCTCTAATCTGGGAGAGGGGATGTCTAACTGCCTGTTTAGGCCTGATCCCTGTGATATCACACCAAAATCAGCAGTCAGACATCCCTCTCACAATCAGGACTGCTGGCTCCCAAACACTCGCCTGTGTGCCTGCCTGATTGCCCCTAACTGCTTCTGCCTGCCAGCCTGATCACCCCCTAACTACTCCCCTGCGAGCCTGATCGATGCCTAACTTCTCCCCTACCAGCCTGACTGCCCCAACTGCTCTCCCCTGCCAGCCTGGTCATCCCTAACTACCCTCCCCTGTTGACCTGATTGCCCACAACTGCCCTTCCCTGCCAGCCATATTGTGGTGGCCATCTTATGATAACATAGGGGTGTCCATCTTGTGACAACATAGGGGCCATCATCTATGCAAGGGTGTGATGGTCAATTTGCATATTATCTCTTTATTGTAGAGGATTAAAATATATCAGTTGAACACCTATAATATGTCAGCCACATTTGTGTTGAGGGCTTTGCTAAAAGGGCAACAGACAATTAAGCAAGTGAGATAGCCTATGGTGTGAGCAGAGGGAAAAGCAACTACCCTGCCCCTGGAGGGAAGGTGGGAATCATAGAAGGGTTCCTGATAGGTGCAATTTAGAAACTGAAACCTGAAGAACAAAAGATGGTCAGGCAGGAAGAAAAGGTGGAATCTAGGAGAATGAGGGAAGCTTTAGGCCAAGACATAGTTTGTGTGAAAGAAAGAAGAAAAATATCTGTGTGTCAGGGAAGTGATGAGAACACAATATGATAGAGACAGATAAAGGGAGTGAGGTTAGCCTTAATGAGGGGAAAAAGCTGTGGGTAGCTTGAGGGTGAGGACTAATATTTATTCACACAGATGCTGTGCAAGTATTGGGGACATTGGTGAATAAGACAAGTCACATCCTTTGTGGAGCTTAAACTTTAGTGGGGATGGAACAGAGATAATAAAGAAAAAAAAGAAACTAAGGAAAAATTCATATTTTTTAGTGCTATGAAATAAATACATGTAGCTGTTTTAGAAAACAAAAGCAGGTTTCAGATGGGGTGTTCAAGTGGGCATCTCTGAGGAGGTGACAGTCAAGTTCTGACAATCTGAATAAAAAGAAACAAGGATACAGATGTAGATATCACTCTGTATCCTCACTGTGTCCAGTAGAGGTTTGATGCTTGATAGCCACCTGAGGAATGTTCACTTCAATGCTTTTTCTTTAAACAAGAAGATATTAGCTTAATTTATACTCCACGCTTTGCACTGACACAAGCAAACTTTATGTCAAGTTTGTAAAAGATAAGTTTAAGAGGTTTCTGTATATTCCTGGAAACATGACCTCCTCTGTTTTTCCCATGCCCAGGCCGGGGGTATACATGCAGTAGCAAATTAGGAAGAATATCAGAATATAAGAAAAACTGTGAAATTTGGCTCAGTACTGTGAGCTGACTCCTGTAGGCATTGGGTTGGGTCTAGGTCACATGCCTTCCAGACTAGAGGCTCTTTCAATCCTATTTCTTAGGGACACTTGGCATCTTCAATGTGGCCAGTTACCTTCCATCATGACCTTTCAGTGGCTTCCTCATTTTTTTTAGATCTGAAAGTAGGTTATTCTAACGTGACTCAGGTATGAAAAAGTAAACAACAGGGAACTTGAAACTCAGAGCGGGGGAAAGGAATATGGTGAGGAAGTCTTCTCAGACTACAAATCTCACCTTGATGTGTTGACATCACTGGTGTCTGAACCCCAAAATTACTCAAAGATGAGAAAGAATAACAGAAGCAATGAAAACTCCAGGGTTGGGACAAATTGTAGGTTAAATTTCCAAAAGCAAAAAGCAATTTATAACAATTTTTTCTATTCGAGGGATTTATGCTACACCCCTTCATATCTCATTTTAGTTGATTCTAACAACACCACAAGTATTGATGATATGTATTATTTCCATTCTGTGGCTGAGGAAGTTGTAGCATTAAACATTTTAACAACCAGGATAAGGACTCACTGTTGGTAAGTTGCTGAGCTAGAATTTAAGCTTGGGAGCCCTATTGACTACTCAACCTCAACCACACTTCCACAGAGAGTTAGAAACCTTATTGCCACTAGTCCATGGGTCTACAAACATTCCCTGTAGAAGTGGCAGATAGTAACTACTTTCTACTTTGTGGCCCATAAGGTCTCTCCTATATGCTCAACTCTACCATTTTAGGACAAAAGCGGTCATAGGCAGTGGCTATCCTATCTAATAAAAGAGTAATATGCAAATTAACCATCATACCACCATAACCACAAGCCATGCCCATCAGCCATGTCCACTAGCCAATCAGGAGTGAGTATGCAAATTAGCCCCAACCAAGATGGCTGTGGCCACAGAGTGAGCAGGAGAGAGGCTTGGGTTACCTCAGTGATGGAAGAAGCCAAGCTTTCCACACACCCTAGTGGGCCCAGGCCTCCACTCAAGGCTACAAAGTTTCAATTATAGAAGATAAATAAATCCCAACAAAAATGGTGACAGCCACAGAGTTGGAGAGAGCAGGAGGCTAGGGTTGCCCTTGGTGATGGAGGAAGCCAAGCCTTCAGCACACCTTGGCTGGCCTAGGCCTCCACTTAAGACTACAATATTTCAATGATATAAGATAAATAAATCCCAACAGAAATGGCTGCCACCATGGAGTGAGCAGGAGGTTTGGCTTTGCTCCAGGCTATAAAGTTTTAATTATAGAAGATAAATAAATCCCAAATACTAGGGCCTTTGCTTGGGTTGCTGGGATGTGTGGCTGGCCTGAAAACCTCCATAAGCTTCTCGCCCAGGCCGCCTGATCTGGATCACCCTCCAGGGCAAACAAGGTGGCTCCCACCCATGCACCAAGCCTTTATCCTATCTAATAAAAGAGTAATATGTAGATTGACCATAATTCCAACACACAAGATGGCTGCTCCATGTGGTCAAAGATCCTGTCCCCATGTGGACACAAGATGGCAGCAAGAGAGGGCAGTTAAGAGGGACCAGGCCTGCAAGGGAGGGCAGTTGGGGGTGATCAAGCCTGTAGAGAAGGGCAGTTCAAGGGGACCCAGGCCTGCAGGGGAGGGCAGTTAGGGGCAAACAAGCTGGCAGGGGAGCAGTTAGTCATTAATCAGGCTGGCATGGGAGTGGTTAGGGGGTGATCAGGCTGGCAGGCAGAAGCAGTTAGGAGCAATCAGGAAGGCAGGCAGTCGAGTACTTAGGAGCCAGCAGTCCTGGATTGTGAGAGGGATGTCCGACTGCCCGTTTAGGCCTGATCCTGATTGGGCCTAAAAGGGGAGTTGGACATCCCTCTAGGGGTCCCAGATTGGAGAGGGTAAAGGCTGGGTTGAGGGACCCCCACTCCATGCATACATTTCGTACATCAGCCCTCTAGTATTTCAATAAAACTTTATCTATGGACCCTGAAATTTAAGCTTTATGTAATATATATTACAAGAAATCATTATTTTTACTTTCTATCAACCATTTAAAAATATGAACACAGGCCCAAAAAGAGTAGAAAGTGGGCCAGACTGGTCATGAGCTGTGATTGGCGACCCTTGAACTGGTCTGTAAGTGACATGAGCCAAATGAACTCCTTCAACAACAGTCACTACTGATTTACTGCTGGAGGGAGAATGGGCAGAAGGGACAGAAAGGAGAGAGAAGGAAAGGAAAAATATGCATACTATACTAACAGTTTTGACCTGCAATTTTAGATAACTCTTAATACAACTTACTAAGATTTACATAGATATATAAAATATGTGTTTTTATTGATTTTAGAAAGAAAGAGAAACGTGGATTGGCTGCCTCCTGGAAGCCTCCTGGTCACCACCTGCTGGGGATTGAGCCTGCAACCCACGCATGTGTGCTGACTGGAAATCGATCCAGTGACCTCTGGTGTATGGGAAGACATTCAACCAACCGAGCCACACTGGCCAGGGCACAACTTACCAAGATTTAACAATATGTATAAAGCTCTTGAATAATGTGCCTCGCTTTTCTTAAAAAAATCCACTTTGATAAATGTATTCAAAGCCAACAAATATATACAAAGGTCTACATGCAAGTATGTTCTTGAACTTTCATTTACAATAAGAACAAATTTGGAGAGAATCCAAGATGGCGGCATAGGTAAACACCTACACTGCTGCCTCGCACAACAATTTCAAAACTACAACT
>JAAGEH010000006.1:6199482-6459485 GCA_011751065.1 Lasiurus cinereus
AAAAAAAAGAACAAAAAATGAAATCCAAGTTTTAGAGACCCACTGACCCACATTGTGTCCGTAGTCAACAACACAGTATTGTAAACTTAAAATTTTGTTAAACGGGTAGATCTCATGTTAGGTATGCTTACCACAATAATAAAAATAAAAGATTATTAAGGAAGACTATGAACTCTAAGACTAGACTAGAATCTGAAATGTCCAAGTGCTTCTCAAGTGTGTAATGAGGATTGTTCTGTGAAACTTCTGCTACATGTGTGTGCATTTGTGTGAACTAGAACGTGATATAAAGTGTTTTTCATTCCATGGATCAGGTTCAAAAGAGTTAAAAAGCCTCTGCTGTACTGTTCTAAAAATAAATCTAACTTAAGCTAAAAAAAAACAAACAATAAGAACAAATTCATAATCCTAAATATGCAGTAAATAGTGGATTGATGAAATAATATTACAATAAAAAAGTGTGTGCTCATTAAAAATGATATGTGAATGTTGACTTATTGACACATAAAGACACTGATGAAGGGAAAACCACAAGTCACAAATACTAGATGTCATGTGAGCCCAGTTGTACAATATACATAGGTATGTGTATACACACAAGGGATACCAGAAAACCACATGACAAAACCTTTATGTTTCTTGCTCCTGGATGAAAAGTTTATAGAGTTTTATATATGTTTCTATACTTGTCAAAAATTTATATTATTAGATGTTGACTTTTATCAGCACAAAAAAACAGGTTATAAAAATGGAATAAAGGAAGATAATTTGGGAGGATCTCAACCTTATGCCGTAGATAGAAGATTTCACCTAAAAATACAACTCCCCTAAGATTCTTGGAGTGTCTGGAAGCTTTCTTTCCTCCTCTCCTGAGCTACACACTGAATCTGTTCCCTTCTCGTTGGATAGTTAAATGCATAACCTGCCTTCCCTCCTGCCTCGTAACCTGCCATCTGTCTTCTTTCTGACCTGTTGGGGACTCACAGAGACATTCATTCTCTCGAAAGCATGGCACTTGGGAACAACATGGGTGGAGATATGGAATTTTTATTGCCTTTCTTCTGTTTTTCTTCCTCCAGTTCCTCCTTTTCTTCTCTGCTTTTGCCCAGGGGGACTGGTGCATGTACTTGCTCCCACACTCTGTCAGCCTCTGGAGCCCCACTCTCACGGAGACAGTGACGGCCGCCATCCTGGTTGTGATTTATCGTCACAAGTTGCCAAATCACTCTTGGTAGCATGTCTGAGCTTGGTGAATAATGAGAAAGACCTACCATCCATCTAAGGGCAAAACAATGTGAGCCGTTACATTTAAATTTAGCTCTCTCCCCTCCTCAGCTTATTTCTTATTTTCTGATCGAAAAGGGCCCATTTAAAGGCCTTTGTGGTAAATACCTAAATGATTGTGTCACAAAGACAGAGGATCGTTTTTCACCGGAGTCAACAAATGCTTTGGATCTGCTGCCACCCGACATTGCAAGCTCTGCTCCACTCAGCTTTCTTCATAGCAATGTCTCTGGCCCTTCAGGAAGGAAGCATTTCAATGCCTGCCTATGCACTGAGCGGGGCAGGTTATCGCATCATAAGGCCATCTGCAAATTGCAAGAAGACATCACCTCTACAGGAGACAACATATGGGACCTGGGTCATCTCCCTGATAAATAGTGAAGGAGGATGAAGCACGTAATTATGACCGCCACCTGATGTGACAGCATGAAGTGGAGGAAGGGAAGCTTTGAAGACAAGAGATTTGAGTTCGAATCCTTGTTCAGTGCTTCCCGTCACTGTTTCACTTTGGGCAAATCGTGCAGCCCCTGCAGCTGCCCCTCGCCTGTGAAATGGCCACACATTCCTCTCGCAGGACTGCTAGGAGATGTGGTGGCATTGGAGCTCTGGCCTATCCCTGTGATTTCTAGGACATCATCGCAGCCAGCAGGGGAGTTGCGCTTTCTGTCCCCTGAAGCTGGGCTGGCCTGTGACACCGTGTAACCAATAGAATGCGGCGAAAGTGATTCTGTATGTCTATTGAGATTTGGGCATAAAAGGCGATGGAGCTTCCGTCTTGTATTGTGAGATGCACACTCATGCTTTGACCCCAAGTCCAAATACCCCAAGGCTGCTAGGCTGACAGGAAGCCCAGGCAGCCCTGTGGGAAAGCCACAGGGGGTGTTGCTGCCAACACACCCAGCAAAGGTCCACACCCACAACCAGCACTAACCAGCAGCCCTGTAAGAGAAGCCACCTCAGAGAATCTCTGCTCCCAGCTCTCCAGGCAGCCCTGTCCCAGCTCCCCAGCTGACCTCCAGGCCCCAGGGAGCTGCGGCTAGCAGTCCCTGGCACCCTGTCCCACTGGCTTCCTCATCTGCACTCTCCAGGAGCATACCAAATGATTGCTTTCTGCCACTTAATTTGGGGGTGATTTGTTATTCAGCAATAGTAACAGGAAAACTAGGAAAACAAAATCCCATAAAGCTGATGGCAGATAGTAGGAACCTTTGTAAGTGCCAATTCTAATCATTTACATTATTTTCTTCTCAGAATCAGACTTCAGGTGGTAAGTGCCCATATGGGAATCTCTACCTCCAGAGAATGGGGGGAATGAATCCTTTCAGCTTTGTTTATTCATCTATGCCTGCATGTGACACTTATTGGATGCCATTAGATATTTGGATGTTTGTTGGGTTAGCAGCATGTCGGGCATGCTGCTGGGTGTTGGGGAAATGCCAACAACAATATCAACCTGGGCCCTTCCCACATGAAGAGGTCAGGGCATCAGAAAGACACACAAGCAAACAAGTTAGTAAGAAAATGCCAAATCTCTGCGGCAAACTGGGCTAATGTGTCAGAAAATGGGAAAATGACATTTACAATGGATGTCCTTCAGTGCCGCCCCTTCTCAGATGCCTCTCCCACTGGGTAACCTCTAGATTGGTTTGCTGCTATTTTTCTCTGAACTGTTTCCTATGGTATTACATGTGCATGTGTGTGCCTATAGGATATACAAAATAGTGTCTTGTGCTTTTAGAACCGTTTGGTTGCTAACAAAGGCCTCATATGGCGAGTGATGTTTCTACAACTTGCTTTTTTTCTCCTCAAAAATATGTCTTGAGGATTTATTTATAGAGGCACACAGAGATCCCTTTTATTCTTTTGAAACATCAAAGTTTTTGTTCTTTCACACTTTATTGAACCATTTCCCTGCTGATGGACATGCAGGCTGCTTCTCCTTCTCACACTTCTCCCCAGAAGGCACACATCCTTGCACACGCCCCCTTGTGTCCTCAAGTGAAGGTTTCTCTAGGGTGCATGCAGAGGAGTCAATGGCTTGATCAAGATCTATAGTTTTATTTTAAAGACACACTGGCCTTCTACTCACTACCTGAAAGAGTATTCATTTCTCCATACTTGGCTATCAATTAATTTTTAATCAAAATATTGAATAGAAATATGACCCCCCAAAATCTAAAACTTAAACAATGTATGTGTCTGCTCTGTTCAAACCTAGGTGACCCTTGTGTCCCTTCTAATCACCTGGGGCTGGGGTGGACTAAGAGAATTCTTGCCTAGTGGATTAAAGTATTTCAGGGAGCTGGGAGGACATTCCCCATAGTAAAAATATTGGTTTTGAGGCTGCTGTAGTGTATTGCTGAGAACAGGGAGGGGCCGGAGGAGAGGCAAGAAGCAGAAAAAACATGACACAGAAACAGAACTGTTTTCTAATAAAAAAAATCGCTCAAAGTTCTCTGCGAGGCCCTGTCAGCAGCTCTTCAGGCAGCACGGCTTGTTTTAAATTTTATTTAAATAAACAAATTGTACACACTTGAACACGGAAACAGAATACAGGGAAAACACAAGCTGCCCTAACAGAGTAACGTCTAATAAACATTATGCTACTCAGAGATATTTGCTGTTTAATCACCCCATGAAAGGACGCATTCAGCCAAAAGATGTCAGATAGCATCTTGCTAAAGGCGATGGTGCCAGCTTTCCTGGCTTCGGAGTTCATGCAGCTCTTTTTTTCTCTCTCTTCTCCACTTGCTTATTCATTTATTTTTTAATTTTGGAATATCCAGCTCTGAAATGCTCTATCTTTTGGATGATTTAGAGGATCAATCATTTAGGCTTTGGTAATGACAATAATATCCAATTGATCGAATAGTTTATTCGTCAGGGTTGGCTATATACTTTGTGGGGTCTAGTGCAAAAATGTGGAGCCCCTTTTTTAGAAACGATGGAAAATTTAAGATGGTGACAGCAGAGCACCGAAGCCATTGCCACCATTTCTCAGTGAGGGTCCCATGCAGTTGCCCAGGTTGCACATTGGGAAGTTAGCCCTGATCTGTGGCCATCTTCTTAGCAGCAGACGCCTCCCCCTCCCCCTGCTCTAAGCAAAGACCAGGTGACCCACCAGATTGATGAACCTCCAGAGGACTTACAATGATTGGCCCCTGAACGCTTTCTAAGGATGAGCCAGCTATCTGCTTGGCTCTTGTTTTGCTGGGTGTGATGCAAGCTCAGAGCTAAGTTACTAGGGAAAGGAAAATATGGATGAGGCAGGGTTAGAAATTATAGGATAGAAGGAAAAACAGAGAGAAGCAGAAGACATTGGTACCCAGAGTAGAACTTTGAAGAAAGAAGAGACATGTATCTGAAAAGTAATTTTAAAATGATGTCTTGCTGCATGCTATATGAGACAATTCCTCTTCTGTCTCTCCTCTAAAAATTATTCAGTAAAACCTACATAGTCACTAAAGCAATGAGGAAGAATGTGAGAAGATGATGTGTTTGGTCTCAAAGTGGGTGAAAGAAGATATTTGAGGCTACCCATTAGATACAGACAGTATTTGAGTTACACATCAATTATTTCTTTAAATTCTCCCAACAAAGCTCTACGAACTTCAGTATAGAACTCATGTGATCATTTTCTATTGAGTGGTTGTCATTTTAAAAATACTAATTTACAGAAATTTTTTACTTAAGGAAATGAGTCCTCTGTCATGTAAGTTGCAAATATTTTCCCCATTTGTATTTTAGATTTGTTTTTGGTGTATTTTTCAATGCAAAACTCTTTTGTAATATTTTATTAGTTTCTAGAGCTGCAGTAACAAATTATCACAAATTGGGTAGCTTAGAATGACAAAATTAATTTTCTTACATTTCTGGAGGGTAGAAGTTCAGAATCAAGGTGTTGGCAGGGACATGCTTCATCCAAAGGTTCTAGAGAAAATCCTTCCCTGATTCTTCCAGCTTCTGGTGGTTACCAGCAATCCTTGGCTTATGGCAGCATCACTCTAATCACTGCCTCTGTGTTCACATAGATTTCTAGTCTGATTGTCTGTGTGCCCAAATTTCCCTCCTCTCCTAAGAATGCTAGTCATTGGGTTGGGGCCGATCCCACTCTAATATGGCCTCATCTTAACTTGATTATATCAGTCAGTACTCTTTCTAAATCAGGTCACATCTGTAAATACTTAGGGTTAGGACTTCGGCAGATCTTTTGGGAGAATACAACTGAATCTGTTACAATATATATATATATATAGTAAAATTTATTAAATTTTTCTGTCATAGCCTTTTGGATTTTGCATCATTTCATTAGAAAAGCCTTTTTATTCTGTGACTATGAAAACAATTTTTCCACATTTTCTAGGAAATAATATGTTCATTTTAATAGTTTGCATTTAAAAGCTTGAAATTGTGGCAAAATTAAGTATGTGCAGTGTGTGAGGCAGGATTTCTTCTTCTTCTTTTTTTTTTCAGGTAGCTATTCAGATGCCTTAACATTACAATCTTTTCCAAACTGATGTTAAATAACATTCATGTCATATAATAAATTCCCATATTTATTTGTGCCTATTTCTGAACTTTAGTCTCTATTAGTCTGTTTATTCTATATCAGGGTCATCAGGTTTTAATTATTATATATTAGAATATGTTGCAGCATTTTCCCAACTCTTTATTTATATCTTTTAAATCATGTTAAATACCTAGATAAACTTGTAAAAATTATGCCAATATCCATTTTAAAAAGTCTTCTAGGTTCCTTAGGAGCAATGCAAAGTCATCTGAGAAACCTCTTCTTTTGCCTTTTCAGCTTAATGCTAGAATGGATTGTCTATCAAGAAAGAATATTGACTTTTATCAAGAACCTACATCTATGATGACATTGTCATTTTTCTTTTGCTCTATTAATATAGGTTTTTCTAATACTGAAAGTGTTCTCAGATGTTAAGAAGTCAATATTTGAATTCTTATTCCTCCACTTACAATTGTTTTCTTAAGAGAATTATGTCATCTTACTGGGATAATTTTCTATAAAATGGGAATAATTATAGCATTGTCATTTTTGTCTCCTCAGCTTTATTTTCCTTCTTCGTGAAACAATGTTCCCATTTTCCTTTGGGGAGTCAGTGCCTTTGGTACAAGGGGAGTTGATCCCTTCCCTAGGACCAGGGTTAAACATTGAACTCAGGCACTTCCTCCACCTGGTGGCATTGAGTCATTTAAGGTGATACAGTTGGGCCAATGAGAGCTAGCTTTGGGCTTTTCCTGCCTCTGTTTTTTTCGCCCTAAGCTCCTAGCACATGAACATGCTATATTAGTCTTGCTTAGGTTCAGAGGAATTGATGGAATTACAAATTCACATGCTTATAGGGCCAGGAAGTTGGTATGAATCAGGGTTTTTGAACTTCGGAACTGTTGACATTATTGGTTGTGGTGGGCTATGCTGTGCATTTTAGGATGGTTAGTAGCATCCCTGGTCTCTACCCACTAGATGTCAGTAGCACCCATCACCCATCCCTGTGTGACAATCAAAAACATTTCCAGACATTGCTGAATGTTCACTGATGGTGAAATTGTCCCCAGTTGAGAACCAAAGGCATAAATGAATGAAGCCCCAACTGAGACTGTGTGAGTCATGGTGCCTGTTTTGTATAGAAGGCACTGCCCTGTCTAGGGGGCAACCACTACTCAGCTATAGCTGATGGCAGTGAAAGAGAAATAGGGACCCATTATTGTTAGAGCTTCTAAATTTCTTAGTTTTGGAATCTTCTAGTCTAGCTTTATTTTTTTTTCAGGTTTTAAAATATAAACACAATTTTTCATAACTTGATGTGAACCAAAGGAAGGACATCTGTGGAGCATATTGGTCTCCTGGACGTCTGTATGCAAGCTCTGGAAACCCCAGGATGCTCTCCCAGGTGCCTGTAATGCTGAGTAATGCTTCCGTGTCTCACATACTTACTCCAGGGATGCTCTTTCAACACAGTTGTGCTGAGCAAAGTAGCATTTCATTCTCTTAATTAATTAAGTTCATGTTGTCCCTTGAATGGATATTTATATTTTTAACTGTGTATTGGTAACAAGCAAATTCTGGAATGGGTAAAATTTAAAAAACTACAGTGGTACCTCAAGATACGAGTTTAATTCATTCCATAACCTTGAGGTTTGGGAAACTATGAGACACTCGAGTCGCGATAAACTGGTGGGTCGTGTGCAGCCGGCTGATCCGCGCGATTACTCCTATCTCAAATGTTGCTCGTATTTCAAAGCAAAAATGGCTCGCTCGACAGCTCGTATCTCAAAAATCTCATATGTTAGGGCACTCGTATCTCCAGGTACCACTGTATTTAGATGATGCTGTCTTTGGGGAGATTTCCATTGGAGACCTCCAGTTTTTCATCCATCTCAATGCTGTCGATGATGCATATTTTATTTGCTAGTTAGTTCTGGGACCTCCTTCATACTAACTCACCAGTGTGGGCAATTCAGTATAAATATAGAGGGGAATTCTTTGACCTAAAGGCAAAAAGTTCAATCAGATCCCAGAAAGGACCAAAAGAATTGTCTTGAATCAAGTGATATCATTCTCTTGTTTTCTTTGATGTTTCCTTCATTAACTTCTCTCTCCAGAAGGAATTGTTTTTCTTATCATAAGCACTTGGCTACCCCCTTCCTGGAGTTATGTTGGTTGTGCTTCATATAACTCCAACTGAAATTTCTAGGCAAGGAAGTGATGAGCCAGGGGGAGGCAGCGATGACATCACAAAGCCAGAGGAGCTGCTGAATGACAGCAGGTGCTTTCTTTTGCTCCTGTTGAATTTCTAGAATCTAGACTTATGCCTGGTACATGAGAACTTCTGTTCTCATCTCTCTTTTCACATGCCTCGGGTGACCTCATCTAGACTTGTGACTTTAAAACCATCTATAGTTGGCTGACACCCAAATATCCTTCCCAGGATGAAACTTTTCCTTAAATTCTAGGTGATACCTCCACCGAGACAGAAAACATCTAAAGTGTAAGCATCTAAATTAAATTTGTCTAAACCCAGGCTCTTAGCCTATGGTGGTACGTCTTTCCCAGATCAGTCAGTGGTAACTGCATCCTTCCAGCAGCTTGGGCCAACATCTTGGCATTCATCTTTGGCACCTCCCTTTCTGTCACTCCTCACTTCCAGGTCATCAGCAAATCTTACTGGCTGAAGAACCTGAAAAAATCAACTGTCACCCATCACAATGGTCATCTGGTCAGAGTCATGGCCATCTCTCAATGGATTATAGCAACAGCCATCTAACCAGCCCTGCCTCGTCCACCTTTGCTCATCTGAATTCGGGAAACTATGGTCACAGTGCAAGTCCTGCACGTCACCTGTTTTAGTAAATGATTTTGTTAGAATACAGCCATATCCATTCGTGTTTTTATTGCCTGTGGCTGATTTTATTCTACAGCTGCAGAGCTTAGGGTTTTTGACAGAGAATACACAACTAACAAAGCTGGAAATACTTACTATCTGGTCTTTTTACAGAGAACACTTGCCTACCTCTTCTCCGTATTATTAAGTGGGAAGAGTATCATTTAGGAGAGAGACAGAAAGGAAAGTAAATATATGGAAATGATAACCAGGAGTCATCAAGAATAACAGGTAATTTTTATTTTTATCCCTCTGCTTTTCTGTCTTTCCCAAATGTATACAATAACCATTAATTTGGCAACACATACAAAACATGTTTTAAACTTGTATAATATTGTTTGAAGAGCCCTGTTCTATCCCAGTCTCTTCTCGTGGTTCCAGTAAATGCAGAGGAGCCTCTGATTGTTTTGTTGATTGGCCTGTAATCAGGTTCTGCTCAGGGTTGCACCTGGGAGGATGTAAGTCTCAGGAAAGAGGAGCAGGGCAGCGGTGCTGGAGGAAATTAAGATCTGTAGATGTGACATTTCCTAGAAGCCAGCCTGTCTTGGTTTCTCCCATAATTACTCACCATTTTGTTTATAAATGGGAAATAGCATTCTACTGTTCGGTGTCTTCCAAGAGACTGAAGTTAATTTGAAATAATCCCCAGCACAAGCACCAATCAAAGCATCTGGAACGCCTGGGTGCCATACCCTCTGGCTACTGACACGAAGTTATTGATACACAAATCAGAGTTGACTGCTCTGGTAACATTGAGTCCCCTGGTGGCAAGATCTTTCCATAGAGAAGGTGTTCCTTTCTGAAGACAGGGCCGACTTAAAACAGTATCTCACTATAACAGGCTTAGCTAAGACAGTACAGGGATTCCAACCAGAAATTTTATATCTTCTTCCTTTTCTCAAGAAAAATTTTTAGATGAAATGAGCCTACCAAAAATTCATAAATAAATGAAAGAAGAAGAAATTCAAACTATGCTTAAGAATGGACTTATGAGAAATAAAGGTGGTTACCAACATAATACGACTTGAGGGCTGTCATAGGTTTCACCTGTCAGAAGTGGTAACAGGAAACGTAAGCCTGCCTGAAGTTTGCACCATTAGAGCCATTTCTCTGAAATAGTGTTTTTTAAAAGGCTTGTTCGAATATAGAATTATTGAACCTCTGGATTTAAAGGGTCCTTGGACATCATAACTCCATTCCTGAACTGATGTGTGAATCCTATATCACCTGTAAGTCATTGTCTAACCTCAGTAAGTCTGAACTCCTCCCAAGATAGGGAACTCATTATCTCAAACAAGAAGCAACTATTTCATTTTGAGTGGCATTAATTTATATAAAAGGCTTCATCATGGTGCACCAAAAATCAGCCTCCCTGAAATATTTATTCTTTGATCATTAGTTTCGTTCTATTCACTGGAACAAATACTGTCTATGCACTAGGTCAGTCACGGTGACACGGTGGCAGCCCCAGTAATCTAGGCTCCCTCTCAGGTTCTTACATTCAGTGAAGATGGTGGCCAGCACTCAACCAGATGGTAAATAAGCAAGACCATTTCAGACATGGTCAAGATGAGAGGAAGTGATAGTGGCCAGAAAGAAAGAAAGAGGTGGAAGTACTTTGGATGGAGGGTGTTGAGTTAAATTGTGTTCCCCCTAGAAATATGTTCAAGTCCTAATCCCTAATACCTGCAAATGTTACCTAATTTGGAAATAGGGCCTTTGGGGATTTAATCAAGTTATAATGATGTCAGTAGGTTGGGCGAATGACTGGTATAATTATCAAAAGAAGAAAAGAGACATTCACCAAGAGAAGGCATGAGAAGATGCATAGGGGAAACATCATGTGAGGAGGAGAGAGAGCCTGGAGTGATGCATGCACAAGCCAATGAATGCCAGGATTCATGGCAACCCCTTCCCTGCCCCTGTCAGCAGTAGCTAAGAGGTAGGCATGGAACAGACATTTCCCTAGAGCCCCTCAGAGAGAGCAGGGCCCTGCAACACCTTAACATTGGACTTCTGGCCTCCAAAACTGTGAGAGAGGACATATTGTTGTTTTACCACCCAGTTTGCAGTACTTTGTTATGGCAGTGCCAGGAAGTGAATATAGAGCTAACTTTTTAGATGACCTGCCAGCTTTAATCAGGACATAGACTCTTCTAGGCAGAGGAACCAGGGAGAGCAAAAGCCCTGACAAGGGAGTGTTCCATGAACAGAAAGGAAGCGAGTGGGCTGGGAGCTCTGAACAGAGAGGGGACAGTTGGAAAGGAGCCTGGAGAAGTAGCTGAGAGCTAGATTATGGCAGCAGAGGTTCCCATCCCTGCATGTGTTCCCAGGGATTGGCATATGGTGGGCCCATGCATTGATAAATATTTTTTTTAATACTTTGAGAACCACATCTGTAGAGCTTTGTATGCCTGATAAGCAGTTTGGAATTTATTCTCTAGGCGATGGGAAGCCATTGGGCATTTTAGCTGATTTGGGAGCTCTACTCTGCAGTATGACAGCCTTCAGATATTTTTAAGCACTCCTTGTATGCTACTCCAAACCCAAAAACCCCTCCTCTCCTCTCCTGTCTTCTCCTCTTACAAAATCACCAGTTCCTTGTATGCAATTTAGTTTAATAATTATCTATTGCAGACATAGCAGGAAGCCATATAAGTAGAAGTCCTCAGCATTCTTTAACATGGTATCACACACCTGTCTGTCCTTCTGTACCATGAGGCTCACAACCCATCTGCACCCCTTCCTCCAGGTAGGAGGAATAGTACACCACCAAAGGAGGAACAGATTTGACATTGGCCCTTCCCATTGTAGAGGTTTTGTTTTACTTTCCTGGAGGACAATTGTCCTACTAGTTGACAATACTTGAGTTGACTGGTACCTTGAAGAAACCTTAATGCTCAAGAAATTTTGAAGTGGAAAAGAGAAAAGATTCTAGGATTCATTCAGCAAATATTTGTGTATGTATCGGTTGCAGCAAAGTCTCCTTGTTCTGATAAACAAGAGCAAAGAGACTCAGGTGGTGTCACCCAATGCTGGGGTTGGTGACTACTACAGCAGATGGATTGGCTGGAGCTAGACCTATTCAACTACTCTTGGCTGAGAACAGATCAGGAAATGTCATTCACATAGTGAAGAATGTTAAACCTCGACACTGCAATTAAGCTCCAAGATATTTTTGGAAACCCCTTCTTTTCAAAGCAGACACATAAGACAACATTTGGACTATGGGCTTGTCCATGCTTTCTTCTCTCAAGAGACAGACAAGAATCTGATGAACACAGACACATGGTGGCTCATAATGTTTCAAACTCCAAAAGACCAAAGCAACACATTGCCAACTTGTGATAAGGTGGATTGGCTATCTAATTGTCTGTCTTTCGCCCATTACTGTATAGACATCTATATTGTAAAAGTCCTTGCTTCTTGTTCAGTTCACAAAAGAAATAACTCTGGAAGTAGTAATATGCCTACCCTACTTAGAGGAAACCCTACTATCTTACCAGGGTAGGCACTGGTATGGCTCAGCTACTCGTATACAGCATTGTCTGTTGTGATTGATTGGTACATTATTCTTAATATTTTAAACTTTGCTTCTTTATCCCAGGGTTCACACGGAGACCTAATATTGCAATAAAATCATAATCTAAGGCTCACATCCTTGGAGAGTAATTATTGGTCAAGCTTTCAATGATCACAATCCTCGTTACCACCCTATTCCAATCCATAGAGTAGACTCTTGGATCACCCTTTATGCAATGACGTTGACCCTACCACCATCCTAGCCACATTGATTTTTTTTTTTTGTGGGAGCTGCTCAAAGTTCCTTCTCTATGAACTAGGTTAAGGTCAAGGGGAAATTCAGTCTCTTTATTGCTATCATTTGGTCTCACTCTTTTTCTGTATCTTTTTTTTCTGTCTCTCTCTTTATAATGCAAAAAAGAAAGAAAGAAAGAAAGAAAGAAAGAAAGAAAGAAAGAAAGAAAGAAAGAAAGGAAAAGGATGTTGTCAGCAGCCATATTGTATAGTCTAGAAATTGGGAAATGGAACAAAAAAAAATTCAGTAAGAGAAAAGAATCCACCTGATGCCATTAAGTTTTCTATATTCATTTCAAATTATATTGAATCAGATGGAATTGCCAATATTTAACCAGTTGAAAATTGATCCCAATTAATAAAACTGACATGAAGTATAATTCTAGCTGTGCTATTTAGGATTTATAATGGCATTATCCTTTTCAACTTTCTCTGATAATTACTTTGTTGGTGTTACTATTTATTTTTCCCCACAGAAGTAAACATTATGATATCTTCATATAAATTGGGAATCCTTTTTCTTTGATATAAATTTCAATAGGAACATGACATGCCTGAGGCAGATAGGAATATCAGTTAGACCATAGGGAAGGCTTTGTTAGTCAAAGTAATACTCTGTAGGGGTTTAACATTTTTGTTCTTAGTATCTGGACCTCAAAAGTGGGCCTAAAGGTAGACTCAAATCTCTTTTAGGTGAGGACGAGGTAGAAACCAGGCTACAACTTTACCTCTTTAAAAAAAAATATCTTTATTGTTGAAAATAGTACAGGTGTTCTCTTCTTTCCCCCATTGATGCCCTCCACCCATAGCTGTCCATCCCCCTATTCACCACATTATTGTCTGTGCCCATGGGTTAAACCCCAACTCAAACCACAATGTGGGGCCACACAGCTGACTTAAGAGTTCCTAATAAGACAGTGTTTCAGAAACAGAGTACAGTGGGGGATAACAAATTGGATAGTGGGATGATAGTTTAAGAAGGGGAGGGATGTGCGTTGTTTCAAAAGATGTGTAAGATTCAAAATAGCAAAGAGACATTTTGGAGGATTATAAGCTGTAAGAGTCATGGATACTGGATGGAAACTGGGGAAGACCTGAAGCATGTTAGGAGTATCATTGTGATAAAAAATGCTCTGTTTCTAGAAGGTGATCTGTAGAAGGCATTGTGCAGTCTCGTTTTTAAAACCCTGGGGAAAAATAAAGACAGAATCATCTTGTCACCAACTTGTCCCAGGCTTGAATTGTAAATGGTTCTTAGATTATGTCTGGTGGCCTCTTGGTCACCTCACTATCATTAGAAATATGCTGTTATGAGCAAACCCTGGCCCATGGGCCAATTCCAGGCCACCACCTGTGAGCTAAGAATAGTATTTACATTTCTAAGTAGTGGTGGTGGTGGGGTGGGGGGAGGCGATGATGTTTCTTGACATTCCAGTGTTGTTCTAAAAGTAAAGCTGATTGGGACACACCAACATTAATTCATTTACACTTTGAATGTGGCTGCATCCACACTAAGACAGACTTGAGTAGCTGTAACAGATATTATGGTCTGTAAAGCCTGAAAAATGTACCATGTGGCTCTACAGAAAAAAAAAAGTATGCCGATCCCTGGGCTGAAGCACCTTGACCTTAGCTTCTAGAAGACTTCTCAAGCAAGATGTTGTCAGGGGGAAGCGTGATCTTCACAGACTTGGACTATGCCTGCTTTGGGCACACTCATTAATAAATATCAGAATTTGGCCAGAAACTTGCTTTCACTGGAATATGTGTGTGAATTGTGAGAGCAGATTCAGAACTGACAACTTTCTCTAACTGTGGGGAGTTAATGCCCATAGCCAAAAGGAACCTAACTGTGTAGAGCCCAATTTGCTTAGCTCACTGGGTAGCAAATGCCCTGAGATGGGCAGAATACTAAACTGGAACAAAACACTCAAAATTCCTGATTCTAGACCTAAGACCCAATTGCTTTACTGTCTTTGTTCCTCATGAAATATCCAATGTCTTGAAAATGAATCCCTTTGTTTGGCTTAGAACTCATCCAGCAGTTTTTTATGACTTGCAAGTAAACAGAAGCCTTATTCATACAGTCCTGGTGATCAGTGGAGGGGGTAAAGACACAGAGTTGTGCCTGCTCATTTTATGGAGCCATAAGATCTCCTGAATTATTTAGTTAACCATCCACCAGCGCTTATGACCAGGAACCTCTCATACTTAACCCAGAAATCTTAGTTATTAAGGTGATACTTTATAATCTTTGCATTGGGCAGCAACAGGGCAAAAATACTGTACATTTTAGAGAGGAATAGGGAGTATGTAGTGTGTTGATGGGTAATAAGTAATATGCACACTAGCTCTTTTTAAGAAAGGACAAGACGTCCCATACTTAAAGCAACCCAAATGCCTCATCTATTATTCAGAGGTAGCTCCAAAGATGTAGCAGGTGAGCAAACAGACTTCCCAGATGTAACCAGGGTCAGTCCAAGTGACCTGCAAGGGACCCATGCATCGCTCTGCCTATTGTGCTGCTTTCTCTCTGTCGCATTTGCCTTCCTGACCCTTACACCCCATCATCACTGCCACCCCTCCCCTCTTCTGCAAAGTCACCTCATCTCACTACTTTGTGGTGACAATATCAGTGACTGCTTGAAGGATGTGCAGAGAGGACAGCAGAAGTGTGCTCTCTGCAGTGACATCCCCGATCAATAAACACCTCACGTAAACCTGTCCCAGTGAGTGGATAAATGAGTCCCTGCTTTAATTATTAAACAAGAATTGGCAAGAAGCAACAGATAGGCACTTTAGAAGACAAAAATATTTCCAACACTATTTTTTTCCTGACTCAATTATTTTCATCATCCCACTTATCAACCAATGAGAACCAAAAACAGTCTGCTAACCAATGGCCATGTCGATTTTCAGGGTCACTGCCCTGGAGAGAACACTTGTAAATTTTCCATCCATACATCTTTCTGCTGTTTTGTACCTGCTTATGAGCTCCTTAGTTCCTCTCGGAAGGAGCACCTCTGAGCCCAGGAGAGTCTTTATCTAGACTCCTCCGTGGAAGAAAAACACCGGCTCCAAAAAGGCTGTGCTACGTAGAGCACTCACTTTTCCTGCACTAATTCTAATAAATCCAGGAGAGAGTTTGGCATGAAATGGATGCCAGGCCTGCCTCAATATAATGGGGCTTTTATGCTGACGTGTTCCATTAGGGACCACCACCCACATCTTCCTCAATAAACAAGCTTAGTGCTCAGTAATAAAGTCATTTATGGAGAGAGGTCAGCCAAAAGACCAGGACTTATAAGAGGTGCTCAGAGAGGAGTCACACTGAGTTAGGTTAAAAGAGAATCCCATAGGTTCAAATCAAAAGACATTTTTTAGCCGAGAGCCCTAATTACAATGGTGCCATTACCTCACCGTTTCTGCGTGGGCTCAGAAAGAAAGGCTCATCTCTCCTGTCCCAAATAGAAAAAGCAAATTTGGTGACTTTAAAGCCAATTAAGCTCCTTTTTAATATTAGAGTAGATTTCTCTGCTTTTTGCCAAAACACAAGAATTTCTGATCAAACAAGAACTTTTCTACTTTTAATTAGCCCCTTGTGTTCTGAGAAGAAAAGCAAGGGTGGAAGTTATCAAAAGTCTCTTACTTAAAGTCACATTACAAGGATTAAAAAAAAATTAGCTCTACTGATGATGAAAAGAAGATATCAGGAAGAAGTACTGCTGTCCTTTCTCGGTTCCCCTGTATTCTGTGGTGGAGAGGAGCGCGGTCTTACCTGGGACCAGGCAAGGGCAGGAGATGCTGGAAGGGTGTTGACAAGGGGTAGGTGTGAGATGAAAGAGACGGTTTCTTCTAGAGCACCTTTGCCTGAGACAGAGGTTGGAAGTCTTAATACGTTTTGCTGGCCCCAACAAAATACCAGCTGTTCTTAACAGGACACAATCTGTGCCAGTTATCTTTACTGTGTACCTGGATTTGTATGTAGCTCCCTATAGGATATGGAATGTAGGGAAAATATAAATAATGTCAAAACTGTATGTATATATTTTTCTCTGTCTCTGTTTGTATTTAGATATTTCAGTGAGGCTGTGAAGATCCCTGTAAAGACTTTTTTTTTAGGGGGAGGGGTATTTTATACCGTTTTTTCTTTTTTATTAAGCTATTGCATACAAACAGTACTGTGAATGGAGTTTTAGGTTTACAATGCAAATAATTTTTACACATTTATGCCTAGCTAACCATCAGGCAGATTATAAAAACATGCCAAGAGCTGAGACTTACACCCAAGTCAGTCGGCTCAACACACTTCTGTCCTCTGCCTTCCAAGGATATGAGGGCAGTATCATTAGCTCCAGTGATCATCTGACCAGAGGGAAGGGTCCCTGTCCTTATAGCCTAAGTGGTTGATGGGGCATTTTCCAGTGAGCATAGTGACATTTCCCAGTGAGCATATGCTGGCAGATGTCAACTCAACAGGCTATCTGAGGCCCCTGCTCCTCAGTGGAAAGGGAATCACTCACAAGGGAGTCTGAAAACACCAGCCAACCATTCCCAGCCTCTCTTGCAGCTACTCAATGTGACTAGGGTCCAGCCAGTGGAAACCTTGAAAAAGTCTGCCAAAGCTTTCTGGAAAGGTCTTTCCTTCTGATGAAAGAGATAGGTGGGGAAGAAATTCTGCCCCATCCTCAGCCAGGCAGCTACAGACATGGCTTAGAACTGGGCAGCTGTCCATGAGGTCCGGTGAGGCCAGTGTGCCATCCAGAGCATAAGACAGAGTTGAGCCTTTGATGATGTGGCCAGGAAACTTGGGTTGTGCAGGACCAGAGTATACATATTTTAAGTTTTGCAGGTGACACAGGTCTTTACGGCATATTTTTCTTCTTCCTCTTCTTTTCTAGTGCTATTTCTTAGTTTCCGGGCTACACAGAAAGACTGTGGATGGGTTTGGCCCCTTTGCTGACCCTTTAAACCAACCCAGCAAGCACGCATCTCCAGAATTATTGTTAGAAAACATTTTTTCAGCTACTCCACATCAGAAAGTCTGTTCCTTGCAACTAAAAACTACTCCAGTGACATTGCAGTGTGTACACTCACTCCTAATCTTAAAGAAAAAGGAATAACAGTATTTGCAAGGCTAGGGGAAATAGGCTACAAATATCCCAGAACTTTCTTCTCAAAATATAGTGGCAGCTACTGCCTTGGATGGAAGGACAGATGGCTGTGAAGAGCAAGGACCAAGTGCTAGGGTTATGGAGCTCTTTGAAATGCTAAGAGGAAAGAAAAAAAAAGGGGGGGAGGCAGGAATCCTACACCTTTTAAGAGCAGGGCCCAGCCATCAGGATTTCCCCACCTGGACAACTCCAATGGTTGGCAGCTTGCATCTCATTCCTTTCAATTCATGGGCGACGGTTAGCTGTATGTTCAAATTGGCCAGACTCTATTACCCAGTTATCCAAACACCCATTTAGGGTTGCTATGGAGGTACTTTGTGGATGTGCTTAACATTTGCAATCAGTTGACTTTAAAGGAGGTTATCCTTGGTAATATGGGCGGGGGGCTTCTCCAATTACTGGAAAGTCTCTGAGAGTAAAGTTGAGTTTTCCTTGCAGGAGAAATACTGCCCAGATTGCAGCCTCAGCTCCTGCCTGGGTCTTCACCTGCCAGTCTGCCTCCTGGATTTCTGACTTGCCAACCTCTACAATTGTGTGAGCCAGTTCCGTAAAAGGGATTATATAAGTCTGTAGAGTTGAAACTCATTATTTGAGAATTCCACATTTGTAAGTTTGCCTGCTCATCAACATTTATTTGTAACCCCAAAATCAATACTCCTTTGACTTTAGTTATTCACAAACACGCGCAGGCAGCAAATGATTTGAATCACCTGTGACCCATGTTCCCAGCTGAGGTCCAGAGGGATGGACGCTGGTGGATTGTGATTACATTTGTTCTGTTGGTCCATAGATGCTCTGGGGTCATAAATGTCCATAATATGGACCTTTGTTGGAGGGAGGACAGAAGAAAGAGGAAAGTACTTTAGAACACACAGGATACTTAAGAAGTTGCTTTGAATGAAAGGCTGTTTATAGATCAATTATTTTCCAATCTAAAAAAAGACAAAACTCACTCACTCATGTTAATGAATATACTATCTTTTGTTTACCTATTTCCATATGGATAAGCATTTTAGGTCTTTCTAGTTTCTCAGTAGTACAGACAGAGCACATTCATTTTCCCATGAGCCTTCTTGAGTATATTTATGAGAATATCCCTAATGAATACACCCTGAAGTGGAATTTCTAGGTCATGGAGTATGTGCATTTTAAACTGCATCATATATAGCCATATTCTCCCCAAAATGCTTACACCATTTATGCTGTCTTCATATAGAAGAGTAGCTACTGTTTCACATCCTTGACAATATTGGATATTGTTAGTCTTTTTTAATTTTGCCATTTTCAGGGTGCGACATGGTAGAACACTGACATTTGAAATTGTGTATCTCTGACTCATTCCTCTGAGAATTGCAGCTACTCACACATGCTTTTGATATGTTAAGGACGGGTCCCAATCAATCATCCAACATTCTTGTAAGATAAGTATGACTCTGTCATAGTTTGCAGATTTACTTCAACCCTACAGCTAGAATTCAAAGCCAGACAATTTGAAGCCTATACTTCACTACCTTGTATTATAGCCCTTCCCTCCCTTCCAGTATGGAGGCTGTCACATATTACTAAAGACTGAAACTCAGTGCACGGTACCCATCCATGGTTATTTGGTATGGTCCTGCCTTGTCCCATGTCTTCTGCTAACTTATAAGCCCGAGAACAAGACTCCTCTTCTACCAGTGCCCACACAGGTCATACACATGGTACGTTCAAAGTGTGTGTGTGTGTGTGTGTGTGTGTGTGTATGACAAATACAATGATGATAGTAATAAAACCCTAAGGAAGATCATATAAGTTGCAAAGTTGTGTAGCTTAAATGCTTCCTCTCTCTATGGACTCAAGCACCATGAAGGGTAGAATCATGTGGTTATTCCACATTCTCTTAGAGTCTCCCTTGTAAGCTGGAACATTCACTTTCTCTCTCTCCCCCACTCCCTCCCACACCCTTTCTCCCTCTTTCTTCACCTTCTCTCTGTTTGATGGAACTCAATGTATGTTTTTCATGTTGTTTGTGTTTTTTATCCTCTTTTTGACCTTCAGGGATAAATTTGCTTTGGATATTACTTGCAAGAGGCTTAGAGAAGTGATATGAGAGAGTTTCCGATTGAGTTAAGGCAATAACCAGATAGAGTTCCTTGGGGGTGGATGATTTTGTCAACTGTATTGACTCATTTTTATTTTAAACTGGACACATCTGCTGAGGGTCCTGGCAGGGGAATGTCTGTTTATCATTCAGGACTATCTACAGGGCTGGTGCGCATAGAGAAAGCCAGGCTTGATTCAGGGCTGTGTCCCAGTTGCCTGGACAAGGTCTAGGGAAGCAGGCTTTACATAATACGCTCCAGATTAGTCATTTGGTGAGCAGGTGAGTATTTGCTTTTGCAACTGTGCCTCCCTAAATAATCTAGAAAGATATAAAGACAGCGAATTCAGTTGCATGTGAATGGTGCCAGTATTTGAGCCTTTGTGCCGTTCCAATCCCTAGCGATATTTTTTGTATTAAATACCGTGACTCCATTGTACCTGTCAGCGCTATTCAAAACACAAAATGCGGTCTGAATAGAAAGGATGTTCTGGGATCTTTCAGATGATTACTGTTGCAAAGAAAGCCACTTCTTGGTATCTTTGTGCTTGCTGTGTGTCTCTCTTTGTGTATAGCTTCCAGTGACAAGCAAATGCATAGCCTGGTCTTGGGGAAGAATTGGGAAAGTTTAGAAATGTATAAAGAACACTGCTTAAAGTTAAAAAGGGATGTCATCTACAATAATAGTTAGGAGTGGTGCCTCTTTCATGTGGAGAATTATAGCTATCAACGAGAGCAACAGAGGGGCTTATTCAGGCCACTCAGGCCATCATATACTGGAACCTCAGAACGGGGTTATGCTTTTTTGGTGCCTCAGGAAATGACCATCTTTTGCTCCTCACAAATATTATGCCAATTATTGTTTCTATACTGTCAGCTCTGTTTAACATTGCAATTCTGCAAGACTGATGGAAGGGAACTGCCGGAACTCTCTCTGGGACGGAGTTGGGAATGAAATCACTGCCCGGTAAGGTAAGCCCATCATTCGTTAGGACTAGACATTCTTCCCAACTCTGCATCAGAGGTGAGACAGGAACTCTCATCCCAGAAACAGGAACTTCTTAGGTCAAAGACAAAAGTTTCACAAAGACTTCCCTGGAACACCCTGGAGATAGAGCGCAAGGAGGGGTGACATCACACCAAGCTCTGAGCTGTGCCGAGAGCCCTGTGCCATCTCTGTAGAACATTCACAGGGTGAAGGGCCTGGGATCAGGTACTTCGACTATTGGAGCCTCCCTGTCCTCATCTATAAGATGGGAATGTCATGTCTATTTACTTAAAAAGGATGGTGAGAGGACTCAATGGCATAACAGACACAAATAATTCATGATAGCATCTGGAGCAGAGTAAAGATTTCAATAAATGTTGCTTTAAAGACCCAGGAAAGAAAGAACCCACTCTAACACCAATGACGTGCTTCACGCTCTTCTCACTCACATGGTGCACCACACTGGTTCTTCACAGAGTTATCTCCTATATGTTGATTTACCAGCGTTTTCTTGAAATAGGCCAACAAATAATCTTTCCAGCATAGATTCCTATTTTTTAATCACTACTATGAAAATAATAATGATCTTAGTAAGGATCATGAGAAAAATGAACATTTTTCAATCATTTTATATTAACCACTACATCTTCACATTCATTCTCTCATTGGAGACATGCCCCTTGTCAGTCACCTTGATCAAAGAAGAGAAAAGCAAGAAAGCTGAAACTCAAATAAATGTGAGTCATTTGCCTCAGGCACCCAATAAAGACAGGACAAAGGCAGCACTTGTCCCACATCCCACCCTGCGTTGGGTCCACTGTGCAATGCCACCCGCCAGAAGGACCTCTGTGTGGGAAGCGGAGAAGAGAGGACTGGGATGCTCAAAGGTTATGTCAATGATCAAGACTCTCACCCTCATCTCAGAGTCCACCCTGAATTTGTCACTAAAATTACTTTCATAACTTGCCTCCAGGAAAGGGTTGGGATCAGCTGTGTCTGAAATTACGATGGGAAAGCAACATATGACTAAACACCTCCCAATCAGGGACTTTTCTCAGCCTGCGTTTTAGTCCCCAGAAGGATGTGAAGCCAGCTGGTGCAGGGACATAATGTGGACTGCAGGATTTTAGGGATACGAAAGATGTACATCATCTCTAAATACTGCTCTGTTCCAGGTCTCCTGCAGAGCAGGAACAGAAAGCAAATACATTTGCTAGGAAGGACAAACCTATCAACCTGCTGCCTGCTTGCAAGCCAGGTCATGGGCTGGTTTCTCAGTGTAGCCTGCTCCTTGTTGAGTCCCCATTCAAGTGGAACACATTTGGGGCTGTAAAGGAATGAGATCTGGAGTGTGGCCTGCAGGTGTTGGGATATCACTGAAAGCAAAGATGAAAATCAAAACAGGAGAGAAAGGATTTATAAAGATAAACATCTTCCTATTTTGCCCAGGGAAAGAATTGACTCTATTCTCTTTGGACCTGAAACAAGGGGGTAGATGGCACATGTGAGAAACCCTTACTTCATAACTGTCACATTTGGAGTACTTCCTTGATGACTGTTGGGAAAATTGACACAAATATATCCCATACTTCCAGGCCCCTCCTCCCACACACTCATGTAAACTCAAGGTCTGGCACACAGAGACTCTGCCCTTGCTGCTGCCTTCCTGGCACTGGAGATAAACTCTGGTTGGCACTTGATGGATGTGTCTGTTGGTGGAGGATGGAGATGCAAAGGCACCACCAACTCCTGGATAGGGGTGGGGCTGTAATGGATGGGATTCACTTTATCTTGTGGCTTCCCCTGAGCCAGGCTGCCTGGCGAGTCCTCCCCCAGAGTTAATTTGCAGTAAAGAGAACAAGGAGTTTCATCACCTTCTGACAATTGCTCATTTGTATTTACAACCAACATTTTTGAGTGCTTCTTATATGCCAGGCACTGTGCTATGATTTTTCTATGACTTATCTCTGGCTTGGAAACTGGTTTTTTTTTTGTTTGTTTTTTTTTTTGTGTGTGTGTGTGTGTTTTCACAAACTGTGAACATTGCCTTTGAAAAGTTTGAAGCAAGGATTCATGGTTTATCTTGAAAGTGCCATATATAGGTAGATATTAAATTTTTAAATATTAAAATTAATAAAATGAAACTTTGTAATGCTACTCCCAGGAACTTTTTCTAAGAAAGTAATCAAATAACTGTACAAAGATATAGTTACTGTGGTTCCCCCTTATCCACTGTTTCACGTTCCATGGTTTCAGTTACCTGTGGTTAATCACAGTCCAAAAATAAAAAATGAAAAATTCCAGAAATAATTTATAAGTTTTAAATGTTACACCATTCTAGTAGCATGATGAAGTCTCACAGCATCTCACTCCAATCCCCTGACCGAATTCACCCCTTTGTCTAGCACAGTGGTCAGCAAAATCATTAGTCAACAGAACCAAATATCAACAGTACAACAATTGAAATTTATTTAAGAGCCAAATTTTTTAAACTTAAACTTATTCTCATGCCACTTCTTCAAAATAGACTTGCTCAGGCCATGGTATTTTGTGGAAGAGCCACACTCAAGGGGCTAAAGAACCACATGTGGCTTTCGAGCTGATGCTTGCTGACCACTGGTCTAGCATAACCACTTGCTACCTAAGTCACTGAATAGCCTCCTCAATTATCAAATTGTTTGTCGTGGCATCACAGTGCTTGTGCTCAAGTCCCACTAAGGCTATTTCACAGTGCCTACATCACTCATACCACATCATCTCACCTCCCATACCTTGGTTCATCTCACACCATCACAAGTATAATACAATATTTTGAGGGAGGCAGATCACATCCCTATAACTTTTATTATAGTATAGTAGAGGCCCAGTGCAGGAAATTTGTGCACTGGTAGGGCCCCTAGCAGTTGCTGGCTCCTGGCTGGGGCCTCCTTCCCTTTCTCTAACTGGCCCCGCCCCTGGTCAAACTCCTGGACAATCTCCCAATTGAGGGGATAATTTGCATTCCATGCTTTTATTATATAGGATTGTTATGATCATTCTATTTTATTATTAGTTGTTGTTAATCTCTTATTGTGACTAATTTATAAACTCAACTTTTTCACTGGTATGTATTTACAGGAAAGAAAAAGTTATATATGACTCAATATACTATCTATAGTTTCAGATATCCACTAGGGTCTTGCAATATATTCCCTGTGAATCAGGACCAAAATATAGGATGAGTACTGCAGCAAAATTTGTAACAGAAAATTTAAAAAATGACCTATACCAATAATTTGGGGATGTGTTTGTAACTGCATGTATGTGTGTGTGTGTAGCTATGTTTATGTGCATGTTCACAAATATAGGCATATGTATATATATGTGTGTAAACATACATACGCATGTGCATATGTAAGCATATGTGTACACATACTTTACATGCAAGTGCATGTGTACAAATGTATATATACCTTATATAGGAGGTATATTTAAAATATTCAGGATATATTTTAAAATAAAAGATCAAGTTTATTAAAATGCTAGTTCCATATCCTTGCAGTTCATATTGATAAAAAGCCAAGAAGGATATACATATATGAACTGCTCACATTTATTTTTTCAAAATGGGGCAGGGAGGGGAAAGATGTTATCTTTCTACTCTATTTCTGTATTTTTTTAAAAAATAATAAGCATCCATTAATTGAGTGATCAACTTTCCCTAAATAAAGCTATTTACAATTGGGGACTAAGGAGATAGACAGGCATCATATACACAAGTTGTGCTATAATGATATATTAGCCATGTAATTGCCACCAATAGTGATGAAATGAGCCAGTTTCATAGGTATTGGCACTTCTAGTCCTTAATTTATTTTATGTTCTTTGTTTGCCTAATTATTTTTATTCAAGGCATTTAACACATCAAAATGGTGATTAAATATTAAAAAGGATATTGAAAATAAAAAAAAAAGAAACTTAGAAAATTAAGCACTTTGTGAGGTCAATACACTCACTTTTATAGGCTATCGGTCTATAAAGGCAGCAGCTTCTGGGCAAACATAACCCATTCTGATGAAAACAGGATCAGCAAAGACCTTCTTCCACATGAAAATGGCTCTTATTGCAATTCCCCTCCTCCAAACACCCATTTATCTGCATGGGCGTCAGGGATCAAGAAGCCTCAGAAAGTCTTGTGTGAATACTCAGTGCAAAGCTCTCATCGAGCTGCCAAGGAAAAGTAGAAATACATAGATTAGAGTATTGTCAGAACTGGAATCAATCTCCATGTCACCAAATACTGGTTTTAAGACACAGAGCAAGTGACCTAACCTCTCTACACTGCGGTTTCCTTATCTTTCTAATACAGTGGTTCTCAACCTTTCTAATGCCACGACCCTTTAATACAGCTCCTCATGTTGTGGTGACCCCCAACCATAAAATTATTTTTGTTGCTACTTCATAACTGTAATTTTGCAACTGTTATGAATCATATCTGTGTTTTCCAATTGTCTTAGGCGACCCCTGTGAAAGTGTTGTTCGACCCCCAAAAGGGTCGCGACCCACAGGTTGAGAACCGCTGTTCTAATAGGAATAATACTCATCTCTCTTGAAATTAGAGATGAGTGCATCTTATCTTACATAATAGTTATTGAATAGTGTTAACAAATTAGTTGAATTCATATCAGTTCATAGGCATTTATTAAGTAGTCATGCTGCATTACAAACTCTAGTAGTCTTAGGAGGTAAAAGAGAAATAAAATCCTCCTCAGGCCTCAAGATTTTACAATCTGAAAGCAGTTCTTTATTTTTTTGGTTCTTTAATTTCTGAGACATACACCAAATCACAGTCATAAGGCCTGATGCAAATAATGTGCTACTGCTGCTAAAATACTAAAGTTTGTCCATGACTGCCAATTTTTATAAATTTGAGGCATTTAAAGGTTAGGAATTATTGCTCTCATTTTCCTTTCTTTGTTTCTTCCTCTTTTTCCTCCTCTTCCTCTGTCGCTCTCTCCTCCCCTTCCTTCATTTTTTTCCTCTTTTTTCCAGCTTTATTGAGATAAAGATATAGTTTCTTCAGTGATAGGAAAAAGTAAGTGATTACTTAGCACAGGAGAATAATATATAACCTGAAGTCTTCCAGACTGGTGCTCTATCCTTACTTGTTATAATGCACTTTTTATGAATACCATGTTAAAATTCCGTGTTTTATTCAGCTGTAGGTTGTCTATTTTTGTGGGAGTGGAGGCAGGGATGGGCATCAAAAATCTGAGTGTATCATGGCAAATGCACATAACCCATCAGAAGTGCTGGGTCAGAAAAATGATGATGCAATCCACTTATCTAATGCAGTGCTGTGCGGAGAGACTTTACAAATACACTCCTGCTCTCCAGGAGCTTTCAAAGCGTGTGGATGGAGACAAATGCAAGGACCTAATTTATTTGGTAGATAAGAGAATTAATTGCTGTTATCTACCAAAAGCACGAACGGGGTGTAGGGGGAGCTGCTTTTGCTGTTCTATGCTGGGGGAAGACTTCCTGGAAGAGGTGGGGCCTGGGGAATTCTGACTGATGAAAGGAGAAGAGTGTGCCAAGACCTGTCATAGGGAAGTCCAAGCCTGGGAGATGGAGGAGGTCATTATCCTACCTTCTCTAGGATGCCTTGCTACAGAGACACACACTAAGTGATGACAGCTAGTAGAGGCAACATTTTATCTCCATCCATGAACCATTTTAATCAACCCACAGAGAACTCAGAAACAAACACATTATATGCATCTCTCTCTTTCCCACCTCATCTTTCTCCCTTTTCCTATAAGAGTGACTCACGGTAGACAATTACTCTCTCCCTCAGCTCTAGGAAGCAAGCCAAGGAGGAGGATAAAAATGCATAAAGAGGAGAAAACAATTAAATCAAAGAGCCAGAGCCCCATCATACACCTGATGGTGAGACTAAGCCAATGGTTCCATGTCAGTGCTCGGGGTCAGCTGAGGTCACATGTTATCCCCAGGAGTGACGCTTCCTCAGCAGCCTTACAGACTTTGGCTAATGTGAAAGTCCCCAGTGTGAATCCTGGTGTTGAGGAATAAAGCTGGCAGTTAGTTTAATCAGGCTCCAGATACCTCTCAAAAGAAAATGGATCCCTATTTGAAGGTGCTATAGGAGAATCACAACCAAGTGGGAAAGAAATGTTATTTTTCAGTTACCAGTTAATTTTTAGATCAAGCCTTTTGCTCCTGGCTGGAAGATATAATTTTGGTCAATTCAGGATTCTTTAGTCAACTCATACTCATTCAGGGACATTCGTAAAGCAAAGACATCAGGATGGGGGAATTTGGTCTAGAACTGCTCAAAGATGGTAACCACTAACCATATGTGGCCACTCAAAAAAATTAAAATGAACTAAAATTAAAACTTTACTTCCCAGGTTGCACTTGCCACATTTCATGTGCTCAATGGATACATGTGGCTAGGGGCTGTCATACTGGATCACATGGGTACACAACATTTTCATCTTCACAGGAATTTCTATTAACCACTGCTGGTCTACAGTGTCATCCTCTAGCATCTTAAGGATTTTCTGAGAGTCTTCAATTTCTGTTTTTAAGCCAAGAAAACAGAGACTCACTGAAACCGGTTTGGCTCAGTGGATAGAGCGTTGGCCTGGGGACTGAAAGGTCCCAGGTTCAATTCCGGTCAAGGGCATGTATCTGGTTGCGGGCACATCTCCAGTAGGGGGCATGTAGGAGGTGGCTTATTGATGTCTCTCTCTCATAGATGTTTCTGGCTCTCTATCTCTCTCCCTTCCTCTCAGTGAAAAATCAATAAAATATATTTAAAAAATAAAATAAATAAAAAAAGAAAACAGAGATTCAAAGAGATTATGTAACTTCCCTATAGTCACTAAGATTCCAAGTATTAGAGCTAGAACTCAAACTTCATCCTGGGAGGCCTATACTCCTTTTCCCACTTCTTGCTCTTCCCTATCACAAGTCTGGGGAATCTAAATGAGTCATCAAATGAGACAATCTGGATCTTCATCCATCATTATCATTAAGTCAGTTATAACATAAACTTTATGCCCTCTTTTATTGCGATTTTTAGATTCTCAAATTTCCAGAAATTTGAAGCTCAGAAAAACTTATTCTCTGCATTTCTACTATTAAAGATCTTTTCTGAGGAGTGATGGCCTCTCAGTCTAGCTTGGATAAGGATAAAAAAAAAGTCCTCAAATAAAGAGCACCTCAATTAATATAAGAAAATATTATCCAGCCTCAATAGGTCTGACTGAGAAGTCAGATGAAGGCACAAATGAGTTCAGTGTTTTCAGTGGAGGTAAATGACCATATCTAAATCTCAGTGGCTTAGTCCAGAAAGTTCATTTTGCTCACTTGCAAAGTCCTCTGAAGGTCAAGCAACTTTCCAGAGCAACTCCATGGTCCAAGTTGCTTCATTCCTGTGCCTCTGGGACTGAGCCTATGGCCTTCACACTCCCAACAAAGAGAACAAGAGAGTATGTAGGGTTTCATGGGGGCTTTGTCTTCTTCAGCCCAGAAGGAATTCCATGCAGCACTCTGCAGAGGAATTGGGAAAGGTAGAGAGAGAGATGTATTTGGGGGCAAGCATTCTAGTCTTTCACACACTGGTGAGCTTAAATGAGTGGATCAGAAAACTGTGGTACATCTACACAATGGAATTCTATGCTGCCATTAAAAAGAAGGAACTCTTACCATTTGCTGCAACCTGGATGGAAGTGGAGAGCCTTATGCTTAGTGAAATAAGCACCACATGCTCTCCCTCATTTGTGGATAATAAAGAACATTGTAAACTGATGAACAAAAGTATAGATACAGAGGCAGTAAAGGATCAAACAGACTGTGATATTATAGCAGGAAGATTAAGGAGAGGTGGGGTAGATAAGAGATCAATCAGAGGACTTGTATCTATGCATATAAGCATAACCAATGAACATAGACACTGGGGGGTTGGGGTATGCCTGGGAGGGAGGGGGGCAATGGGGAGATATGTATACATGTAACACAATAAAAAAAATAACAATACGTTTTGAGCACTTGCTTATAACCAAATGCTCTATGTGTAATTATCTCATTCTCTTAAAGATGAGCACAGTTTGATCTGTAGGGAGCGTGCAGGAGGCAGCCAATCAATGATTCTCTCTCATCATTGATGTTTCTTTCTTTCTCTCCCTTCCTCTCTGAAATCAATAAAAATATATTTTTTAAAAAGATAAGCACAGTGGAGCTTAGGTGGGTGAAGAGATGATAAGATCAAATGGATTTCAACAGAGCCAGAGCTTGAACTCAGGTCTGACTAATATCAAAGCCTATGAACCTCAACCTCCATTAAGACTCTACCTCCTTGCTGTATATGTTGTTAAGGAAATTGGGAAGAAAGAGCATGTCAGAGCTTAGGATTGGTTTTACATGCAGATTTTTTAAGGGAAAATAAAGTTGTACTTTTGAATAGAGCTGTTCCATGGAACTTTGTGCAAAGATGAAAATGTCACTAGGACTGAGTGATCCTATATGGTGGTCATGAACCATATGTAGACACTGATCACTTGATATGTGACCAGTGTAACCGAGGAACTAAATCTTTAATTTTAATTAAAATTGTACTTTGATAGAAAATGGAATTAAGAGTGGTCATTTAACTTTCTATGTGTAAATGCTCCTTTTGAAAATAGAGTGAAGCTCTTTGAGATCAGAAACCATAATTTACTAATCTTTTTATCTGCTTTAGCTTAAGCAGAGTACTTTGCAGGTAGAGATTGCTCAGTGAATATTTATAGATTATTATTTGATATTATTTTGCTACAGGACTTTCTGGCTTATTAAGAATGTGGACTTGCCTAGAAAGGAGGAAAGGACTCTAACACTAGATCTAATCAGTAAGTTGCCTCTTATTTTCATCGTATCTATAAGACTGAGCATCAGTAATGAGACATTTTTTGGTATCTTTAAAATTCCTTGTTGCCAAGGTTTTAAAAAATACTGTTTTGGGGGGCTTTGGGGAATAGGTGAGCAGGAAGTTACCAAGTCCCTATTTTCTATACTCACTTTAAAAAAAAAAAAGAAAATAAAGATCTAGTTTAAAATGCTTTTATACCAAACAGGAACAGAATGAAATAGAGAAACTTAATGGATCTCTTTCTGTGAATAAAATGACATAAAATATCTATTTTGCTCACATATTTTTCATTCACAGACAGTTCATTTCAGTAAATATCTTACCACCTGCACTTGTCTATTTTCCAAGGATTTTTGGGAAATTTCCAATAAGTTCAGTCGGACTCTATAGTTGGTATTTATGAGGCTGTGCTTAAAGGAAAATTGCATCAAGGATATCATCGGCTCAATTTTTTTTCTGTGTTTTTTCTTGAATGTGTAGTTGGCAAGCTCTCAAAACCCTTATCAGGTTAGAACTCAGAGATACATGTAGCTTCCCCAGCTGGGTGAGTACTTACAAAGCACTCCCCTACCTCCAGCCTTTTCCTGGTATGTCTCTCTCCTGTAGTGCCTACCTTCATACTGCCTGGTAATACGAAAGAGGAGAAGAGGCAGCTCTCTACTAAGGAAATGCTTCTGTGGTCTCTGCATAGAGCACTTCCTGTCCTCAGGAGTGGGTGAAGAACTCTACCTGCTCTATGTACACCAAGGTTTCTCAGCTTCAGCATTTCAGGCCACATCTGCTATGGGGACTGTCCTGTGCTCAATAGGATGTTTAGAATCCCCGTTTAGTAACATTTCTGGCTTTAACCCAGGATATCTTAGCAGCATCCCTTACCTAGTTATGACAACCCCAAATGCTTTCTGACGTTGTCAAATGTCGCCTGTGGCAATACTCTCCCCCCTCTTTACCTAGGTGACTCATATTTATGTTTCGGTTCTCAGCTCACTTGTCTCCCCAGGGGAACACGATATGGATCATGTTCTGTGGTTGTCATTCTCTTAGGACCTTTAAAGCTTATCCTCTCAGTGTGTAGCTACACATCCACCCACGACCATCATCCCAGCCCTAAATTATCACCAGGATGTGTGTGGCAAGGACAGTGACGTTTTTCTACTAAGTAACTTACTTTAAGAATTGCCTGACATTTTCAGGGTTCAGAAATACTGATCATTTCTTCATCTTTGTCACACAAAAAAGGTCAACAGCATCTGTACACCTATAGAGTCTCCTGGCTCCCTGGTGTGAGAATGTTACAACAAACTTTGGAGTGGATATGACCAGGAAATTTCTTTAATGGGATGATGCCGTGAGTGTCATCACCTCTTAATGGTGAAGGAATCCATTCTCTGTTTAGAATTATTCTGCAAATCATGTTTTCCATCAGGATAACTGGACTATAAAAACCCACAGTAAGAGCAGTGTCCAAATGGTCCAGGTAAGACCTCAGATCCTCTGCTGATTTATTCCTTTAACATATACTTAATATTTGTTGACTAAAGGCATAAGCGACTATTATATGTCATATTCTCAACTACTATTGTGCCAATAAATAGACAGTGAGCAAAACTAATCATGGGTCCTACCATCTTGGAATACAGTCTGGCAGGAAAATGACACTAGCCAAATACTTATATCAATGAGCATATAGCCACATGCTGACCTTATTTGCTTCAAAGGTCCTAAGAGAGTGACAACCACAAAACATGACCCATATCATGTCTCTCTGGGGATGACACTTGAGCAGAGAATGGAAACATAAATAATAGTCAACTAGAAAAGTTGGGGGCAGAGAGTATTCCAGACAAATGGAGCAGTGGATACAGAGTCTAGTGCAGAGAGGGATTAAGATGAGTAAAAAACTGGGAAAACACCAAATGGCAGTTGGTCTTGAGCACAGGAAGCACGGGGTAAGGTCCTGTGAGAAGAGCCCAAGTTGCTAAAGCTCACGTGCTGTGCCTAGTTTCCATGAGGTCTGCTGCTCCTCACTCCATCAGTAGACAGTCACCAATGGACTTTAAGCCACCAAGCAAAGAATTTTATCTGAATTTTGTAGAGATCTCTAGTTGCAGTATGGAAAATTAATTGAGAGCCTGTATGGAATGTGGTGGGAAAGAATGAACTCAAGTGGCTGTCCAGGTGAGAGAAGAGGGTGTTAGGCCAAGAGGACCAAATAAAGGAGGATAGAAGAATGAGTGTTAATTACTTGGAAGGTGAACCAATAGGGCAAGTTAAGAGATTTGAACAGAAAGCCTGTGTTAGGGGAGACTAGTTATTGCTGGTGTGCTTTCTGATAGGTTGAAGTCCTTGCTGAGCCAGTGTTCAATGCATTGCTAATAACTTCTACAAAAATCGGAGAGGAGGCTAAACAGAGTGCCTCTTAAGACTTTGGAAGGCTGGCACTGTCATTTGTCCAGAAGGTAGTAAAGAAGCAAGTTTGTGCTAGAAAGTCATGAGCTTTGTATTGGAGATGTTGAACTTGAGGTGCCACTAAGATAATGCAATAACAGGTCTGGTTTGCTGCCCTGCAAGAGAGGAACTTGCCCACAGGTGAGAATTAACTAAGGGTGGTTATTTTATAAAACACCCATTAGCTATTTCATACCTACTGTGTAATTAAACAATTATTTGGCCAATGACTGATTATTTTTAGCAAATAACAACAGAATTGTAAAAAATTAAGGAAAAATTTGTTTGTCAACAAATTTCAGGTAGGCTTTTAACACAAGAAAGCATCCTGTGCACAGTTCTCTGCACAGGTCCCTGGGAAGTAAAGGGCATTGACAATATCAGGAATGCTCTGTTTCCTTCTGGATGGAGACAATCCGCTTATCATGTTGTCTTACTCAGGACATCTGTAGGATAGGTTCTCTTTTCTTCATCTTGCATCTGCTCAATATCATAATTCCAAATTGCCTTTAAGAATAGAATTTGCCTCCCATTGCAGTATTTCTTCCCATATAGGAGAGACCAAGTATTTGTCATTTACAAGTGCCATGTCATTACATTCCATATCACAATGTAATGATGTGAAATGATTAAATGACTGCCAGCTGGCTGCCAAAATTTTCAAAGTGGCATACTTTTATTTGTAGATGGAAAGGCTATTAATTTTCTTATTGACTTTGCCAGATGAGATCATGCAAAGGGACTAGTGCATAGACAACCGGGTGCTATGAAGTGAGGTTCTGAGCCCTGATTCCAACCTAAGCAGAAAGAGCTCTCTGAGTCTGGAGCATCCTTCAGGCCACAAATCCAAAGCTAAACATATTAGTTTAGACAGTCTTGTCATCTGATGAATGCAGAGTGACAGACATCAAAATACAACCTGACTGGAGTTTTTATTGAGAAGAAAAATGGGAACGAGAACAGGTGGCTAAGGAAATAACACAGTCTGTATGCCTTTCAGTCCCTCCTTCACCACTTTTTACCACTAGCACTTATTGGAAGATTGAATTTTATTTTATTTGTTCTTTTAAGGGAAAAAGAGCATACAAAGAACTTTTCATTTATATCACCAAATTACCAGAAGAATCTGCACTTGGTTAAATAACAATTTCTCCCTTTCCTCCCCTAGGCTATAAAATCTCATGGAGAGATCTTTGAAAGAGAGTTAAAAATTACATTCTCTGAACTATATATATATTTTAAGCTTCTCAAGTTCAAGTCTGTATGACCTCAGTGTTTGAGGATTTGTGAAGAATCCTGTTCTCACCTGCCACTTCTCTACCGGTGATGGACTGCCTTCCTGGCAACACCTTCATTGTCCAGTTCCAGCAAGAACATTCCTGCAACCACATCCAAGTGACTGTGTTTTGTTTCCTTTGTTCCCTCTCCCATGAGCAAGTCTGTTTTTCTTTGTGGGGACATGAGAAACGCCCTATGTCTCAACCTGATCATTTCTATTAGGCCTTCTTTCTCAGAGACGCTCTTACCTCAGGAATTCTCTGCCCTGACTTGGTTTGGCTTTCGTTTTACTTTCCTCTTAACTATATTCCCTTCATATAAACTAATGCCTTGTATTTTTAGCTCCATTTTTTAGTCCCTGCTATTATCTGTTTGGTTTATAATTTTCTTTTGTTATGAAGTGCTCTTGGGTGAAAGTTGATTAATAGAGTAGGGAAGTGAAAAATAAAATCAAGGGACAGAGTGTTATCTTGCTTTGTTTTTTATTACATGTGCATACTTGCAAGGCTACTCACCTGTGACTTTATCATTTTAAAGCAGAAGACATCAGGCACTAATAAGCACCTAGATATAACTCCATGTTTCCAAGATGGTCAACAACCTTTGCTTTTGCTCTAGCTCAAGGGACATACCACTGCCTTGCTTTTGGCATGTTAGCAGGGTACAGAGAACATGCTTTTCATGGAAAGGGACCCATAAGTGGACAACAGCCACTCTGTCAGGAGCTCATTTGGCTCATAGGAAATCCTTTCAGAAAGATATCACTTTGTCAGATAATCCACTATTTTATTTGGATTTTTAATGAATCACAGCATCTTTCTTTAGTCCCTGCATTGTCTTCACTGAAAAGTACCATGTGGTCGAAAGCTTATAGCTGCACTGCTATGACCAGGAAATGCTACCCTATTCTAACCTTCTTCCCTCCCCGTTATTTCTTTAGACTTTTATTTCCACATTTCCAAGGCTCTAGTTTTTATTTGGCAGGTGGTAAGAACCAAGGATTCTCCTGGAAGACAATACACTAAAGAGCATTAGAGGACTTTTTTCTTTCTACATAAATGGTTTTGTCACTCTGTTATAAATCATGAATGCATACAATAGCTGCCAAAAAAAAATCACCTCAAATGTCTGCACGAAGCACCCTGAAATAATAGGCTGGCACCCTCCACATCTGCAGCAGAGATCATATTATGCATGTTCTGACCAGCACACACAGAACAGGGGGTTAATCTAAGAGCTTTGTCACATTGGCCTGTGGGTATGATGCATGTTTTCATAAAGAAATTCTGTTCTTCTATAAGTCACTCACCTCCCTTGACACCCTGGGCTTCTCCTTCATTATGACTCTCTGTTCATTATCTCATGAAGTCGACACCTGTTTAGGTGTTCATCTAAGAGTTCCAGGTGAGTAGTGAAGATGATAGACACTGTCTCTGAGGTAACTGAACTTAGATCTTAGTAGGAATGGCTGAGAAAAACAAAGTAATAAGCAATACAATTTCAGATGGTGAGAAGTGTATGAAGAGATGATCCCACAGAGCAGTGTGATTGAGGCTGGACTAATAGACATGATGAAGTTCCGGAGGCTCCCAAAAAAGGTGACATTTGAGCTGAGGATGAACACTGGAGTGCCAATCATGTTTCAGTCTGAGGAAACATGTTCCATGCAGTGGGAATGTCAGGTATAAAGACTGTACATTAGGATAAAGCTTGGGCAAGAAACATTCCTGTAGGGCAAGTTGAACTACAGAGAAGATAAGAATTTAGATCAGAGCAGTCAACAGGGTCCTGATCACTCAAAGACTTTCAAATTTAGGATGGTCTCCTCTGTCTCCATTCATTTTGTTTTCAGAGTGAGTTACATAATCACTTCACTTTCAGGATGATAAGAAATACCAATGCGACTTAACCAAGTGATTATCCAGTGATATTGTGGGGCATAAATAAGTTGCTAAGTAATGACCAATGTATAAAATTTACCTTTACTACACCGAAGGACATGTATATTTATGTCAAAGTCTGTCAGCTGCAACGAGGGGACTCTATGGTGTGGAATAGAGTAAACTTACATTGATAGTAAGAGAGCCCCTTCCTTTCTTGCTGCCTTGAATGAGAGTCTGATGCTGAGATCTGCACCCACTATTTTGACATCAGGACCAGTAAAGGGAAGATCATTTGAGAAATTGTGACCTTAAATTAGATATCCTTGAAGAGTTGAGCCAGGATCAGAAACTATCTACATCCAGACTTCTTTTTTTAGGAGAGAGGGAGAAATCTGACTTATTTAAAAATAACATGACAAGAGCCTAGAAAAGGTTCAGATTGTCAAAAGAAGAGCAATTGTTTACTGAAAACAGGAGAATTTGTCTCATGAGTTTATAAGAAAATGCAGTTTGGGCAGCAAACAGTTTTCTGGAAGCCCTGGTCTGGTGTTGAGATGGCCTGAGGACTCAGTACACATGACAGGGCAGCCTGGTGACACTGGAGTTGTATTTATTACTATTTTAGCACGGCTTTGAGATTTTTATTCTTCTCAAAAATACAACCAATCCTCTTGTAATCTAAATAATTAAAAAGAAAAAAAAGCAGTGTGAGCTACTGAACAAGCCAGATTAGCAGAAGGAAGACCCTTCTCAAATAGCGACATGTCTGGCCTAAGTTATGCTTGTTATTACCAAGACCCATGGGAATAGTTGTCCAAACACAAAGGGGACAACTTATACAAAAGTCTTCAGTTCCCTAGCTGCATTAGGGACATATGCTTCCATGTCCCCAATCCTACTCTTTCCCTACTTACCTTTAAGATATGGAAGGATTGGCCAACATTTGTGCTTTTCAAATATGAGTGAGTGTGAGTAAAGGGGTATATAAGAAGCAGATAGTTTTCTTCAATTTAAATTTTGGGTAGAAACCACTAGATCAAAGAGATAAAAATGATAGCATCACAGTTGAAATAAAGGGATGGCGCAGAGTGCCATGGGTGCCACCTCCTTGTGTGCAAAGGATTGAGGGACAGTGAGCAAAGGATGGAGGTTCACCTGCTCAAAGGCCTTTAGAGGAGAACTGTAAACATGCTCAGGCAACAAAAAGTGTTGGGCAGGACACGAGGGGCATCATAGGAATGCATCTGGAAACACGCCTGGTAGAGATGACATCTGGGGTTCATTGTGGCTTAGGTGCTCTTTACTCAGTGTCCTGGTCTTTAGTATTCATGACCCCACTTCATCTTCGTTTGAGGATACCAATTAAGAGATGGATTTTGGCTCCAGAAAGCCTGTATACAAAGTCTAGCTCTACCATTACCAGCTGTATCACATTCAGCATACTACTTAACCTCTTTGAATATTAGTTGCACATCTGTGAGATTGCAATAATTACCAAGGATACTAAGAGTTTAAATGCTATGTCCAAGGTCATTCCCAAGCAGGACACTTTAAGTTTCAAATCCTAGATCTTTTGACACTTTTAATGTAGTGCTACTGTTTCTAACCACAAGAAGATCTTTGTGCAGATTCACAAATAATGTGAATCTTTGTTTTATTATTAATCCTCACTTGAGTATATTTGTACATTGATTTTTTGGGGAGCGTGGAAGAGAGGCAAAGACAGAGAGAAACATCTACATGAGAGAAACACATCGGTTAGTTGCCTCCTGCACATGACCCAACCAGGGCCCGGTCTGAGGAGAAGCCTGCAACCAAGGTACATGCTCTTGATTGGAATCAAACCTAGACCCTTTGGTCCATAGGCTTATGCTTTATCTACTGAGCCAAACTAGCTAGGACAATGATGTGAATCTTGAGAAAAAGGAAGAAAGGGATGAAGACTGGAAAGAAGGGAAATTTGGCAACTATAGATACCTAGACTTTTGCAAAAGATTAATGATCTGGAATGCCTTTGAAATATCCACCATTAGCCACCATTGGATTTAAGCAGCTATTCATATCCTTTTCAGATGGAATGACTTTTCTGATTTTGCCAAAGTTTATGATTACCAAGAGGTAGATGTTGAGAAGTCAAGCAACTTTAATAAGTTGAAGCAGTAGTTTCAAGAAGACCTTTTATAGATAAGTTACTGAGATTATGTGCTACATTCTTTTTTTAAAAATAAATTTTTATTGTTCAGATTATTACTCTTTTTTCCCCCCATAGCTTCCCTTCACCTGGTTTCCACCCCACCCTCTGTCCTTACTCCACCCCACTGTCCTCATCCATAGGTGTGTGATTTTTGTGCAGTCTCTTCCTGCACCCCCCATAACCTTTTCTCCCCAAGAATTGTCAGTCCACTCCCTTTCTATGCCTCTGATTCTATGATATTCACCAGTTTATTCTGCTCATCAGATTTTCAATTCACTTGATTTTTAGATTCACTTGTTGATAGATATGTATTTGTTGTTCATAATTTTTACCTTTACTGTTTTCTTCTTCTTCCTCTTATTAAAGAGTACCTTTCAGCATTTCATATAATACTGGTTTGGTGTTGATGAACTCCTTTAGCTTTTCTTACTTGTGAAGCTCTTTATCTGCCCTTCAATTCTGAATGATAGCTTTGCTGGATAGAGTAATCTTGGTAGTAGGTTCTTGCTATTCATCACATTGAATATTTCTTGCCACTCCCATCTGTCTGGCATAGTTTCTGTTGAGAAATCAGCTGACAAATGAATGGGTGCTCCCTTGTAGGTAATTAACTTTTTCTCTCTCTGCTTTTAATATTCTCTCTTTGTTTTTTGCTGTTAGTATTTTAATTATGATGTGTCTTGGTGTAGTCCTCTTTGGATTCCTTTTGTTGGGGTTCTGTGTGCTTCCTGGACTTGTAAGTCTATTTCTTTCACCAGGTGGGGGAAGTTTTCAGTCATTATTTCTTCAAATAGGTTTTCAGTATCTTGCCCTCTCTCTTCTGGCACCCCCATAATTCTCATGTTGGTACACTTGAAGTTGTCCTAGAGGCCTCTTACACTATCTTCACATTTTTGGATTCTTTTTTCTTTTAGCTTTTCCAGTTGAGTGTTTTCTGCTTCTTTGTATTTCAAATCTTTGACTTGATTTTTGTGTTCCTCTTGTCTGCCGTTAGGTCTCTGTATAATATTTTTTATTTCAGTCAGTGTAAAAATGAAACTCCCATTTGACCCAGCAATCCCACTCTTAGGAATATATCCTAAGAAATTAGGAACACCAATCAAAAAGGATTTATGCACCCCTATGTTCATAGCAACACAATTTACAATAGCTACAATTTTGAAACAGCCTAGGTGCCTGTCAGTGGATGAGTGGATCAGAAAACTATGGTATGTTTAATTTCTAGTTGGTCCATTTTCATCTCCTCTTAGGTCTCACTAAATTTATTCATTTTTTTCTAGGAAATTCTTGAAAAGCCTTATAACCGTGGTTTTTGAACTCTATATTCAGTTGTTTATTTTCCTCCATTTCTTTTGTTTGTGATTTGTTCTTTTGTCCCTGCACATTTTGCCTCTTCCCTGAGTTGGTAGAGGAATTTTGTGTGCTAGGTGTCCTATATGGCCTAGTAGCTCTGCCTCCCCAGTGAACTGAGGTGGACACTCTTGGTGCACCTCTTTGTGGACTATGTGTACAGTCTTGTTGTAGTTAAGTCTTGATTGTTGTTGGTATCACTGGAGGGAATTAACCTCCAAGCCAATTGGTTGTGAGGATCAGCTGTGTCTGTACCCAGAGAACTGTGCTGGACTCAGCCTTAAGACTTGCAAGATTGCAATAACCTCTGTGTTGGGCTTAGATGTGGTGGAGTCTCAGGACTGAGCAGACAGCCTTGGCTTTCCATCAGCCCTGCCCTATGGGGCAGTCCCTGGGTCTCAGTGTCTCTGGGTAATCACTGCAGCCCGCTCTGTGCGCATATGCACGTGCCTCCAGACCTCTGCTTTTCCAACTCCCCTGAGTTTCCATGCACTCTAGGGACCCATATGAGTCTGAGTCCCCAGGGTCTCACCTGAAACTGGAGTTCAGTGCAGTCGGACCTGGATTTCAGTGCTGTTGGGAGGTTCTGCTTTCATTCCACTAGAGAAAGCAAGTGGCACAATCAGCAGTCAGCACTCTGTGTGCACACTTTCACATGCCCCCAGTCTTTCATGGCTCCCTTAAGTTTCCTTACACCCCTTCCTTTTCACAACAGTCCAGACTCCCTCGTATGGGTCTCATCCGGAACTGGGGTTCAGTGCAGTCAGAAGTGGGGTTCAGTGCAGTCAGAAGTGGGGTTCAGTGCAGTTGAGATTTTCCATCTCCCTCCAGCTAGAGGAAGCAGCCAGACCTGCTGCCTCTCGTCCTCTCTACGAGCTCCGTACCTCAGCTTTTTATAGCTCCTCTGAGTCTTTGTGAGTCCCTCTCTTTCCTTCTCGTTGTAGAATTTCCACTCATCCAGCTTTCTTGTGGTTCTGGATGGTGTCTGTTCTGTCTTTTAGGTGTAGTTTTGAAATTGTTGTGCGAGGCAGCAGTTTAGGTATTCACCTATGCAGCCATCTTGGTTTCTCCATTGATGTGCTACATTCTTGACTTGTCGATGGAGCAGCCTGCATTAAACCAGAAAGGTCCTTAGTTGCTAAATGGATGATGCCAGGGCAAATTAATGCCAATCATGAGATATAGACCATGTCTGGGTGGGGCCTGTGGGATAGCTAAAAAAGGTAAAGTTCACAAATCTTTGTTGCCAAATAATTAATCAGATGCATTAATCGGAGAGCAAGGTCATAAGAAAATAGGAAACAAGATAGATAAGGAATTGTTGGGGGATGGTGATACAAAACAAGAATGTCAGAACATATTTAAACATCCAAAATCAGGAGCCAGAAATCTGAATTGTGTCTGAGGCTAACTCACATACAAAAGAAGAAACCTTATATTTCCCCCTTTAGGGTTGAAGGAAAAATTTGGAACACTCACCCAGTGTAAACCATTCAGGGCAAAACTGTCAGGGGCACCAACACAAACCTATCCATTCCCAATGGTTGTCCTACATGGAAGATCCTGAATGAACTGGAGGAACCTTACAATCCATCCTTCAACATCATAGCAGCTGAGAAATACATAGTTATTTAATGAAACACCAGCAAGGGATGAAGTCGATCTGAATTACCTTGCACCTTCAATTTCCAGCCTAAAGCAGCATGGCTCACTTCACTTTTGAAAGTAATTGTAATGAAGTCTTTTCAAAAATACTACACTCTGGCTTTCCAATATTTATTTTGGAAGAGGTAGGCCTCAGACAAGTAATTTGCAGTATTATTAATATTACTATGTTCATACAAATCTGATAACAATAGAAGCACATTTTTATTGAGAGAAATCTTACATTAAAACTGGAGCTCATATTTGGCCGACTTCGGTGAGTTAACCAAAAATAGAAAGTGGCTTATGTATATTTCCATTTTTAGGGAAGGTGAAGATATGGGTTTCGACACTTGATTTTCTTAGCTTAGGGAGCACTGTAGGCTAAACTGCATTGGCCCTGAGGGACACCTTGCTATTGGCAGCCCTGGGCAGGGTGAAGTTTTTAAAATTCATTTCTTATATCCAGTTGACATGGATTTTTTTAAGTGTTTAAAATTGTACTGGTCGCTACTGCAGCCTCAAAGAATTCTGCTCTTACTGGCGCCTGGCTCTTGCTTCTCCTCATGTTTTTCTAACTTCACATTGAGTTCTGTTCCCCAAGATGGATGTTTGTCTCTCAACCTAAGCGAGAAAGAAATGTGTGAACAATGTGGAAGCAGGGGAAGCCAGGAGCACCTATACTGCCCTAGCGCTGGCTACATACTTACATCGCCTCACCCCAGTGGCCTTGTGGAAAGAGAAGGGAAAGCACTGGGATTAACATGACCATGGCCCTGATGAATGTGGATGAGTGATGCTGGCGACACACAAAGCTCTCACTGAAATCAGGACTAGATGGAGGACACTATTTTGTTTTTCATTCTCACCTTTCCTTGAGGGCTGGCATTTCTATAAAGGGAGAGCAATGGACAGACAGTACCTTCTCTTCCCAACTGGCCCTTTGAGACCTAAATGGAACAGGTAGAGTTATATAATTCCTAGAAGCTAAAAGCCTACACTTGATCAGGTTTCAGAATGTGCTATGAGGCTAATCAATTTGCTATTAAGGTAATGGTTGGAAAAATAATATGCCTTTTGCTTAAATAAAAGCCACCATGACGGACATTGGAAAAACTTGTTAGATGAGTTTGGAAAAGGTTAAATTTCTCTTCCTGACTCTAAAACTTACTATTTGTGTGACCTTAAACAAGTCACTGGCTTCTCTGAATCTCCCTTACACATCTGTAAAAGAGCAATTAGGACTCTCATCCTGCCTACATCACACTATTTTTATTACAATCACATGAATTCATGTGTAAGAAAATGCCCTGAGTCAGAAAGATATACACACACTTGATATTATCACCAGGTTATATTTTGTTTGTTCTCTATTCCTAACTTCACAATTCCTTAGAGGGAACAAGAGCGTGAACTACCCTAGCAAAGCAGAGACCAAAGAGCATTTTTCTATTCCACTGTCCACCCCAAAGCTACCCACCATAGTAGCCTGGCAATGACTTAGGAAAGAGATCCGTTTTAAGGGCCAGTGAGTGAAAGCTGTTTAGCAAATGGGATACAATCACCCCTGAAGTGGTTGGCAGTTGGAGGCATCCTTAATGTCAAGCATAAATCATTTATGCACATGAGACATTTATGATGTAGAACTATAAATAATGACCAGAGATTGACAGCAAAATGTAGGTGGGACTCTTACCAATTTCCACACACAGAAGAGAAATCTTTTGTGAGGTTGGAAATATAAGAAATAGGATTATAAATACTTGCTGTATATTTGTTTATATGCATATATATGTAGCACAATGCATGTGCAGATGGCATATACATGTGTGTATATGTATGTATATGAATATATGTGCATGTATACACCCATTTATATCCAAACATATATTATAGATGTATATGTATATTACATTATATACGTTATACACATGTATATATTTGAATTGACATTTGCTAGATGCTAAATAAAGAGCAAGCAGAAATTAGCTTCTGTAGAGGGTGAGTCAGTGAAATGATTTTCATATTTCAATAAAGAAATTACAGACAATTACTAAAACCTGTATTTCTGCTTATCTGGTCTGACTCCCACCTAACTAACCACTCTAACCTAATCTAATGCAATATAACTATGGATTTTTCTAAACTCACTTAACCATTCTTAGTTTGTACAAAAAAAAAAAAGATAATGATTATTAAAATACTAGAGACCTGGTGCATGAAATTCATGAACTGGTAAGGTCCCTAGGCCTGCCTTGTGATCAGGGCTGATTGGGGACTTCCAGCTGCCAGCCTGGCCTTGTGGGAGCCCCTTTCCACATCCCGCATGGTTCAGGGTTCCCGGTTCAGGGTTCGAGTTCTGAAGGAGGCCGCACGCAAACGAAGAGAGAGACTAGAAAATATTAATTTGGCGATATTGCGGGACCAGGCAGGAGCCTTCCTCTAGTGGAAAGGACTACCACTTGCTCTGGCCTTTTTCTCCCTTTTATTAAGGCTTTGGGATACACCCCTAGCCTTTAGGCAGGAAACAACAAAACAGAAATTAACATGAAACAAACAGGTAGAGGCTGCTTCAGCTAACAATATTTTCATCTAAACAGTGAGTAATTAGCTCTGACCTTTCAGAGCAGGTAAGGTTGACCAGCCTTCTGGTTTCCTGTTTACATCCATTTAGTGAGAACAATGTTTGGTTTCTGACATGGCCTTCCTTCATTTTGTGCCACTCCCTGGAGGTCAGCACACATCATTGTGAATGGTCAAACTCCCAGGATCAATTGAACTACTGAGAGGACAATTTGCATATTAACCTTTTATTATGTAGGATTAGCATTTCTACCTGAATAACTGATTTTTTAAATGAGGATGGGAAGAGAAAGCAGTCACATTTTATGGAAGTTTCTGCTTTAATAAATGAAGCCAGAACTAATTGTGGAATTCTTATACCTTTTATAGTTTTCAACCTTGGTGCAAGTCACATATCAGTCCTCCTTAGTGATGAATGTCTTTAGGTGAGTGGGGGAGGAGTGGTAGTGTGAAAGTAAACGTTTTATCACCAATTTTCTCAAAGAACATTTATTCATCTTCCTGGAAACCACTCCTTTAGAAATACTGACACAGCTAATGGTATCTAAAGTCATGGGCACCTGCCCTCCATGAAGGTAGTTTCTCTCCATCCATGGACCATTGGCTACTTTCTCTGTGACTTGGCTTTCCATTGGCCCTCATGGATAGGGGTGGGTTTCTAACACATAGTTATTCACTCCACATATATTTATTAAGCATGTACTATGAGCCAGACATGGTTCTGGGCACCAAGCTACAGGCATGAACAAGCACCTCCAAATTTCTGCCCTCATAGAGATGACTTCTCATAGTTGGTGTTAGGGCAGTTTGAAAGCTATTAAACACAAAATAAATAAGAATTTTAAAAGATCATGTGATAAAGAGAAAGTGGGAGGTTTTGGGTGGGGAGCTTCCTTTTGAGGGACTGATCAGAGTCAGCCCATACAGGAAGGGCTCATTCATGGGAGCTGAGATGTGAAGTATGAGAAGAAACAAACATTGCCAAGATCATATGGCAACATGCTTCACACAAAAGAAAGAGTTGATGCAAAGACTGAGCTGGGGACAAGACTGGCTTGAATTAAGGGACAGACAGGCAGGGCAGAGTGACTGAGATATAACAGAAAGGGGAGAGAGGTGTATATTCAGGTGAGAGACTGCTGGTGGACTGAGTCTTTTAGGACATGAAAAAAATAAAACTTTAAATAAATTCACTGAGAAGATACTGGAAAGTTTTAATCATGAGAGTGATATAGTTGGTTTTGCATTTTAAAAGGACCATCCTGCCTAGTGTTTGAAGAATGGGAAGAACTTCTCAGCCCCAGGCAGCTTTTCACCAAAAGGCCTGCCAGGAAAAACCTTTGTAATTGCCTATGGTAAGGTCAGAAAGATCTCAAGGAGATGTTGAGCCAGGAGCCAGACTCCAAATAGAGTGCCCTATATCATTATTACCATAATCCCCACCCCCCATTCTCACCATAGCTGGAGTAGTTTCTGTTGCTTGCAACTGGTATTCTAGCTTAAAAAATGGACCCCAAAGTGAGACAAGGTTAAATAATGAGAGACCTTGAGGGATGGTAACAAAATGAATATAAAAACTAGAAAAACAGGCACCGCTGCCCATGATAAAAAGACAACTGGAGGAGATATCTTGCAGACCCCAAATTGGGACAAGAATTTGAGCCTGTAAAGGATCAATGTATCCAGACAGCTCAACACAGGAACAGGAGCTTGAAAACATGAAAGGGAACCAGTGCAGCCTTCTCTAAGATTAGCTGTTGGTGCATTTTCCTTCTCCCCGAAATTTCTTTTATGAAACAAGGATGATAAGAGGTAAGACAAGTTTATCTAATATTTTTTTCTCATCCTTGTATGTAGCTGAAGACCTCATGGTTACCAGGGATGGCCACTGTATTTCCAGTAGGGATGATATTAAAAATTATTTTTCAAATGGCACAGATCTGGAGGCCCCTGCTGCTCTGGGCTTTTCTCTTTTGGAATCATGAGGAGGTCTGGTGGGCTTGGGCAAGGCATCTGGGCAAGAGGGGCACTTGGAGATCCCAGGAAGGTTGCAATGCATCAACCAATTTGTAGGTATCTCTGCATCTTCACAATGATACCGCCATATCTGTGAAAGCAGCCAAATGTCAGCACTGACTAGAAATCAGTCAGAAGTAGGAGGCAAGGAGAAGGGCATGGGGAAGTCTTCAGCTAGGCTTTGTGTTTTTTCAGTTGAGAAGAGATAGTCTCCCTAGAGATTAATATGCAAATTTCATTGAGCAACAGCAAGTCACATGACCACCGCTTACTGCAAGGGGCCAGCCTTTTTGTTTCCCAGGCCTCTATGATTAAGGCAGGCAAGAGAAAAGGCAGTTGTGAATGGGTTTTGGAAATCCAGTTCCCAATTTCTGCCACAGCTTACTGTTATGGTTTGGGAAGGACACAATAAAAAGCCAATTCATCTATCTGCGAAGTAGGCAAATTGAGAATGAGGATGTCAGAAAGCAAAAAACCCAACTTAAAGTAATGCATTATATTTTGAACACTGAATGTTTGACAATGCATTTCACGGCTCATTTCCTGCTACTTGTGAATGCTAGTAAACACTCAGAGAGTGAATTCACATTTTTCATGCCAAATATCCTTACAGTTCTCCCGCCTCCAGCTTGTCACCCATTAAACAGACCCTATGAGGACAGTCTGTTCACACTATAATCTCCTAAAACACTAAACCTTAATCTGTTTTACAATTTCTATTGTTTTTCACTAAAAGGTTATTCCAGAAATATTTTATAGATCACATTCATTTTCTCGGCTGAGAATTAATTGAATAATCAGAGGCTCTCTCACCAATGCTGAATCTCCCTTCCCAATCCAAACTTAAGAATTTCATGCGGATTACTCATTGCCATCTATCTAGTTAATTCAATATCATTATTTTCCACTGGTCCAGGCAAATTTACCCTTCCCTGAAATGAGCTCATCTCATCATAAGGTACTGGAGGAAGAAGAACAGTTTGGATAGAGTTAGAGTCACTTAAGTCCACATACCCACTCGCAGACCTGGAATCCACAGGCTGTCAAAGTTTCCACTAGAAGGAACAATCCATTAAAAATATTGCAACTTGTCAGGCCAGCATGTCTCAGTGGTCGAGCATGGATCTATGAACCAGGAGGTCACGTTTCAATTCCCAGTCAGGGCATGCCGGGATTGCAGGCTTGATTCTCAGTCTGGGGAAATGCAGGAGGCAGCCGAGAGGTGATTCTCTCAGTATTGATATTTCTCTCTTTCTCTCTTTCTCTCCCTTTCTCCCTCTGTGACATCAATAAAAGTATATTTTTAAATATTGCAACTTACTATTTAATCTTTTATTAAATATGAAAGGGTCTAACTTTGCAAATGGTAATTTCTCTAAATATTTGGTTTGCTTTTAATTTCATTCCCCAGCCCACCCCCATTCTGTTCCTAGCCTATGTCTCACTTAATATCCAGGTAACAGTTTATATCGTATTTCCTTTCAAAAGCTTTCTCTGTACCCAAAACCAAGAAGGAACTTGGAAAGAACTAGCTCTACTCTCATTTCTAACATCCTGTTAAGCATGCATCAAATGAACACACAGTGCTGTCCAAAAGTAGAATGAAAGCCACTCAGGTAAGTTAGAATTTTAAGGAGTCTTATTAAAACAAGCAACAACAAAAAAGATGTGAGGAGATATAGGCAAAACTAATTTTAATAATATATTTTCTCTAACTGAATATGTCCACCTTAATACCAGTTGGCATGCAATCAATATAAAATATTAATGGGATATTATATATCCTTATGTAAATTCAGTGACTGTCCACCAGTCACAGTTTAAGTGCTCTAAGCCACATGGAGCAGTGACTTTTACAAGTGTACTGCTCATTTCTATAGTATTGGGATGTGCATTTGTGTTTCTTTCCCATTGCACTCAAGAGTAAGTAATATATTTATCTTTCATCATTGCACCCCTAGCACCCAGCACACAGTGGAAACTTAATAAATGTTTGATGAAAAATAATTGAACAATGCCATCTCTGCTACTATTTAATCATGTGACTTCAGGTTTAGTTTATTTCTCTGGAGCTCCTAGACCTCATTAAAGAAGAGGATGTCATATTCCATGATTGCCAAGGTCCCCATAAATGTAAACATTCTAGGTCACTTAATTCTGTTCTCTCTCTCTCTCTCTCTCTCTCTCTCTCTCTCTCTCTCTCTCTCTCTGATAATATAAAGCCTCTAAACACATGCCCTTGATTTTCATCAACAGTGTTTTAAGGTCAGGGAACACCTAAATTTATCATGCTCCACATTTCCACATTTTCCCAACGGGTCTTTGAATCTTGGAGGCATTTAATATTATGACACTCTTCCTTTTAGAACAAAATTGTGTTCATTGTTTTTCTTTGATTACGAAATCAATATCTTCATAATAAAAATTTGGGAAATATAGAAAAGTACTGAGCAAGCAAATTGGTGATATAGTTAGCTATGCTCAGGAACAACACAGTCAAACGTTAGTGTCTATCCTTCCTGTGTATTTTCTCTATTTATTAGTAGTAATATGGGTATTATTTGGTTCTCCTCTTAGGAAAAGGGGGGTGGTCGTAATGTACAACTTTTTTTTTCAAATTATCCTATTACTTTGCAATATTTTGGGAACATATACCATGATCACCATTTTTTTTTAAAGCATAATGTCACTGAGGCCAATATATAGCATTATATGATTATTAGAAGCCTAATGCATAAAATTCATGCATGGTGGGGGGGGGTGTCCAGCCTGCACCCTCTCCAATCTGGGACCCCACTAGGGATGTCCAACTGCCCATTTAGACCCCATCAGGTAGGATAAGGCCTAAACGGGTAATTGGACATCCCTCCCACAATCCAGGACTGCTGACTCCCTACTGTTCACCTGCCTGCCAGCCTGATTACTTCCTAACCACTTCCCTGCAAGCCTGATTGATGCCTAATTGCTCCTCTGCCAGCCTGATTGCCTCTAACTGCCTGCCCCAGCTGACCATCTTGTGTCCACATGGGGGCAGCCATCTTTGACTACATGGTATTAGCCATCTTGTGTGTTGGAGTGATGAAACATTTGCATATTATTATTTTATTAGATAGGATATGGAGATGCCACCTTAAGGAGATGAAGGAACAAACCAAATGGGTGTTTGGGGAAGATCTCTCCTGGTGGGGGAAACAGCAAGGGAAAAGGCTGGGAGGTAGGAACAAATCCAGTATGACAGTATGAATAAAGAAAAATAAGCAAGGGAGATCCGAAAATGGCAGCGGAATAGATAGACGCTTCTGGAGCCTTGTCGTTGGGCAGAGGGAGAGAGAGCAGCTGAGAGTCACACTGGGAGTGTTTGTTGGCAAGTTAAGAGTCAGTTATCCTCCAGGAGAAAGTGGGGAAATGCTGGAAGGGGCTCCCCTCACCAGGCAGCCGCACTGCCATGGGGTTTTTGTCTGCCCAAGCCACGAGTGCAAACACGGAGACTGCACCATCTTGCAGAGGGAGGTGGATGTCTGCAGCAGTCTGAAAGCTGCGGCTGAAGTACCCACCGAACAGCCAGGGAACCCAGAACACCACTCTCCAATTGGCACAGACACGCAGACTCAGAGGAGATCTACACTCCACAAAGAAAGGTCAGATTTTGCCGGGGATAAGGTGCGGTCTCCTGTCCTGCAGAACAGAGACATGCACACTGTTTCTGGAGAGGTCCGCGGATGTGGGACAGGGCATGATCCCTAAGTTTGAAAGCGAACTCTTGGAGCTGTTGACAGAGGGGAGCTCTAGAAAACAACTCATTTTGATCCGAGGCAGAAAGACAGCCTGGGAGTTATTAGAGTATCCCAGCTGCTCAAATCCCCACAAACCAGTTTTGAGTACCACAGAGTAGCAGGCTCTAAGCATAGCCTAGAGAGGTCCTATGTTTAGTCTCAGAGGTCAATTCCAAAATTCTGCCACCCAGTGGATGATGCACAAATTGACTCTAGCATAACCACAAAAGAATAAAGAGATTAAGACCTCAGCAGTGGAACACAGGGAACTGTAATACCCTCCTGACAGGGAAACAGGAGTGCCAAGCAGAACAATAGTGGAAGTGAATGACCTTCACTATTGCCCATTCTATTTATTTTTCTTTTTCTTTTTTTAATTTTTATTTTATTTTTTTAATTTTTAATTTTTGCATATTTTAATTAAAAAACTATTTTTTTCTTTCCTCCTCAATTGATTTTACCTTTTTAATTATTACATTTTTGGTTTCAACTAGTATTAATACTACTACTCTTATACCTTTTTGGAAAAAAACAAGTGTCATTTTGTTTTCTCTTTATTTTACTTTGACAGTAGAGTTCTACATTCTATTTTCATCTTTCCTTTAGCATAATTTTACTCTATATCAACTCTACCTTTATGCCAACACTATCCTCCTAACTTTCCCCATTTTGTTGTCTTGTTTCTCTTTCCCTTTTCCAACTTTAGATTCTCCCTATTCTTTCTCTTTACCTGGTTAAAATTTCACCTTACTTATATATCTAATTTCAAATCCCCTACTCTAAGTCTATACAAACCTCTCTCTACTTATCTTCACTATCCAAAAAGTTTTTTTTTCTCTATGTCCTTTTGTTACTGTTTGCCTGAATGGTGATTATATCAATTTTTTGTACTTTTTTTGTGAGATTGTTTTACCTTATTCTATTTCTATTACTTTGCTTTTTGTTTGCTTTGTTTTGGTTTGTTTTTTTCCCTCTCTTTTCCCTCACCTCCCTTGATATTAGTTGTTATTTGTAGTTTGAATTAATTTCCAGGTACTTATTGCCGGAATTTGTTGGGATTAGTGGCTGTTCTATTGGAGTTTTCTCCTCACATCTATATTTTGTTCCCTTTTTCTCTCTTATCCTCTTTCTTTTCTATCTGACTTTTTTTCTCTTTCTCTCTTTTCTTCTTATTCTTCTCCTTTTTATTTTTTTTATTTTTTTTATTTTATTTTTTCCCTTATCCCAATTTGATTTTGGAACTTCATTCCTCATTTTCCTATTCTTCATTCTCTATTTACCCCTAATTTGTCTTTCATTGGTGGTCATCTTATTTTTTGGTTATTAACATCCTGAATACATTTCTCTTCTGTGACTTGTGTGTTGTATCTGGTCGTGTTGTAGTTTGTGCCTTTGAATCAACATAGGAGAGAGAACTACATAACCAGACACCCAGAGAAGAAAGACCATGGGTAGATGAAGAAACAGGCCACATACGACAGAAAAGCAGGTATCACCAGAAAAGTAAGTAAACGAAATAGAAGTAGAAATGAGCCTGCCAGAGAAAGAGTTCAGAGAAATAATCATAAGGTGGATGAAACGAATGGAAGACAAAATCAACAATGTGAGTAAGAGCCAAGAGGAAATGAAGAATAGCTAAGAGGAAATGAAGATGAAGCAAGAATAAATGCAGTATAATCAAGAAGAAATGAAAAATTACATCACTGCTATGAAGAACTCAATAAAAAGCATCAAAAGTAGACTAGAAGAAGCAGAGGACTGCATCAGTGAGCTAGAAGACAAGTTAGGAAAAAATACCCAAGTACAGGAGCTTCTAGAAAAAAAAAATTAAAAAGCAAGAGTAGAGCCTAAGGAAACTTTGGGATAACACAAAACAAAACAACATCTGCATAATTGGGGTTCCAGAAAGAGTGGAAACTGAGCAAGGAATAGAAAACCTGTTTGAAGAAATAATGAGAGAAAGCTTCCCTAATATAGAAAATAAAAAACCCACGCAAATCCAAGAAGCTCACAGAGTCCCAAGCAAAAGGAGCCCTAACAAACCAACACCAAGGCACATTATAATTAAATTGGCAAACACCAACGACAAAGTAAGAATCTTAAAAGCAGCCAGAGAGAAACAGAAAGTTACCTACAAAGGAACCCCCATAAGACTAGCAACTGATTTCTCAACAGAAACTCATCAGGTCAGAAGGGAATGGAATGAAATATACAAAGTCATGCAAAGGAGGTGTCTGAATCCAAGAATACTGTACCCTGCAAGGCTTTCAATTAAAATTGAAAGTGAAATCAGAAGCTTCACAGACAAAAAAAAGACTAAGGGACTATATTACAACCAAACCAGCAATGCAAGAAATGCTAAAGGGTCTGCTGTAATAAAGAGAAATAGGAAGCAAAGAAGGAACTCGGGGGTAAAGACTCAAAATGGAGACAGATAAGTACCTATCAAAAATAACTTTAAATGTAAAAAGATTAAATGCTCCAATCAAAAGACATAGGGTAACCGATTGAACTGGAAAACATAATCCATATATCTGCTGTCTACAAGAAACCCATCTCAGGAAAAGGGATGCTCACAGATTGAGGGTGAAGGAATGGAAGATGGTATTTCAGGCAAATAAAAATAAAAAATAAAGCTGGGGTTGCAATACTTATATCTGAAAAATTAGATCTCAAAGTGAAGGTTATAACAGGAGATAAAGAAGGTCAGTTCATAATACTAAAGGTAATAATTCAACAAGAAGAAATAACTTTGGTAAACATATACACACTCAATATAGGAGCACCTAAATACATAAAAAAAAAACTCCTGTAGGATATTGAGGGAGAGATGGACAGCAATACAATCATAGTAGGTGACTTTAATACCCCACTGTCACCACTGGACAAATCCTCTAATCAAAAAATTAGCAAAGAAACATCAATCCTAAATGACTCACTAGACAATATGGAATTAATTGACATCTTCAGAACATTTCACCCCAAAGCCACAGAATATACATTCTTCTCTAGTGCACATGGGTCATTTTCAAATATAGATCAGATGTTGGGTCATAAGAAAAGTCTCTTCAAATTCAAGAAGATAGAAATGATATCAAACATTTTCTCAGACCACAGTGGCATAAAAATGGAAATCAACTATGATAAAAAAACAATATAAAGAAGTCAAACACATGGAAACTAAACAGCATGCTATTAAACAATGATTGGGTAACCAGAGAGATCAAGGAAGAAATAAGAAACATCATGGCAACAAATGACAATGACAACACAATAATACAAAATTTATGGGACACAGTGAAAGCAGTCTTGAGAGGGGAAGTTCATAGCCCTACAAGCCTACTGCAAAAAATAGGAAACAATGGTAATAAATTTCCTAACCCTAAACTCAAAGAGCTAGAAAGAGAGCAACAAGAAAAGCCAAGTGTAAGCAGAAGGAAGGGAACAGTAAAGATCAGAGCAGAGATAAAAAAAAAACAAGGAGACCAAAGAAACAATTCAAAAGATCAACAAAACCAAGAGCTGGTTCTTTGAAAGTATGAACAAGATTGATGGACTTCTCGCCAGGCTTACCAAGAAGCAAAGAGAGAAGACCCAAAAAAAAATCAGAAATGAAAGAGAAGAAATATCAACAGACCCCACCGAAAAAGAAAGAATTGTTAAAAAAAAATACTATAAACAACTAAAAATACTTTTGAACAAGTTGGACAATCTGCAAGAAATTGACATATTCCTAGAAAAATATAACCTTCTAAAACTCAATCAGGAAGAATCAAAACATCTCAATAGTCCAATAACTATGGAAGAAATTGAAGCAGTCATCAAAAAGCTTCCAGCAAACAAAAGCCCGGGACCAGATGGCTACACAGGAGAGTTTTACCAAACATTCAAGGGAGAATTAAAAGCTATCCTCCTCAGTCTATTCAAAAACATTTAAGAAGAAGGAACACTTCCAAACACCTTCTATGAAGCCAGCATCACCCTAATACCAAAACCAGATAAAGACAACACAATGAAAGAGAATTATAGGCCAATATCTCTCATGAACATAGATGCCAAAATCCTCAACAAAATTCTAGCAAATCGGATCCAGCAGTACATCAGAAAGATCATACACCATGACCAAGCAGGATTCATCCCAGGAATGCAGGGATGGTTCAATATCTGCAAATCAATAAATGTGATACATCACATAAAAAAATTGAGAGATAAAAATCACATAGTCATATCAATCGATGCAGAAAAAGCATTTGACAAAATCCAAAATCCTTTCTTGATAAAAACTCTCAGCAAAGTGGGAATAGAAGGATCATACCTCAGCATCATAAAAGCCATATATGATAAACCCACAGCTAACATCATACTCAATGGGCAAAAACTAAAACCATTTCCCCTAAGACAGGAACAAGACAGGGATGCCCACTCTCACCTCTCCTGTTCGACATAGTACTGGAAGTATTAGCCATTGCAATTAGACAAGAAGAAGAAATAAAAGGCATCCAAATTGGAAAAGAAGAAGTAAAGCTGTCCTTATTTGCAGATGACATGATATTGTACATAAAAAACCCAAAGGATTCCATTCCAAAACTAATTGACTTAATTAATGAATTCGGCAATGTAGCAGGATACAAAATTAATGCTAAGAAGTCTGTGGCATTTCTATACACTAACAGTGAAATTATAGAAAGAGAAACTGAAAAAGCAATCCCATTTACCATCGCACCAAAAAAATTAAGATACCTAGGAATAAACCTAACTAAAGAGGTAAAAGAACTTTATGCAGAAAACTACAGGACACTGAAAAAAGAGATAGAGGAAGATGTTAACAGATGGAAGAGCATACCATGCTCATGGATTGGGAGAATCAACATCATTAAAATGTCCATACTACCCAAAGCAATCTACAGATTCAACACACTACCCATTAAAATACCAACGACATATTTCACAGACCTACAAAGAATTCTTCACAGATTCATCTGGAACAAAAAAAGACCACGGATAGCTACAGCAATCCTGAGAAAAAAGAATAAAGTAGGTGGGATCTTAATACCAGACTTCAAGCTATACTACAAAGCAACTGTTCTCAAAACAGCCTGGTACTGGCACAAGAACAAACATATAGATCAATGGAATAGAATAGAGAACCCAGATATCCACCCAAACCACTATGCTCAATTAATATTTGACAAAGGAGGCATGAACATTCAATGGAACCAAGATAGCCTCTTCAATAAATGGTGTTGGGAAAATTGGACAGATCCATGCAAAAAATTGAAACTGGACCACCAACTTACACCAAATACAAAAATAAACTCAAAATGGATACAGGACTTAAACATTAGAAGGGAAACCATAAAAATACTAGAGGAATCCAGAGGCAGCACAATCTCAGATATATGCCGAAAGAATTTCTTCACTGATACTGCTCCAAAGGCAATGGAAGCTCAAGAAAAAATAAACAAATGGGACTACATCAAAATAAAAAGCTTTTGCACAGCAAAATAAACCATCAACAAAACAACAAGAAAGATCAATGCATGGGAGAACATATTTGCAAATGCTATCACTGATAAAGGTTTAATCTCCAAAATCTACAACCAACTTATACAACTTAATAAAAGGAAGATGAAGGATCCAATAAAAAAATGGGCAACGGACCTAAATAGAACCTTTTCAAAAGACGACAGAAGGAAAGCCAAGAGACACATGAAAACATGTTCAAAGTCATTAATTATCGGAGAGATGCAAATCAAAACGACAATGCGATACCTTCTTACACCTATCAGAATGGCAATCATCAACAAATCAACAAACGACAAGTGTTGGCGAGGATGCGGAGAAAAAGGAACCCTTGTGCACTGTTGGTGGGAATGCAGACTGGTACAGCCACTGTGGAGAACAGTATGGAGTTTCCTCAAAAAACTAAAAATGGATCTCCCATTTGACCCTGTAATACCACTCTTAGGAATTTATCCTAAGAAATTACAAACACCAATCAGAAAGGATTTATGCACCCCTATGTTCATAGCAGCACAATTTACAATAGCCACAATTTGGAAACAGCCTAGGTGCCCGTCAGCAGATGAGTGGATCAGAAAACTGTGGTACATCTACTCAATGGAATTCTAGGCTGCCATTAAAAAGAAGGAATTCTTACCATTTGCAGCAACCTGGTTGGAACTGGAGAGCCTTATGCTTAGCGAAATAAGCCAGTCAATGAAGGAGAAGCATCACATGATCGCACTCATTGTGGGATAATAAAGAACATTATAAACTGATGAACAAAAGGATAGATACAGAGACAGTAAAGCTTCAAACAGACTGTGAAATTACAGCAGGAAGATTAAAGTTAGGTGAGGTAGATAAGAGATCAATCAAAGGACTTGTATCTATGCATATAATCATAACCAATGAACATAGACACTGGGGATTTGGGGTATGCCTGGGAGGGAGGGGGGCACAATGGGAAGATATGTATAAAAAATTAATAAATTAAAAAAAATAGTTAAAAAAAAAAGAAAATGGACCAGGGCAGCAAAATCATAAAAAAAAAAAGAAGTCAAACACATGGAAACTAAACAGCATGCTATTAAACAATGACTGGGTAACCAGAGAGAAGGAAGAAATAAGAAACATCATGGCAACAAATGACAATGACAACACAATAATACAAAATTTATGGGACACAGTGAAAGCAGTCTTGAGAGGGGAAGTTCATAGCCCTACAAGCCTACTGCAAAAAATAGGAAACAATGGTAATAAATTTCCTAACCCTAAACTCAAAGAGCTAGAAAGAGAGCAACAAGAAAAGCCAAGTGTAAGCAGAAGGAAGGGAACAGTAAAGATCAGAGGAGAGATAAAAAAAAAAAAACATGGAGACCAAAGAAACAATTCAAGAGATCAACAAAACCAAGAGCTGGTTCTTTGAAAGTATGAACAAGATTGATGGACTTCTCGCCAGGCTTACCAAGAAGCAAAGAGAGAAGATCCAAATAAACAAAATCAGAAATGAAAGAGAAGAAATATCAACAGACCCCGCCGAAAAAGAAAGAATTGTTTAAAAAAATACTATAAACAACTAAAAATACTTTTGAACAAGTTGGACAACCTGCAAGAAATTGACATATTCCTAGAAAAATATAACCTTCTAAAACTCAATCAGGAAGAATCTAAACATCTCAATAGTCCAATAACTATTTAAGAAATTGAAGCAGTCATCAAAAAGCTTCCAGCAAACAAAAGCCCGGGACCAGATGGCTACACAGGAGAGTTTTACCAAACATTCAAGGGAGAATTAAAAGCTATCCTCCTCAGACTATTCAAAAACATTCAAGAAGAAGGAACACTTCCAAACACCTTCTATGAAGCCAGTCTCACCCTAATACTAAAACCAGATAAAGACAACACAATAAAAGAGAATTATAGGCCAATATCTCTCATGAACATAGATGCCAAAATCCTCAACAAAATTCTAGCAAATCGGATCCAGCAGTACATCAAAAAGATCAGACACCATGACCAAGTAATATTCATCCCAGGAATGCAAGGATGGTACAATATCCACAAATCAATAAACATGATACATCACATAAACTAATTGAGAGATAAAAATCACATAGTCATATCAATTGATGCAGAAAAAGCATTTGGAAAAAATCCAACACTCCTTCTTGATAAAAACTTTCAGCAAAGTGGGAATAGAAGGATCATACCTCAACATCATAAAAGCCATATATGATAAACCCACAGCTAACATCATACTCAATGAGCAAAAACTAAAACCATTTCCCCTACGAACAGGAACAAGACAGGGATGCCCACTCTCACCTCTCCTATCCGACAGTACTAGAAGTATAAGCCCTTGCAATTAGACAAAAAGAAGAAATAAAAGGCATCCAAATTGGAAAAGAAGTAAAGCTGTCCTTATTTGCAGCTGACATGATACTGCACATAAAAAAACCTGGAGGACTCCATCCCAAAACTAATTGACTTAATAAATGAATTTGGAAATGTAGCAGGATACAAAATTAATGCCAAGAAATCTGTGGCATTTCTATACACTAAGAGTGAAATTACAGAAAGAGAGACTAAAAAAGCAATCCCAGATACCTAGGAATAAACCTAACTAAGGAGGTAAAAGACCTATATGTAGAAAACTACAGGACACTGAAAACAGATATAGGGGAAGATGTAAACAGATGGAAGAGCATACCATGCTCATGGATTGGGAGAATCAACATCATTAAAATGTCCATACTACCCAAAACAATCTATAGATTCAATGCACTACTCATTAAAATACCAACGACATATTTCACAGACCTACAAAGAATTCTTCATAGATTCATCTGGAACAAAAAAAGAACCCAGATAGCCACAGCAATCCTGAGAAAGAAGAATCAAGTAGGTGGGATCTTAATACCAGATTTCAAGCTATATTATAAAGCAACTCTTATCAAAACAGTTGGTACTGGCACAAGAACAGACATCTAGACCAATGGAATAGAATAGAGAATCCAGATATCCACCCAAACCACTATGCTCAATTAATATTTGACAAAGAAAGCATGAACATACAATGGAGCCAAGATAGCGTCTTCAATAAATGGTGTTGGGAAAATTGGACAGATACATGTAAAAAAAATGAAACTAAACCACCAACTTACACCAAATACAAAAATAAACTCAAAATGGATGCAAGACTTAAACATTAGGGGAGAAATCATAAAAATACTAGAGGAATCCACAGGCAGCACAACCGCAGACATATGCCAAAAGAACTTCTTCATTGATACTGCTCCAAGGGCAATGGAAGCTCAAGAAAAAATAAACAAATGGGACTACATCAAAATAAAAAGCTTTTGTACAGCAAAAGAAACCATCAACAAAACAACAAGAACGACGACTGTATGGGAGAACATATTTGCAAATGTTATCACTGATAAAGGTTTAATCTCCAACATCTTCAGCCAACTTATACAACGTAATAAAATGAAGATAAACGATCCAAAAAATAAAAAAAAGGGCAACGGACCTAAATAGAATCTTTTTGAAAGATGACAGAAGGAAGGCCAAGAGACACATGAAAACATGTTCAAAGTCACTAATTATCCGAGAGATGCAAATCAAAATGACAATGCAATACCATCTTACACCTGTCAGAATGGCAATCATCAACAAATCAACAAAGACAAGTGTTGGCGAGGATACAGAGAGAAAGGAACCCTTGTGCACTGCTGCTGGGAATGCAGACTGGTGCAGCCACTGTGGAGAACAGTATGGAGTTTCCTCAAAAAACTAAAAATGGATCTCCCATTTGACCCAGCAATCCCACTTTTAGGAATATATCCTAAGAAATTACAAACACCAATCAGAAAGAATTTATGCACCCCTATGTTCATAGCAGCACAATTCACAATTGCTACAATTTATTAACAGCCTAGGTGCCCGTTAGTAGATGAGTGGATCAGAAAACTATGGTACATATACACAATGGAATTCTATGCTGCCATTAAAAAGAAGGAATTCTTACCATTTACAGCAACCTGGATGGAACTGGAGAGCCTTATGCTTAGTGAAATAAGCCAGTCAATGAAGGAGAAACACCACATGATCTCACTCATTTGTGGATAATAAAGAACATTATAAACTGATGAACAAAAGGATAGACACAGAAGCAGTAAAGCATCAAACAGACTGTCAAATTACAGTAGGAAGTTTAAGGAGAGGTGGGGTAGATAAGAGATCAACCGAAGAACTTGTATGCATGCATATAAGCATAACCAATGAACACAAGACACTGGGGGGTTGGGATATGCCTGGGAGAGGGTGGGCAATGGGAAGATATGTATACATGTAACACAATAAAAAAAAGAAAGAAAAGAAAAATAAGTAAGATAGAAAGAGGTAGAAAATGAGATCAGAGTAATGTTGGTGGCACCTTTCTCTGAGGGATAAGGGAAGCCATTGGCAGGTGTTAATCATCACAAATGATGGGGGAAGGATTGGACTGGTTTCTAGTAAATAGAGGCCAGGGATGCTGCTCAATACCATCAATGTCCAGGATGGCCCCCACCAATAAAGAATTATTGGTACCAGATATCAATCATGCTGAAATTGAGAAAGCTCACTTTGAAAAAAGGTAAGAACAGTAACCAGAAGACGAACTAAGAAGTTGCTGAGAAGTGGTATTCTAGATCAAGTTGGGTGTGATGGTCATGTGGATCAGAAGTCATATTCTGTACAGATTGGAAGACAGAGTATCAGGTTTTGATGATGGACTGGACATGGAGAATGAGGGAAAGAAAGGAATCAGGATAGATTTTGATTTTAGGGGTCTAAGCAGCTTGAAGGAGGAAATTGTCATTGAGTAGGAGGGGTAAGATTTCAAAACAACTTTTTGGGAAGAAGGTTAGGAGCCTGGATTTACAGATGTTTATTTTTTAATTTTTTCTTACTTTTTAACGTTTCAAGAAAAACAATCTTAAATATAATAATGTTACATGCAATAAGCCTTAGTATCTCAAGAAAAATGATTTTAAATATAATAATGTTGCATGCAATAAACACCAATTTTTCAAGAAAAATGATCTATACTAATAAAAAAGTAATATGCTAATTAGACCAAGAAACCTGGAAACCTTCCTGACCTGACCTCCTTCTGGACGAACTTGGGGGCTTGGGCAATTTGCAAATGGCCCTTGGACCTGCCCCCCTGTGGGGACCCTCACCCAGATGGGGTTGTGAGAAGCCTGCAAACAGCCATAAGCCCCTCACCCAGGCCAGGCATGCCCTCCAGTATAGACCCCCACCCTGAAAGGGGTGTGGCCATTCTGAAAATGACCCTCAATTCCCCAGCAGGGACCCTCATCCCAATGGGGACATGGCTACCCTGCAAATGGCCATCAGCCCCTCTCATAGGCTGTCTCTTCCCCCCAAGGGGACTCCTACCCTGGTCTCAGAACCCCTTCAGGGCAAACCAGCTGTTCCTACCTATGCACCAGGCCTCTATTCTATACTAATAAAAGGGTAATATGCTAATTAGACTAGGAGACCTTCTGGGTGTTTTTCCAGACAAAGCCATGGTGGCAGGGGCAAGGCAGAAGCAAGTAGGGTCAATCAGGTCAGGAGGGGAGGGCAGCTGGGGGTGATCAGGCTGGTGGGGGGACCAGTTGGGAGCGAGCAGGCCAGCAGGGTGGCAGATAGGGGCAAGCAGGCCAGCAGGGGTCAGTTGGGGTGAGTAGGATGGCAGGGGGCCAGTTGGGGGTGATCAGGCCAACAGCGAGGGGAATTGGGGGGGGTGAGCATGCCAGCAGGGGGGGATGGGGGCAAGAAGGCCAGCGGGGTGGGCATTTGAGGGAGAGCAGGCCGGCAGGAACAGTGGTTAGGGGCAATCAGGCAGGCAGGCAGGTGAGCAGTTAGGAGCCAGTGGTCCCAGATTGCGAGAATTATGTACAACTGCTGGTAGTCAGATATCCCACAAGGGATCCTAGATTTGAGAGGATGCAGGGCAGGCTGAGGGATACCCACCCTGTGCAAGAATTTTATGCACCAGGCCACTAGTCTTAAATATAATATTACATACAATAAACATTAATATTTTTTAAAAAGGATTTTAAGTATAATAATATTAGCATGATTTCACAAAAGCTTTAGAAAAAAAATTGCAAATAACAGAATTACTTCTATTATATTCTAAACAATTTTTTTCCTTTGGATCTATTTTTGTTCATCAGTTTATGTAGTTCATTATATTCCATGAGTAAGGTCATGTGATATTTATCTTTCTCCTATTGGCTTATTTTGCTTAAAATGATGCTCTCCAGTTCCATCCACGTTGTTGCAAATTATAAGAGTTCCTTCTTTTTTACATAGTATTCCTTTTTGTAGATGTACCAGTTTTCTAATCCACTCATCTGCTGATGGGCATTTAGGCTGTTTCTAAATCTTAGCTATTGTAAATTGTGCTGTTATGAACATAGGGGTGCATATATTCTTTTTGATTGGTGTTTCTGATTCCTTGGGATATAGTCCTAGAAGTGGGTTATTGGGTCAAATGGGAATTCCATTTTTAATTTTTTGAGGAAACCCCATACTGTTTTCCACAGTGGCTGCACAAGTCTGCATTTCCACCAGCAGTCCAAGAGGGTTCCTTTTTCTCTGCATCCTCGCCAACATTTGTCATTTGTTGATTTGTTGATAACAGTCAACAAACTGGTGTGAGATGGTACATCTTTGTTGCATTGATTTGCATCTCTCAGATAATTAGTGACTTTGAGCATGTTTTTATATATTTCTTGGCCTTCTTTATGTCTTCTTTCAAAAAGTGTCTATATAGTTTTTCCCCATTTTTTAATTGGATCGTTTACCTTCCTTTTGTTAAGTTGGGTGAGTTTCCTGTATATTTTGGAGATTATAACCTTATCTGAGATAACCTTGGTAAATATGTTTTCCCATGCAGTAGGCTTTCTTGTTGCTTTGTTGATGGTTACTTTTGCTGTGAGACACTTTTTATTTTCATGTAGTCCATTTGTTTATTTTCTCTTTAGTTTCCATTACCCTAGGAGCTGTACCAGTGAAGATATTTCTATGACATATGTATGATATTTTGCTACCTATGGATTCTTCTAAGATTTTTATGGTTTCCCATCTTACTGTTTAAGTCCTTTATCCATTTTGAGTTTATTTTTGTGTATGGTGTCAATTGGTGATATAGTTTCAATTTTTTACATGCATCTGTACAATTTTCCCAACATCATTTATTGAAAAGACAATTTTGTCTCCATTGTATGCTCTTGCCTCCTTTGTCAAATATTAATTGAGCATAATGGGCTTGGGTTGATTTCTGGGTTTTCTGTTTTGTTCCATTGGTCTATATGTCTGTTCTTGTGCCAATAACAGGCAGTTTTGAGGACGGTGGCTTTGTAATACAGCTTGATATCTGGTATTGTGATCTCTCCAACTTTGTTCTTCTTTCTCAGGATTGTTGCAACTATTTGGGATCTTTTTTAAATTCCAGATGAATTTTTGGAGAGTTCATTCTGGGTCTGTGAAATATTCTGTTGGTATCTTAATGGAGATTCCATTGAATCCAGAGATTGCTTTGGGTAGTATGGATATTTTAATGATGTTGATTCTACCAATCCATAAACGCGGTATATTCTTCCATTTGTTTATGTCTTCTTCTATCACTTTTTTTTCAATGTCCTGTAGTTTTCCAAGTATAGGTCTTTTACGTCCTTAGTTAAGTTTATTCCTAGGTATCTTAATTTTTTTGGTGTAGTGCTAAATGGGATGGCTTTTTTAGTTTCTCTTTCTGAGAGTTCATTATCTTATCTAATAAAAGAGTAATATGCAAATTGACTGTCACTCCAACACCCAAGATGGCTACTCCCATGTGGTCAAAGATGGCTGCCCCTTAGTGGACACAACATGGCCATCACAAGATGGCCTGCAGGGGAGGGAAGTTAGGGGTGACCAGGCCTGCAGGGGAGGTCAGTTGGGGGGAACAGGCCAGCAAGGGAGGGAAGTTGGGGGTGACCAGGCCTCTAGGGTAGGGGAGTTGGGGGAAGCCATGCCTGCAGGAAAGGGAAGTTGGGGGGTACCAGGCCTGCAGGGGAAGGCAGTTGAGGTAACCAGGTGTGCAGGGGAGGACCGTTGGGGGGGGCAAGGCCTGTAGGGGAAGACAGTTTTGAGGGACCAGGCTTCCAGGGGAGGGCAGGTGGGAGCAACCATGCCTTCAGGACAGGGAAGTTAGGGGCTATCAGGCCTGCAGGGTAGGGCAGTTGGGGAGGAGAGGACAAATCTACAGGGGAAGGCAGTTGGGAGGAACAATGACTGCGAGGGAGGGCAATTGGCGGGGACCAGGCTGGCAGGGGAGGGCAGTTAGGGGCAATTGGGCCAGCAGGGGAGCAGTTAGGCATTGATCAGGCTGGCAAGGGGTGATCAAGCTGGCAGGCAGAAACAGGGGCAATCAGGCAGGCAGGTGAGTAATTGAGAACCAGCAGTCCTGGACTGTGAGAGGGATGTCCCTTGAGGAGTCCCAGATTGGAGAGGGTCCAGGCTAGACTGAAGGACACCCCCCACCCCATGCACAAATTTCATGCACTGGGCCTCTAGTTGTATAAAAAATACATGGATTTCTAGGTATTAATTTTGTATCCTGCTACATTGCTGAATACATTTATTAAGTCTAGTAGTTTTTTGATGGGGTCTTTGGGGTTTTCTATATATAATATCATGTCATCTGCAAATAATGACAGTTTTATTTCTTCTTTTCCAAATTGGATGCTTTCTATTTCTTCTTCTTGTCTGATTGCTATGGCTAGCACTTATGGTACTATTTTGGACAGGAGTGGTAAAAGTGGACATCCCTGTCTTGTTCCTGTTCTTAGGGGAAATTAGTTTAGTTTTTGCCAACTGAGTATGATGTTGGCTGTAGGTTTGTCATATATGGCCTTTATCTTGTTGAGATATGCTACCTCTATTCCAACTTTGCTGAGAGTTTTTATCAAAAATGGGTATTTGATTTCATGGAATGCTTTTTCTGTGTCAATTGATATGATTGTGTAATTTTTATCTTTTAATTTGTTTTTGTGATGTATCATGTTCATTGATTTGTGAATATTGTACCAGCCTTGCATCCCTGGAATAAATCCCACTTGACCATTGTGTATGATCTTTTTAATATATTGCTGCATGCAATTTGCTAATATTTTGTTGAGGATTTTAGCATTTATGTTCTTCATGGATATTGGCTTGTTATTCTCTTTCTTTATAGTGACTTCATCTGGTTTTGGAGTTAGGATAATGCTGACCTCATAAAACGAGTTTGGAAATATTCCTTCCTCTTGGATTTTCTGAAATAGTTCGAGGAGTACAGGTGTTAGTTCTTCTTTGAATGTTTGGAAAAACTCCTCTGTGAAACCATCTGGACCTGCAACTTTTGTTTGGTGGGAGTTTTTGTTTATTATTATTATTGCTTCTATTTAAACAAAATATTGGCCTATTCCAGTTTTTTAAAAAATATATTTTATTGATTTTTTACAGAGAGGAAGGGAGAGAGATAGAAAGTCAGAAACATCGATGAGAGAGAGACATCGATCAGCTGCCTCCTGCATGCCCCACAGTGGAGATGTGCCTGCAAGCAAGGTACATGCCCTTGACTGGAATCGAACCTGGGACCCCTCAGTTTGCAAGCCGACGCTCTAACCACCGAGCCTAACTGGTCTTGGCCTATTCCAGTTTTTTGATTCTTCCTGATTTAGTTTTTGGAGTTTGTATTTTTCTAGGAATTTGTCTATTTTATACACACTGTCCAGCTTGTTGGCATATAGTTTTCCATAGTATTTTTTTATAAACCTTTGTATTTCTGCAGTGTACATGGTTATGTCTCCACTTTTATTTCTGATTTCATTTATTTGGATCCTCTCTCTTCATTTCTTAATGAAGCTGACTAATGGTTTATCAATTTTGTTTATCCTTTCAAAGAACCAACTCTTGGTTTCATTGATTTTTTGTATTGATTTTTTAGCCTCTATGTTGTTTATTTTTGCTCTAATCTTTTTTATTTCCTTCCTTCTACTTACTCTGGGCTTTTCTTGTTGTTGTTTTTCTAGTTCTTTAAGTTGTAGAGTTAAATAGTTTATTGTTGATTTTTCTTGTTTTCTTAGGTAGGACTGTATTGCTATGAACTTCCCTCTCAGGACTGTTTTTGCTGTGTCCCAGAGATTTTGAGTTGTTGTGTGTTCACTTGATTTAAGGAAGTTTTTTATTTATTTCTTGATTTCATTGATAACCCATTCGTTGTTTAATAACATATTATTTAACCTCCATGTGTTTGAATGTTTTTGGGTGTTTTTACTGTAGTTGATTACTAAATTCATTCCTCTCTTATCTGAGAAGATGATTGATATGATTTAAATCTTCTTGAACTTGTAGATACTTGTTTTGTGTCCTAACATGTGGTCTCTTTGTGAATGATCCATGTGCACTTGAGAAGAATGTATATTCTGCTGAGTTGGGGTGAAATGGTCTATAAATGTTTATTAAATCTATCATATCCAGTGTGTCCTTTATAGTCTCTGTTTTCTTGTTAAATTTTTGTCTGGAAGATCTTTCCAGTGAATCCAGAAGGGTGTTAGAGTCTCCTACTATGACTGTATTGTTGTCACTCCTTCTGTTAAAGTCCTCTAGATGTTTGTTTGTTTGTTTGTTTAATATATTTAGGTTCACCTATATTGGGTACATATACAGTGGTACCTCGAGATATGAGTTTAATTCATTCTGAAACCTTGAGGCGTGGGAAACTATGAGATGCTCGAGTTGCAGTAAACTGGTGGGTCATGTGCAGCCACCCGATACAAGCGATTACTCCTATCTCAAATGTTGTTCATATTTCAAAGCAAAAATCGCTCACTCGACTGCTCGTATCTCAAAAATCTCGTATGTTAGGGCACTCGTATCTCGAGGTACCACTGTATGTTTACCAGGGTTATATCCTCTTGTTGGATTGACCCCTTTAGTGTTATGTAGTGACCTTTGCTGTATCTTGTGATGTCTTTTATTTTAAAGTATTTTTTTTGGATATGAGGGGTCAATCCAACAAGAGGATATAACCCTGGTAAACATATATGCACCCAATATACGGGAACCTAAGTATATTAAACAAGCAAACATCTAGAGGACTTTAACGGAGGGAGTGACAACAATACAGTCATAGTAGGGGACTTTAACACCCTTCTGGATTCACTGGAAAGATCTTCCAGACAAAAATTTAACAAGAAAACAGAGACTCTAAAGGACACACTGGATCTGATAGATTTAATAAACATTTATAGACCATTTCACCCCAACTCAGCAGAATATACATTCCTTCACTTTCATCCTGTGTAGATCTTTTGTTTTGAGGTAAGTCTCTTGTAGACAGCATATAATTGGGTCATGTTTTTGTATCCACTCAGCAGAATATACATTCCTTCACTTTCATCCTGTATAGGTCTTTTGTTTTGAGGTAAGTCTCTTGTAGACAGCATATAATTGGGTCATGTTTTTGTATCCACTCAACTACCCTACGCTTTTTGATTGGAGCATTTATTTATAGCCATTTAAAGTCTGCATAGCTAGGTTTCTCTTTCTACTTCTTTTTCTGAGCAATCCTTTATAGTAATCACTTTAGCATTTCTTGTAATACTCCCTTGATGATGATGAATTTCTTTAGCCCCCCCTTTTTTTTTGTCAGGGAAGCTTTTTATTTGACCATTTATTTTTAATGATAGTCTTGTTGGATATAGTAACCTTGGTCTCAGATCCTTGCTTTATGCCATTCCCTTCTGGCCTATAGCATTTCTGATGAGAAATCAGGTATCAACCTTATGTGAACTCCTTTGTAAGTATCAGTTTTCTTTTCTCTTGATGTCTTTAAGATTCTCTCTTTGTCTTTGATTTTTGGCATTTTAATTATGACATGTCTGGACATGGGTCTATTTGGGTTCTTCTCCTTTGGGGTTCCCTGTGCCTCCTGAACTTGAATAACTTTTTCCTTTACCAGGTTAAAAAAGTTTTTTGCCATTATTTCTTAAAAAACATTTCTACCTCTTCTGGTACATCTGCTATTCTAATATTGTTTGTTATGTTTCACATTGTCCCACAGCTCTCTTAAGCTGTCCCCCTGTTTTTTAACTGTTTTTTGTTTTGTTTTGTTTTGTTTTGGTTCTCTAATTGAGTTATATTTTCAATTCAGTCTTATAATCCACTTATTTGATTCTCAGATTCCCCTAATCTGCTGTGTATTTCTTCCAACATATTCTTTATTTGTGTTATGTTCTTTATCTCAGACTGTTCTTTTTTCATAGTTACTATATCTTTTTTCACTCTGTTGAGCATTTTTACCATTATTACTCTGAACTCTCAGATAAATTTCTTATCTCTGTTTCATTTATTGCTTTTTCTGGAGAATTCTTTAATTCTTTCATCTGAGGGTTGCTTCTTTGTCTTTTCTTTTGGCTGTCTGTTTGGATTTGTGACAATGGTTTAGGTAGATCCTCTACACCTCTCAATCTCTAGTGAAAGACAGTTTTAAAGTGTGTCTCTGACTAATTGGATCAGGCAAAAACTCAAAGACTCCAGAGATCACCTCTGTCTACAGACTAATAAAATTTATTTCAATAGCCCCAGGCAATCGTCCTCATCTATGGCAAGAGATATTTTTTTTAATAGTATGGGGCAGTTGCTTCTCCCTGGAGGCTAACTGTTACTTTTAATCTCTTAAGTGGCCTCAGGGCAAGTTGTTTTCTAATGGGGTGTGTCAACTGTCTTCCCCCCAGGAAAGGCAAATGTGTAGGTGGGAGGGATGTCCTCTGTTGTGTGGGGGAATGACTCAGCCCAAGAAACTTGGGGTGTCTGGCTTCTGAGCTCTATCCCCCATGTCCCCAGTCTTGAGTTCTGCCCTCACAGCTCCATTCCACTTCACCCTCCCTCTGCCAGAGCACAAGATGAGGAGCTCCACAGGGAATTTTTGTGTATCTGCCCTTCAAGAGGGTGCCCAAACTTTCAGCTGCCACTCCCTTGCAGTCAGCACCCTGCTGCTTTTCACAGTTCAATGTTATATGGGTATCCTTCTCAGATTTGGTGCTCTCTTCTGGGGAGTCTCACTTGGGGATTAGATCCCAAAGTTATCAGTGGCACCTCCACACAGCTGATATAACTCTCTGGGACTTTAGTTCCTGTCTGTGGGTGCCTGGCCAGCCCATTCACACCACCACTCCCCCTACCAGTCTCTATGCAGTCTCCACCTTTGGTCCTTGGGTATCAGGGGTCTCTCCTATGAGATTTCTGTTAATTATTTAGGAAGCTTTTCTATATTTCAGTTGTAATTCCAGCTTGTTCATGGGAGCATATCTGTGTCACATCCACCTAATCTGCCATTTTTTTCTGGATTTTGAGCTTTTAGAGATAGACTCAAGGGGGCTTGAGGATTGGTTAAAAGTGAGAAGTAAAGAAAAAAGAGCAGAGGATGGTGAATCTAGTTATGTGGCCTGGGTTGGACAGTGGAGTCACGTAACAAGACAGGAGAGAGTCCAGTCTGCAAGTGGAAGATGGCAGGTCTGGCCCTTAGCATACTGAGTTGAGGCACATCTAAAGGTACTGTTAATACTTTTCCATCTCATCTCTCTTGAACACCAACTAAGATCATGGAGGGAAAACACATTGTAAAGTGAGTCTCTTATGTACAAAAGTTATTTTCAAAGTCATATCACTTAACCGATGTTCAGGTTCCTCTGTCCAGTTTCCTGGGAAACAATGATATATGTCCTGCCACATTCTTCCCTTCAAGATTCTGATGGGAGTTGACTCTCTGCTATTAGGGAAAACACATTTATTTAAGGTGTTTAAAGATTAAGTTTACAGCAATTGAGTTTCTTTTTATTTGGCCTCAGAGTCCATTAACATTCTTTAAACTACACTGTTAAGAACATTTAAGTGTTATTTTTACATCAGTAGCTTCAAAACCAGAGAGCACAGAGGATGTGTCATTTTCAAGCAAGACCAACTGTAGGTAATTCTGGAATAACTTTTTTATAAGTGGTAGATTGAGATTATTATTAATTTTCATTGAGTCCTATCATAATAGTTATCTTCACCTTTCTCATTCCACAGAATCCTCATAGAATCCTACAATGTGCATTCTGCTATTTCCCCCACTTTGCAGATAAAGCAGGAGGGCTTAGAGAAAGCAAGTAGAACAACCCAAAGACTATGGGAGAGAAAATCACAAGTTGGGTATAAGATGGAGTATGAAGGACTCTTAAAGTTCATTTGTTCACCAAACCCTCCACTTTACAGATGAGCCAACTGAACCTAACCCTACATAGCTTAGCCAAGGCTCTGTTGCCAGAAGGCAGAAGCATCCATGAGCAAGCCTTAGAGGCACAAGGTATAAGTTTGTGTATCTACAAGCAGCTCACTACTGAAGGACACAGATAAATGAAAGGGAAAGTCAGTTTAGTGATGAGCTTGGAGAGGCTGGATGATTCCAGATAAATGAGTCATCTGAGGCTTATCTTCAGTGGCCCAGACATTATCCTTCACTCGAACATTCCCCAGAGCACGGTCTGCAAACAGTAGTGTCCTGGAATTAATGAAGTATTCTGTGGAAGTGGTTGGCGGCTATGGAAATTGGAAAATGCAAGGAATCCCAGAGCTCAGAACAGGCTGTAGACATTCTGATTCTCCCAGGGAGAGTTGCACCTGATACATGAATCCGGGCCCTCTCAGAACTCACTGGGAGCTCACACTGCAGAGAAGACCAGCTTAAGGGAAAATGCTGGGAGGGGCAGGCTTAAAGGAACATTTGAAATGTGAGAAATGATGAGAGTCACTTTTAAAAAATAGAATTTGGCATAAAAACTTGATTTTGTCAGCATTTCCCCCCTGGGTTGCTGTACAATTTCACACCTACTATTTGCAGCAGGTGATAGGAGTTGTGTGAAGTGTTGGGAGACAAGAGAAAAGAGCTTGCAAAATTTCAGAAATTCCTGGGAGGCTCCTATAGAGTCTGAAATCTGTTTGCTGCTTTGTTTTCCCAGTATAGAGAGATTCCAAAATACAGACTCGACCTCAAATCTGTAATCCACTCACTCCAGCCTACACCATGCATTAATAACAAGTTTAAATATATAATTACTAAAGGCCTGGTGCACAAAATTCATGCACTCAGTGGGGGTAGGAGGGTGGAAAGAGGGTCCTCAGCCTGGATTGTGAGAGAGTGCAGACCAGGCCAAGGGACCCCACTGGTGCACAATCAGTGCTGGGAGGGACATGGAAGGTTGGCCAGCAGGGAAGTGACTGTGGGAGGGCTCCAGGGCATGTCCAGCCCATCTCACTTAGGCTCAATTGGCTGGATCACAGCAGCAAGCTAACCTACCAGTCAGAGCATCTGCCCCCTGGTGGTCAATGCACATCATAGTGAGTGGTTGAGCAGCCTTAGCATGTCATTAGCATATTAAACTTTGATTGGTTGAATGGCTGACCAGACAACTGGACACTTAGCATATTAGGCTTTTGTCATATAGGATAAGTAGATGCTTTAAATTTGTCTATCCCTCTTAGTGTCATGGCACAACTTTTTAAGGGATCCAGAAAAAAACCTTTGCCACAATATATAGATATGTATGTGTATGTATGTATGTATAGAGAGATTTTAATATATAAAATCAATATATAAAATATGTTCTGGTATTTATTTTAGAATATTTAGACAATACTTTAAATGGGTTCTAAAACTAAGATTAGCTCTTCAAATAAGCAGGGCCTATGGTTTGGAGACCAGAAGTTTCCATAGCTCCAGGGATCTTGCCCACCTTTCAACTCATTCTCAAGGGCTTTCTGAAATCATTTGTGTTTTATCTGAGGAAGGAATCAGGTGACCTGGAAAAAGGAACCCCTGAGGAAGAGTGAGGAGCAGTGCACCTGGAGTAGAGAGCCCTGATGGAGACCCAACTCTGCCAGCTTCTACCCATAAGGCTATGAAAACATTTTTTAATCCTTAAAAGTATTATTTTCTTTTCAACTTCTTTTCACATCTATTTTAACCAGCCTCATCTGGCTGAGTGTGACAATGTGTGTGTGTGTGTGTGTGTGTGTGTGTGTGTGACACTGAAGTTTTGATATAGAAACAAAAAATCACTTTTGTAATTATTTAATTATCCCATCAGCAATGAGGTCATCTGGTGGTGAGGATGCAGTGTTAGGATTAGGTGTTGGTGTGGGAAAGGGCTGTACACAGAGTACAGCCTGACTTTGGAGTCAGAGACCCAGAGGCCAAGGCCTGGCTCTGGCAGCTCTTCCAACTAAGTAGAAAATAGTAACTCCATGGTAGGTTATTTTTTGTCAATTAAATGCCATATTTTTTAAAGTTTTGAGTAAGCATTTAATAAGTTTTAACTAATATTACTAGTTTTATAATCATTTTGATAGTTTTAGAGAATTGGGAGAATTTAAGAGGCCGTCTCTAATTGCCGCTTTTCCCCAGACCTGACTATCATCCGAATACTCTTGGTAATTTAAAAATGAAACTTCATAGAGAGAGAGAAGCTATTTCAAATCATTTTCTGTAAAACAGAGACATAGGTGGGCATGGAAAGATTCACTTTAAGAATATTGTTGATGCTTTTTGTAAGTTAATTTTAAATGAGGGTGAGATGCATAGCTCACCATAAAGGACCTTGAGCATCAGACATGTGACTAGCCCTGTGGCAGGGTAATACATGATATGCATGGCTTTGGGCTCACGGGTTCTTTAATTGAGCAGACTGATGTGATGCTGGAGTAATGGATGGTGCAATACAATGAGTGCTAGGTACTGTTACCCCTTCCCCATTTGGGAAATAGTTGGTCTGACCGGTAGCTGGAGTAGCCATTTAGGCAGCAGTGAGAGAGGCCTTACTGGGATGGCAGGAGAGAATGAGGCTGAGATATAGAATTCAGGATTTCCCCCATTTAAACCTGTCAGCATATAAAATAAAATTATAAACATGTTCCCATCCTTTCTGATGCCAGTCTGTTCAGATTCAGTAAAAAAGAAAAATAATTAATGAAAAAAAAAGACTTCTGTCTCATCCATTAAGTTAAAGCACTGAGTTAAGTTTATCTTCTTTTCTCCTTTTTGGTTTATTGCCTCTCTATAGGGGGTTATCAAACTATGGCTCCTTCACCAAATCTGGCCCACCACCTACTTTTGTAAATAAAGATTTTTGGGAATATTTCTATGCTCACTCATTGTTGTATTGTTCACAGCTGCTTCCATCCTATGATAATGGCAGAGTTGGATGGTTGTGCAGAGAATTTATAATAAAAAAAAAAAACTGATATACACTCCAGAGGATCCTTCACAGAAAACATTTGCTCACCCCTGATCTGTTATGAGTCAATCGAGATCATTCTCATTTTTTTAAATTAAAACCCTTAAGTTACATATTGTTGTCCCCAGATAAGTCTAAATTTTAAACGTCATATACAAAATATACAAACTAACCTCTTTCTATAATGCTAACATCATTTTTTGACTGTCTCCTCCTCATGTTTTCTACTCTAGATACACAAGAGTACATTGAATTCACTCTTGTCTCTGGGTCTTGCATATACTATTCCTTCTATCTGGAATACTCTTCCCTCACTTTCTTCACCAAGATGGTTTTTTACCATTTTTTTTTTTATTGATCTATTCATTCCTTTCTTTTTTTTTCAGTTATAGGTTCTGCTTGTTTTTTATGGTTTCAGCATTCCTCAGGTGATCTGTTTTTGTACTAGATATTTTTCATGCATTTGTGTCACCACTGAGATAGGACCTGAAGTAGTAGCTTTAACTATTATGAGAGTTTGAGGAGTGGAGGCATTTTCATAGCTTTTCTTCTGAACGTAAGGACTGTATTTCTCCCTGTCACTCTGAGTCAAACTCCCACAGTGTCTGCTCTTACCTGCAGGTATGTACCTCCCTTACTGGGCCAAGTTTATAAAGTAGATTTAGGGCCAACCATCTTGACCTGATACTCCAATGAACTACCTTGTTCTCTGGTTATGGGTTCTCTCTCACTTCCACTTTCCCATCTCTGTGTAGGGAACACACTGGTGATAGAAATCTAGTCTCAAAAACAGACTGTTTCTTACCTTTATATGAGGCCACATATTTTATTTCTTTTAAAAATATGTGGTTTTTTTGTTTTGTTTTTTTGTTTTTTGTTTTTTACAATTTCTAGTGGTTTAATGAAAAGAGATTGGATTTGGAGCATGTCCTCAGCAAGTCATCTTAAAAGAGAAGACTATTTAGTAAGTCTTTTTTACTAGACTATAACCTCCAAGACAGTGTGGACATCTGTCTTTTTTCACCAGTGTATAATTGGCACCTATCACAAAATCTAAGGATGGCAGGTGCTCAATAAATATTTACTGAATGAAAATAAATAGAGACCACAGATTATTGGTAATTCATGATTGCTATCAGGAGAACCAATAGCCCACAACATAATTTAGCCTAGCGCCCAGTTTTGGGGGGAAAAAAGATAAAAAAAAACCCTAACAAAATATCGTTATGCTTTTAATTCCCATTCCTGTCTATCTTTGTAACAGGAAGAGGTTTTACAGTTCTTCACAAGTGTCCTAGGGCCAGTAAGCATGATAAAGTTTAGGCAAAATCTTGAGGCAAGTAAAGTAAACGCATGTCTCCCTTTTGTGACTTTTCCACATATAAAATGGGATAGCTTAACACTGATCCCATTCAGATAGGTAACCTCAACTCAACTCTCTGCAAGATACACATTGAGGCTACAATCAAATATTGTTACTATTAACAATATATCTTTTTTTCTGATCACCATCTCTACCCATCAAAACCTGCTTGCCTTGTATTCCATTTTCAAACCTGTTCTTAACTAAAATATCTGCTAACACTCATGTCTTCCTAAATTTTGTATCAGTGTTATAATACTGGATGATATTTAGGTTATAAGTTTGTGAGTTCAATTTACCTTAGCACTTATATATGTGTCTACATATATAGAAAATGTATAATCAATCATTTAATTAGAAAATAAAAATCTTGAGGTATAGTGTCACATTTAAATAAGTATATTTGAGTTTAAGCAGCCTTAGAAGAAACTTAGAAGAAATTTAGGGACTACCAATATAAGAGGCATGTGTAGGTGGAAAAAAAATGGAACATAGTTTGCAAAGGACTGGAGCCTGGGAAATCTGTCTTCATGCTGCCATAATAACATGATCTCCACACTTAATGCCATACCCTTCCCAAACACAAAGTAATATTTTTCCTAGGAAATTTCTAGAGTTCATGTTTTATTTCAAATATATCACTCTGTCTCCTTCAACAGAAAGAGCAAATTCAGGGGAGCAATATGTGGCTATATCCTCTTCACTGACCCAAGGCCAGTGTCTTTTCCTACTCTAGGCTGGGGTATAAGTCAATGGGGCCACCGAAGGTCATCAAGCTGCATCACCTGCCTTCATGAGTATTTGAAACCCAGCCAGGATAGAGAGTTACCCATTTTCTTCTGAAAGAGCTACAGCCATAGAGATGTGGTCCCTCCATTGCCACTTCTGTGATTTTTTAGTAGGCAGTTAGAGCAACACTACTAGTCTACCGTCTTTAGTGGCACATGGCATCCTGTGCTAACAAGTATGAGAAGTTCATTCTCACAAACTCATCTCCTCTTACATGACCATTTTTTAATGTTTAGCAAAGCTAAATTCATTTTAGAAATACTTATCTTGACTTACAGCCTCAGCTTTGATATGTAAACACTGGAAATCATCATCCCCAATTTTACAGCAAGAAAAACCTGGACAAATGGAAAACCAACCCATTTTTTTAAACACATAAGAGAACTGACTTCATACGGCAATTGAGCATCGTAAAATCTAAAGAGACAAGCAAATTCACAGTTAGAGATGAAATCTCCTTACCCCTAAGAAAAAGCTGCAGGAGCCAAACACTGGCAGGAACACCATGAGAACCTTGTGTTCTAAGAAAGATCCTCTCCTGGCTCTGGCAGGGAATAGTGTCAGTGTGAAGGAAGCCAATGTGCTTCATAACTGCAGTATGTTCTTCATTACCACAGCTTACTCTCTTGGAGAAGATTTTGCCAGAACCATATTCCAATTTGGGGGGATTATTCCCACTCTAGCCTGATCCAGCCCCATGGCCAAAACTGAAACACACTGAGCAACAAAATGAAGAAAGTAATATTGGATTAGAACCCAAAGTGTAAACTAAATATCCATCTGCTATAAATTGGTTGGATGCATAAATATACATGTACACACACAAATGAGGAAGAGTTGACCACTCTTTAATGCAGAAGAATCCAAAACATTTATATAGATACTTTGCCTTCAAGGAGGTGGGACAACACTTCTCATTCCTTGGGCTTGAGTTACACAGGGCAATATCTTTCCAAAGAATCTGGTATGAAAAGTGGGGACAGAGTAACCTTACAGTCTAGAAAGATGCAAACACAACCTAGGCCAAATGTTCAAGATTAATATCAACAGCAGTAGGTTGAGTTGATGCTTGACTCTTGACTTGATGTGATGAAAATGGCACTTCATCTCTGCGGTCTCTTTTTCCTCGAAACACATACCCCCAAGTCTAATGAAGAGAAAATAATTTTGTAAAAAATGTTGGAGAACATCTTGCCAAACACCTAACCAGTATCCTCAAAACTGCCAAGGTTGTCAAAACACAAGGCAAGTCTGAGAAACTGTCACAGCCAAGAGAAACCGGGGGAGACATGACAATTGAGTGTAGTGTATTCAGGGTGGAATCTTGGAACAGAAGAAGGACATGGGGGAAAAATAAGGGACTTTTGTTAAACTATGGACTTTAGTTCATATCAATGTATCAATAGTGGTTCATTAATTATGAACAATTACATATACACTAATGTAAGATGATAATAATAGGGAAATTGGGCATAGGGTCTATAGCAACATTCTCTATTATCTTTACAACTTTTCTAAAATATTGTTTCTAAAATAAAAATCTTGCTTAAAAAAATTAACTTAGCTCACCCTAGAATCAGCAGCCAATATCAAATAAAAACAAGTATCTGGCACCTCTGCACAGCTGGACTTTTCATCATATCCAACTTCATTCCCTATTTTCCAATTCTTTCTGAAGATCCGAACTCCTGGCCCCAGTTCTGTTTTTCACTTATAAAGGGAATAAGTACCTTGGACAAGAGACAACATTACACTTCATAGATATTTTGGGATATATGATATATGGTTGGATGTCTCCTTGCACGTCTCCATCAGAATTCTGAATGGAAGAAGATACCTAAAATGATTACTTGTGCAGTGAAGTCCAGAAGAACTGATTTATTAAGGCTCCAAGTTCAGTAATTCCTTCCAAATGCAGGGTTTTCCAGTGTAAATTGTACTGGTAAGAATAAATGTTATAGGGCTGACTCTCCCAACCCTCAAAATGTAGAGAAATTATGGAGAGAGGAGGGAGAGATGGAGTGAGAAAGAGGGGGGAAGGAGGGAGGGTCCGAGGGAGGAAGGGAAAAAGGGTTAGAAGGAGAAGAAAAAGAAAGAACAGAGAGAAAGGGAGAGGGAAGTAGGAATGAGCAGGAGAAACAAGTCCCCCATAAATCAAAACTAGTGTGTGTTGCTGTTTTTTTATGATTGTGTTCTGTGCTTATTTGTATTTTGGAAACTCTTGACAAAAAGTAAAACTAAACATGTTATTTTAGGGCAGAGCTTCTCAGATCTTTTAATATGCAGATAAAAGGAATATCTAATATTAAGATATAGGAAGCAGCAGTTCCTAAACTTATTTAATTATGGATTTGTTGTTGTTGTTGGTAGTGTGTCATGCCTATTAGCATCATGAGCTTTAACAAAAGAGAATTTCAAGAACACTATCTTAGAGACATAAATGACACTGTGTCCTGACTACAGTATCATCAAATATTTGAATGTTCAGTTGTCTGAATGACAATGGCACAGCTGTCAGGCTGCTTCTCAGGGGCTGCAGGTGTGGATCCTACTTTGTCCCAGATCCCTCTCTGAAAATGGACACTCCAAAGCGCAGATTAGACAAAGCAGGTGTGCAAACCACTTGGTTTACTACTTCATCACAGAAGTCAGCTGGAGGTACATGAAGTGCCATTCAATACTGAAAAGCACATTCCTTTTCATTGTTGTAGACTGTTTTCCTAATGCTTTCTTGGGCCAATGTGCAGCTGACCTTCTCCAGTGTTTTGTGGCTCCTTTAATTTCTGCTGACTGCATTTGCAAGTATATATGTTCAATTTTCATATCACTACCAATGAGACTAGGAGAGGTCAGTTGGACACTAGGAGTCCCACTACAACGAGACCTCTGCTCTTTCTGTTCAATCAGAACCCAGATGTACTGTGGACTCACCTGGGCTGCAAGTCAGTTGATATTATCTGGTTAACACTGTGGTGGCTTCCTCTCCCTGCCTGGTCTGTTTCTCACCCCTCCTCATCCCTAGCCAAGGACTTTTCAAGTATTCTGTTTTATCTACATGTACTAACTTAACTCAGTTTATATGTCTTAATGAACATTGGAAACTAACAAAAATTATTTCCCTTTTGAGTAATATTGCATTCTCAACACAATTTTGGAGAGAAATATGTAATATGAATATTTTCTTATGTAATAACACAGAGGAGCCTAAAGAAGGAAACTAACACATTACTATTCTATTGAGTGCCCTTGTGCTAAACTCTTTAAAATAAATTGTATTTGAATCTCATCTTGCAGAACAATATTTATATGTCCCCCATTGCACCAAAGGAAGTGAATCTACAAAAAGTCTACAGGACCTGCCCATGTGATTAAGCTTTGTTGGCTTAGGTCATTGGACACCAAAACAGCGGCCTTTCTAGATACCCTTGTGTGCTCTCTGAGTATTTCCCATAGACAGTACAGTTGGTAATGTAATTATACATGTTCATTTTTTAAGCAAAGGAACTTGCAAATATCTAAACAACATAGCCACTATATATTACTCCATGATTTTCAATGTTCACAAAGGATATTGCTGCTTCTTAGGGCTGATTTGTAAGTGACATGCAGGTGACTAATGCAAAATTATAATGCTTCCTGTTTTATTAAAACACATTAAAAGGATTTCTGGTGTTGATTTTCATGCACATCAGATCTTCTGGTTTATTCACTTCCTATATTTGGTCCATACCATGCTGTAGATTACTTAAAGGGCAGCAGCATCTGGAGTTGTGATTTCATTCAGATTGGAAGGATGTGGTAATGAAATCACTCCTTATAACATGTTTCGATTCTATTAAGTAAGCACATTGAAGAATTCCTGTTTCATCTGAAATAGGCTGTCACAGGAACCTAATTGCAGTGTCTGTACATCAGGGAAAAAATGTAGCCTTCTTGGGATGATTTTAAGAATTAATTATTAAAGTTTCTATTTCCACTTAATAATCTCTACAGATTAGTGGATTCCACGTATCCCTTTATGATTTGTAAATTTGTCTAATTATTGTTCCTGGTACCGCCAAGCATGACATTCTTCAATGTGTTCATTTCAATCTATGGGAAGGATTGCTGAGCTAGGGCATCTGTAGGTAAGAAAAACTTTGTAGGGCCAATTTACTAATAAAAGCTGGCATGATGCTTGCTGCAAAGATGCCTCCTGTCAAAGGCTTAATCAGAGAAAATAATCTTGCCCACTGTTGCATCCAGGAAAGTCATTGTTTATGACTTCAGGGAGTAGTGTCTTGTTAATTCAAGAGATAAGCTGAAAGAATCCTTCCTGAAAGTACATAAAGGGCTAGGGAAGGGGGGGCGGAGGTTTTTCTAGAGTGCTTTTCAGTTGTTTCACATTAGTGAAACTCAAAAGGAGAATTACAGAAAGTCTTCTAGATTGAGATTTTGAGGAGAAACTGGCTAATAGTCTTCAGCCCCTCTGCACCATCTACACAAAATCCTGACCAGTTAAAAGGTCAGTTTTCATTGGTATTTATATCAGAAACAAAGAAGCTACTGCATAGACCCGTACTACCTAAAGTGTAGCTCTCAGACCCAGAGTATCAGCATTATTTAGGAGCTTCTTAGAAAAATAATCTCTAATTTCAGACCTACTAAATAAGAACCTACATTTAAACAACACTTCCAAGCTACTTATATGCACATTAAAATCTGAAAAACACTTGTGCAATGGGGAACATATAAATATTGTCCCACTATCATCTAAATGTACTCATCCTCAAAATGGGTACATTTACCCCAGGGTTTGTCCAAGAAGATTTATTTGGGGAGTATAAAAAATAAGAAACTTACTTATTGTCATATATACCTGTATAACTTCTATTTTGTGAATTTTAATAATGTGTATCAAATTGCATAGCAGTACACGAATAAAACCTATAAATAACACATATTGGTTGTGCATGCTCAAAAATTTCCCCAGGCTCTACCCACATCCCCTGAAACAATTTCTGGGGATGAGCATCAGAAATTTGAATTCCATACAACCTCAATGTTCATGGACCATTCTGCAAAATGCTAAAATTTCAGTGAAACCACCTTCACCTACTTTGTTTGGGGTGTGAAATATCCATTGTTTTTCACATGGTTCAATACCCAGTTATCAAGTTTTCCATTTTATCATTTTGTGGCGTTTATATCATTTGTATATCTTTATATTAATTCATTTGATCATTTAATAAAAAAACAGCCTGGAATATGTCTCAGGCTCTTTAAATATGTGTCAGGAACAAGAATATTTCTACACACTTATCTTCTCTAGAGTTAGTGGATATCTGAGCTTGTGAACTTTCCTCTTAGCTTCCAAGAATCGTAGGTAATAGACAAAACCAAATGAAACTTGGAAAAAACAGTGGTCAGAAGGCTATTCACATAGGGGTCAATTTATTAATATTTTTCTTTAATGTAGTGAGGGACCAGTTGTCTTAATGTATTTTACAGTTGTCTTAAATTTGTAGGGAACACAAATTGTAGGAAGGCCCAAGAAACAATTTCAGCCAAGGTCAGACATTCCTTAAGACACCCCAAATTTCCTATTTCCCCCAATATGTTTAAAGAGCCTGTAAAACAGTAAATAAACTCTTCATGTGATCATAGTGGGCACTGTGGGCACAGAGATAAATTAAATATATTCCTTGTGTAGAGCAGCTTGAAGTGTGATATTAAAGACTCACATAATCAATTAAACGTATTATGATGTGTAAAATTTAAAAAAAAAGGATTTCTGAGGAAAATCAATGGAAATACTCAATGAGAGATCAATTTCTTCTTCCTTGGCAAGGTAGTGAGTGAGAGAAGTAAAGGAAAGCTGCACAACTGAGTCGGTTTTGCTAGGCTAACTCTTGAAGGATGAATAGAATTTTAGGGAAAAAATAGAAAATCAATTCATTATTTCTAAGCTCAATTGCTGCTCCTTCTCAAATCACCTGTTTTGCATAGTTTGTATGTAATGCAATGTGGAATGGGCTCATCCTATCACCACCATCAGCAATATTATTAGTTACTTACTCTGTGCCTTGCTCATATATGTCTCCATGCTTTTTCTAATTTAATACTCAAAATGACTCTGGGACTGTGTTATATCATGACCTCTATTTTATTGATGGGGCAGTAAAGGAACAGAAGGTATAACTAACTTGCCCAAGGTCACATGACTTGTAAGACATTTAATGGAACTTATGACATCTCTCAAGACAACTCACTCTTTGCTGATCACTGGCCCCATTAACAAGACATGCATCTGCTGGTAGAGCCAAATGCCATGGTTATGATACCAGTCATTGAATTAACTCTTTAGGTGAAGTTAGGGCCATGAGTAGCTGCTCCTGGATGACCAGGTTAAAGTATTCTTCAGAAAGCTCGCTTGTGCCATATCATTTTCATTCTTGAGCAAGGTGATTTGTTGTAATGCTGCCAATTGCCTGCAAATCCTACTACCATTTAGAGGGCAATAAGAGGGAGCCTTTTGATGGATGAGAGTTGGCAGGAAGGTGTAAATCCCACTACCATCTAAATCCAAACTACGTGAAGTTCACTCCCTGTGGTACTTGTCGTTGACCTACCTGGGCTACACATTTGCTCCCTATCCAATGTACTGTTTGGATTATGAATCTGTGTCTCCAGGACTGTGAATATGGTCCTTTTCCCCAGCACTAAATTTCTACTAAAATTTATTTTCCAAAACATTATTTTTAATGTTAAACAACCCCAAAATGCATTTTTCATGTTTATTGCCAGTGCATAAAATTACAATGCTGTGAACATTTTTAGCAGCATACCAATATCATGATCCATAATTTAAAAGGTGACTTTAGTGTGGCAATAAATTTCACAAGACACTGAAACCTCTGCAGAAAGTATACAAATTAGGGGCCAGCCATTCAGCAAACATTTGGGGGGATGTGGTTAATTATTATGTTTCCAAATATTAGGGAGAACTGTGCAAATGACTCTCATCTGCTCCATGGTGGAACTGTAGGTACAGGTAATACTGAAGGACTGGGTTTACAAACTCTTCTTTAGGAAGATGGCCATGACATTCAGTACATGTACTGAAGTGATGAAATCAGGGTAAGAGACATATGCCTTCACAGATTTCCCCCACTGAAGAAAAAATATCAACACACACACACACACACACACACACACACACAGAAGCTCTGTTGCATTTACCAGAACATGAACTCTGTTTGTCAGGAGTGGGGCTATTAGCTTTTGCTCGCCTAGTTTCACAGTTTGAAATTAATTTTTTTTTCTGTATTTCTTCCCTCCTGAGTTCCTGACCAATTGCCACTTTGTTGGTGAGCTTTTTTAATTTTCAAGGAAGGTAGGTGGTATGTGAAACAAATCAATTGCTCCACATCTGTATGACTTCTCACTTAAGCGTCTGCCAAGCTGGAGGCAGCTCCAATATATATATTTTTTCTCCAAAAGGTATGAGGCCCAACTAGAAAACCAAGTGAACATGGAAACAGTTTCATGAGGTAAAGACATTGCACAAGGATCTCTTTCTTAACGGAAGGTGGCTGCTGATGGATGCTGGGATGGGGTTCAGGACAAGGAACACATACTTGGCAAATGGACACTGAGGTCGCCCATTCATTTCTCTGTGTGTTCCCAGGAAGGGACTTGGCAATGGCAGGAAGATAATTACCAAGTGCAAAGCTCTAATGAAGCCATGGAAATTAACACAACTCTACAAGTTGCAGAGCCGAAACCATGCAATGTACACAGTCAGGCATTTGCCCCTCCTTCCCCCAGATTATGTATATAAGATGATTCCCCACATTGGCATCATTACTCTATTTAGGCTAATGATGCTGGAGACAATCAGAGCTATCACTGCTCTGAAAATGATAAGTACCATATAGAAAGGCCCTCTGGGGAAATTTATCCTGTTAAGGCTTTTCAGGTCTGATGGATTTTTTTAATCTATCTGCCAGACTGCTTTAAAGCTAAATAGGTGCCCATCAACAAGCTGTCCATGGTCAACTTCACATATTTTGTTTGTGTTGACATTTTTGTTTCAATCGAATGGGTTGTTTGCCAGATGGCTGCAGTCCTCATTAGAGTCTCTTAGTACATTGTGAGTATTCTTTGGGCTGATTTATGTACAGAGGTGTCCCTTTGTTTCTAACTTTTTTTAGATGATCTGAATTAATCGGTGGTTGTGTTTTAAGGGATGCATGCCCATGGCTAGCACAAATGTGTATGCATTAAGCATCCATGGTGGGTATTGGCAATACAATTCCTTCTTGTATACATAACTGAGGTTAGGCAATGTGTTACATCATGACAGAAATACAAATTTAGGAAAATGAACGTTAGGAAATTCCTTAATTGATGGCAACTGAAAATTCATCTTCCTTAGAAACATCACATCAAGTGTGTTTTAACATCTTGGCTTCTGGGGACCATAACATTTCTCTTTGCAGCAATGACCTTTGGCACCCAAAAAAAGAAATTCTACAAAGACCTAACCACTTCCTGAGTATGAGAGGCAACAGGGAATGTTTCCCCCTATAGCATCTTCCAAAACAAACCCCCTTTCTTGACCCCACTTTGCAGCAAAACTTCTCAGTAGAGTTGCATAATCACTCCCTATTCTTAGCCCATGAACAGGTTGTTAAGTTATTATAGACCAATTCTGCACCCATCCTTTTGTGTTCTTATTGGAGAGAAGGCTCAAATTTACAGTGAGGCTCCCATTCTCATCATCCTACTCAAGTGGTTTGCTCATTAGTTCCCACCATGTTTCTAATCCAAATCTTTCTTTCTATTGTTCTTATGACAGCTTGTGGGTTTCTTTATTGTCTTCTTCTCTAACTTCTTCAGTCTTTTTGCTCATTGTCGTTACCCACTTAAACTCAATATGTTGACCTGTTCTAGGGTGGGGTTCTCAAGTTCTCTACTTTCTTGTCTGTACTCTTTCTGGAGCAACTTCATCTTGTGCTATGCTTTTAAATATCATCTATGGTTAGTAACTTCCAAACTTTATTCCAAGCTCTGATTTTTTTCAGTAAATTCTATTCAATTATCCAACTACATATTTGATTTCTCCAGTTGGATGACCACATTTGCACCTCAAACTCTACATGTCTTTAAAAGACCTTTCTAAATTTTCTGCAAGAATGTTTCTCCTATCATCTCCCATGTCTTGGCAAATCACAGTATCATCTACTCAGTTTCTCAAAATTAAAAACTGGAAGTCATCCTTGATGACCCACATACCCATCAGCAAATCTTCTGCCCACAAAAAAATACCCTTTATCTCTCTTTTTCTCTCCACCACCAGCCAAAATGTCTTACTTGGATTATTGAGATCAATTCCCAATTTGTCTCTTTACTTCTATTCTTATTTTTCAATCGTCCACTTTTCTGAGTAGTGAAAGTTACCTTTAAAAATAAGTTCAATACGTCATATTAATTTTTTATCAAAATCCCACCAATGGCTTCACAACTTATGCAGAACAAAATCTCAACTTCTGACACTATTACCTTGTAGGACTGGGCCACATCTCTTAGCTTCCATCCCCTGCTATCACCACCCCACCCCACCTCACTATGTTTCCGATATGTCCTTGAACATACTCAGTTTGCTCCCTATAAGGCAGTAGTTCTCAACCTTTCTAATGCTGAGACCCTTTAATACAGTTCCTCATGTTGTGGTGACCCCAACCACAGGTTGAGAACTGCTGCTGTAGAGCCTAAGACCATCGGAAAACACAGATATTTACATTACAATTCATTAACAGTAGCAAAATTATAGTTATGAAGTAGCAACAAAAATAATTTTATGGTTGGGGGTCACCACAACATGAAGAACTGTATTAAAGGTTTGAGGCATTAGAAAGGTTGAGAATCACTTCTCTAAGGATTCGTGTGTGTGTGTGTGTGTGTGTGTGTGTGTGTGTGTGTGTGTGTGTGTTTTCTACCTAGAATGCTCAATCTTCACAAATCCTACTCCTTCCTGCCTCTCAGGTTTCATCTCATTTGAAATTCCTGACTACCCTATCCAAGACTATTCCACTCCAAGTATGAAGTGATGGTACTTGGAGTGGAACATCACTTCAGCCTTTCAATCCCTTCCATCACGTACTACTATCTGCAATTGTCTTATTCATGTGTTGTCTTTCAGTTTTGTGATCTAGTCTTTCTGAGCTAAAATGTAATTTCTATGCACACTGTCTTGTTCACTCCTGATCTCTGACACTTGAGCAGTAACTAGAAAGTCTAAATGCTTGATACACACTTGTTAAATAAATGGAAATATCTGTATAATGCAATTTAGAATTACATATATTTGCCATTTAATAGAGTTTGGGGTCTTTCTCAACTAAATTGAAAATCCTTTGAAGGTAAGGACTCTTTGATAATTTCTTCCTAAGATCATTACAGGTTCTAATAGAAAGCACATGAATAAATTGACATATAAAAAAGTCATCTTTTAGGATATCCTTCCTATAGGACAAGGCCATATTCCCTAACTCTCTTTAGTTATATTTAAGATAAGGCAAACTAAAAATAAATAGTAAAAACTTTGTGAGGGAATAGATGCATACTTCAAATATACTAAAAAATGAACAAAGAAAGGAATCCAGGGGAATCCAGAGGAAAATTATATAAATCATGCAGTAGACATAGAAAATGTAGTTATGAAAGTTATTATAAAACTCATGAAGTTAGAGCTTCTATTAGTTATTTACTCATTCAGAAAATATACATGGGGTCCAACTACATGATGGGCTTTGGCTGTAGAACAGTGAACTAGAAACATTGTTCATGACCTTCAAGGATGATTAACGAATGAAGGAGACAGACAAGTGTTAGGTACTTACATATATAGGATAAGTAGTAATAAGATGTATAATCACAGGGGTTGGAGAGACCCAGAGGAAGCCCTAATCTAGACTTGAAGGTTTGAGAGAGCATCCCAGAAGCTATGGTTGGTCACATAATGTTAATCCTATGCTCATCACATTGTGATGCACTTAAGAATCACCTAGCAAACTAGTTAAAATACAGACTTGAAATCCCCTCCCCATGATCCTAATGCAAGTGGTGTGTAAGTCCACTTACTCAGGGAGTAAGCTAGGTTCTCTGGAATTAGACATGTCCATTTTTGAGTCTCAGCTCTGCTCAGACATGCTGGCTGCATGAGAAAGTTTTTTTCTCTCTCTTACCTCAGCTTCCCTGCCTGTATAGAGATGCTCAGTCAACATTAGCATTATCACCATTATCATCAATGTTATCATCAACCTAACAAAAGAAAGGGAAATATTGCCAGCAGAGAAAATAAAATGTGGAAAAGCCAAAAGGCATGTGAGGAAATTTACTATAACTATGGCTGGAATGACCTACATAAGAGAACAAGAATCCAGCCGTTATGTATAGTGTAGTACAGTCTAGACCAGTGACCAGCAAATCTGGCTCACTTCCTCTTTTTGTAAATAAAGTTTTACACACAGCGTATCCCTTTATTTACACATTGCCTATGGCTTCTTTTGCACTGAAATTGTAGCTGTACAGCATAGGTAAGTCATTGGGACAGAAATTATGTGGCCTGCAAAGCCTGACATATTTACTATCTGGCCCTTTATAGAAAAAATATGTTAATCCTGGTCTACAGGTAATAAGGCTTCATGATTAGCGGTGTGGGCTCTACAGTCAGTTCTCTTGGATTTGTAGTCAGTTTCACTTACTGTGAAACTTTGTGTAAATGACTTAATTCTTTGTGTCTGAAAATGACTTAATTCTTTATTCTAAAAAATATGGTCAATAAGGATGGCATCCTGATGGAGTTGACTAATGGAGACAGACAAGTGTTCAGGTAATTACATAAGGATTTTAATTAGTTAATACATATAAAGTCCTTAGATGAAAATCTGGCATAGAATAAGCATTCCATAAAAACTGAACTCCCATTTGATCCAGCAATCTCACTCTTAGGAATATATCCTAAGGAATTAGAAACACCAATCAGAAAGGATTTATGTATCCCTATGTTCATAGCAGCACAATTTACAATAGCTACAATTTGGAAACAGCCTAGGTGCCCATCAGCAGATGAGTGGATCAGAAAACTATGGTACATCTACACATGGAATTCTATGCTGCCATAAAAAAGAAGGAATTCTTACCATTTGCAGCAACCTGGATGGAACTGGAAAGCCTTATGCTAAGTGAAATAAGCCAGTCGATGAAGGAGAAACACCACATGACCTCACTCATTTGTGGATTAAGAACATTATAAACTGATAAACAAAAGGATATATACAGAGGCAGTAAAGCATCAAAAAGACTGTCAAATTGCAGCAGGAAGGTTAAAGAGAGGTGGGGTAGATAAGAGATCAACCAAAGGACTTGTATGCATGCATATAAGCATAACCAATGAAAACAAGACACTGGGAGGTTAGGCTATGCCTGGGAGTGGGGGGGGGAGGCAATGGGAAGATATGTATACATGTAACACAATAATTAAAAAAAATAAAAATAAATAAATAAATAAAAAAACTGTGCATTATTACTATTCATTAAGTCTAGGTCCTTATTGACTGGCTGACTTTAAATGGCTTGTAAAACTCCCTTGGATGTGGCATCTCTGGCTACTTTAGACAAAGACCAAAAAGATGAAGACAGAGCAGATCTGCCATAGATGAAATAGAAGCTACTGACTTCATCAGCTCTGATTGTGCCAGTCTAACCCTTTGTATTTCACATATTAGCACAAAAGCAAGCAGACTCTTCAAAAGGCCTAGCAGCAAACAAGCAATCTACCCCAAATATGACCCAATTGTATTTATATGAAGATACTTTTTTTATTTTTTTCCACATATAAAATTTTATTTCCTTGGCTCAGTTGTGATAGCATTATCTTAAATAATACTATTTTAACACATTTTTTCTATTTTGATTCCTTTTTTAGTCCCTTTTCTTATGAATCTATTCCCCACCTTTGATAGGTCTGTTGGAAGGTATTACAAACAGAACCTGCTATATAAATGGTGAATATAAATACTACTTTGAAGTCAGATCTGCTTTTGAATTCCCACTCTGTCCCTTACTGGTAAATTGACTAACTTCCCAGTTTACCCACATACCAAATGGGATTATAATAATCCCTACATCATAGGTTTGACAGGAAGGCTAAGTCAGATAACATATGTGCAGCACCTGCCACACATAAAAACTTCCCAATAGGTGATAACTACAGTTATTTTAGTTAGTAAAATTCGATACTTGAAAAATTTTGGTTGGCATTTCTGAGTAACACTCTGATGAAATTCCTTATCCCTAGTATTGAGTAATGAATATATTCTGCCCTCCTAGGAGCACCATATTTTTTCTTCAAGAACATTTAGGCACTTTCTGTTATTAAATTAAAATGTTTATCCCTCAGGAGAGAAAACAATCAACTCCCACACCAATTCTATTTATGAAACAAAATGCTTTGGTTTTTTTTCCTGACTCAAATCCTCCTTTATGTACAATCTCTTTGAAATAGCAGGGGGTTTAGAATAATTTTTGCACTTTGCTGTGTGTGTATGTATGTGTGTGTGTGTGTGTGTGTGTGTGTGTGTGTTTCTTTCAGGGTGAAGTTGATATTTAAGGCTTGTCTTGAGAGCCATCCTTCATCGGCTCTTGGATAGGAGCCATGATCATGGAGGTTTTTGGCTGTAGGAGAGATTCTGAGCCCTGATTGTGTGGATGCTACAGCGCTATGTGGATAGGAGGCTCAACAAGAGGAAGATAGGACCAAATTTGCACAAACATTTGTTCTCTTTCTTGGGGAAGATCAGACACACCCAGACACCAGTCTTCTAAATTCAAATGAATACACACCATATCTGTGTACATCCTCATTCCTATTGTGTATGTTAAGCTGTCAATCAAGAGGTCGCTCCTGGGGAGAACTAAGTATCTTTCTGTGTTTCTGTTGACATAATCCACACTTTATAATTCAGCTTAAGAATGAAAGACCATTTACTTGAAATAAGGAATCATGGGGTTGAGCCTATTTCTCCTTCAAAAATGACAGAAATTACCTCTTCAAATAATGGTTTTATGCCTAACCTCATACACAACCCCCTTCAAGTTTAGGTCACTTTTCAACACAATTGCATATTTTTATGGACTAACTGCATTAAAGTCCCTATGGGCTAATTATTCTCTGTCTTCTTTGGCAGAAGAGACTCTCTGCTATCTGTGACTCCCAGTGCCCAGCCTGGTTCATATGTAAGAATTGCTCAAGAAGAGCTTGGTGAGTGACTGTGGCCTGAGGACCAGAGCAATGCAACTCTTTCTAGATAAGGAATCTTGTCCAAGTTGTCTGATCACTCCCTGTCATACTTCCTTCTCTTTTATCATTGGAATCATCATCAAAATCACCATCTTCAGAGCTATCAATTAACAATATCTAATGGGAGTAGCTAGCTGTTTATCCATGGTATCTGCCCAGTCTTTTCCTTTATGATAACAGCAACTCTTTTAGGTATCATTCCTTCTCCAATCTTAGTCCAAATGGTTGACTTCACCCTGACTCTAAGCCTGGACACATAGCTCAGGCCTGGCCAGTTAAAGCAATCTGTCCCCTTGGCTACCATGATAAGTTTGTAAATGATTATGTGACCGAAGCCAGGCCAAAAAGATACAATTGTGAGATATTTGTTGGAAATATAAAAAAAGATGTCCTCTTCCTTCACCAGAACTTTTCCTTTCCAGACTGCAAGTCTACTGTTGTAGAGGACAGCCACGTACAGAAATGACCTGCTTGAGTGTGAAGCCAACTTCCAGGGAAGCCAAGTTGAGAGATGGAAAGATACATATCCTGCCAATACCTTTGAGCTACTGGATGGAGCCCTGCCAGATTGGCCTATCTGTTTTAGTGATATGAATATACTTTTGTGCTTTCATCCATTTGACATGGGACCAGAGTCCTAACAGTAAATTTACATCAAAAGGATGGTTTATATCAAATTCTATTTTTCCATTATCTGAATATGCCTAAATTTTCAATATTAAACATTTCTCTTTTCCTCCCCATGACCATACAATTTTGCATTTTATATACAAGAGTCAAATACAGTCTGTCCAAATAGAGGATGAAAGAGAAGTTTTCTTCCTACGAGTGTCTGGTCCCCTTCCTTTGCCACTGAACGCTTCCTGTAACTAGACTCAATACTGATGCTTTATCACTGAACCTAAGTCTAATAACAACCCTAACAGGAGATACTCTTATTGTCCCCATTTAATAGATAAAAAAACAAGTTTTCTAAGTAAAGTAGCTCTATCACACAGCTAGCAGTTCCTGAGCTGTAGATGGAGAGGAATAATAAAATAATAAAAATGTGTTCTTTTATTTATGTCTTAAGAAAATGTTTGTAAGAGTCTACTCTGTGTCAGAAATGGTTTTCATGTGCTGAGCTGAACAAGTTAGACTCAGGGGTCTGTATATTGTTAGGGTGACATACACAACAAACCACAGGAACACAATTTCTGGTGGTCATAAGAGCCACTAGGAAAATGAAGGGAATGGTGAGTGGCTAGAGAGGGGCAAATGTATTGGATGAGTTTGTCAGGATGGCCTCTCTTAGGAGGTGACATCTGAGTGGGGCCCTGAGTGATAAGAGGGGCGAAACCAAAGCAAGGATTGGGGAAAATTGTCCCTGGCAGGTGGTCATAATCCCCACCGGTAGAGTGGTCTCAAGGATGAAATGAAAGTCTATTTGGGAAAGTACTTGGTAAATTACAACTGCTTATTTTGATCTGTGATCAGTCTTCATTTTCAGTCAGATGCCAGTGACTCACCACTCCTAAGATTCTACCTGGGGGAAAGGATCCTAAAATGAGATTTGGGGTTTTTGTTTGTTTGTTTGTTTTGTTGCGTGGGTTTTGAAGTATTCCGACACCACTCATCTCTTTTTCTGGCATCTTACTCTGTGAGCCAGTTTCTCATTTGTACAGTGCTTCTATAAATAAGCACTTAATAAATAATTCTTTCCCATTATATTTAATTTGGGGAATGCATGCAAAGGACTCCTGTGGGAAAATGTTAGTTTTTTATTATTTAACACTTGTCCATCTTGATAGGTATATCTGTTAACAAATGCTTCAGCTGCTAACAACAGAAATCAATTTTGGCTATATTAAACCAAAAAAAGGAAGATAGGGGAAAAGAAAAAGAGGAGGGGAGGGGAGATGGAGAGAGGAAAGAAGTTTATTGGAAGAGTATATAACAGCCCACAAAATTTGCAGGAAAGCTATAGAATCAAGTCTCAGAGAGTTTGTGAATTGGGGCTGCTCCATAAAACTTCAGAGGAGAAACTGATGGACAGTGCCGAGATAAACCAGTGTTTGAGTTCTTCTTTTCAAAATTCAAGTTACAACGAAATGGAACCACTCAGTTTAGCTTGGATCACATGACCATCTATTGGCCAAGGGGCAGTGGGAAGTTTGGTTAACCATCCCTCCTATAATCAAAGAGAAATGGCACCCCAAATGCAGAGCAATAATTATGATTCTGAACAGGGGGAAAAGATATAAGGCCACTACAATTGGGCAAGTTTGATTCTCAAATAAATAGATGCAAACTTCTACTATCAAAGAAGGAAATTGTTTACATTTGTTTGCGTGTTTTAAATTGTGAATCAGGCTCAGGCACAGAAAATGAGGATACAGTATAAACTGTTTTTTAGCGTCTTTGGCAGAGGTAGCACAGTATAACCATTAGGAGTGTGGGATCTGCTTTCCAATCTTTGGAGTTTGAACCCCAACTCCTCTGCTTGCCAGCTGTGTGAGTTTGGGCAACTGATCTCTCCATATGGGTCCTTACATCCTCATCTAATAAGGTTGTTACTAAAATTAAAGGAGTTAATATATTAAAAATTCTAAGAAAAGTTCCTAATATGTATTGAGATCAGTAAATTTTAGTTATTATTACAATAATAGATATTGCTCGTGTGTGTGTGTGTGTGTGTGTGTGTGTGTGTGTGTGTGTGTAGTTCAATAGATAAAGTCTTGGTGTTAGCAGATTCAAATGTGGTTCTGAAGATTACTGATGTCCAGAAATTTCTGAACCAATAATTAGCACCTTCACTTTGGTGTGATTTTCCTGTTCTCTAATCCTACAAAAGGGATTAAACCTCTGATTCTTTATAAATAGCACCAGAGTAGAATAAAATCTCTAGAAGAAATATACAAGTAGTTTGTTGTTGGGATGACTTCAGGAAGTATGTAGCTCTTGATGGAAAGCAGAAAGCCAGGGGCATGAAGAAACACTTCCAGTTTCAAAAAGCACTGTCAATGCTCAATCGCACATAATTTGGACTGCTGAAAAAGGAAGAACATAAAGTATATTTAAGAACACCAAGTCCACCCACCAAAATAGAAAATGGAAAAGGGAAAAGCTAAGAAAGGAAAAACCCTCGCTTCCCCTCCAGTTTGTTGACTTTTTGCATCTTTTCTGCCAATACTTCGCTAAATTGCAGGTTTTGCAGAATTTCTTCTTAGTCACTTTTCTAAACTCCAAATGAGCCTTGTGCTAATTTGGTTTCTTATTCAGAAACAGAATGATAGTGGCTCAAGATGAAATTGTCAGTATTCTAGGGGTGGAACTTTACAATCTTCCACTTGGAATCCTTTGTGGCACCAAATGTGAATTTAACCCAGAACTTCTCCAGGGTTGGCAAGGAAATGAACTAGTTCTGTAAAGTCAGACGCATTTAAGAAATAAAGAATGAGACTCCATATTGTTGCAATCCCTTCTCTCCCTCATCTTTCTTTGTCTGCATTTCCTTTTAACATGCCAGTGGTCAAAGTGAATAATGATACATTTTTGTTGTTGTTTAAGAGAAACCCTTGAAAGCCACTGTGAGACTGGGGTCCAGAAATCTAATCTTTGTTTGATTCTGTGTTTAGTGGGGATTCAAATCCCAACTTAATTTAATCTTTTGACTTATCCTGCAGGTACTGCCTGATTACATTCCATTGCCACCAGTAATGGGATTGCAGGGACAGAATCTTGCTATTAGCACTTTGAGAAACAAAAGCAGGACAGAAACTGTTGCTGGTATTAGTCAATGAAACCTGCCATAATGAATGACTACCTCCCCTGTCTTTACCCCACTGCCTCATTTTAATAAGCTATCATATCATACGATATATGTAAAAAGTTGCAGATTCCATTCACCTCCAGAAAATCCTGAATTTCAACGAACATGCAGAACCTCAAATCCTTTGCTGATATGCTAAAACAGCAAATTCCAATAAGAGGCAGACAATGATTTGTTAGAAATTTTGATGATTTGCTTATATGGTTGTTCTTAGGGTTTCACGTAGTTGGTAATTTTTAATACACATAGAAATAATGTACAGCCTAGTAAAATGTAAAAGTATTTCCACTTCTGTAATTAGGTTCTCTGTGTTTAAATCTTCTTGCTAGATTGGTAGCCTTAGATGGGTTAATGATCTCTCTATCATTCAGTTTTCTCCTCCAGGAAGTGGGAATAGTGACATTGTCTCTCTTATAGGATTTTTGAAAGAGTAAATGAAATAATGCATGGAAAGCCCTTAGAAAATGTGTTACCACATAGAAATTATACAAAATAGTATCAGTTATTACCATAAAGAAAAAAAGCAAATATAGAAAAGAGTCAGAGAAACAGCAACAATGCCTGTCCAGGAGCCCTGCGCTGTCATTCTGTGTGTTCTCCCTTTGTTCAGTCCCTAGTCCATATACTATGAGGAAAGTGGAGCATATTCTATGGGGGAAAGTTGACAAGTAAACATGTAAACAGATTTCAAACTCAATAGTGATCATTAAAACAACGGGTGTCAGATTTTCACCTCACCTATGAACAGAGAAGAAAACTGTTTTACTACTCAGTGCTATGGAGGAGAGGTAAGATGCTGTATAAACATGAGGAGTCTCCTTAGCAAGCAGCAATGACATTTAGGCTGAGTGTAGCTAGAAGGCAATTTCTCACAATGTTATGGGATCACTCACAGCATCTCTAGGTGAACTGGAGAATTAAATCCAGGGCTAGCAGCCATGCACATGACCACAGGGCCATGCAGAATTGGTCAAGTACTAGGTGCTATTGCATGAACTGCCAAGAACCCAACACCTTGGCTGCTGTCTAACTCCCCTGCCAGTGCCCCAAGGAACTTGATGTGGAACTCAGAACCCCATATCTGCTATGGAGATGTCCTTGCAGCCTCTTGCTTCTTTGTACCACCAGCTTCCATGCAAATATTGGGCAGGCCTGGGTATCTAATTGGAAAAGCTTAGATGGCATCTTGACTTCAAGGCAGCAGAGAGAAGTAAGCATATGACTGTTTCAGCAGCTCTTGGGGAGGAAGCCTCTACCTCAAACCTAAGGGGATTCCTTAATCACAGAAAAGGGCTGCCAAAATAAAGAAGAAGAAGAAAAAAAGATCAAAGAATATATGCACCACTGTAAAAACAGCATCTTATATTACCTGTGAAAGTATAAAGCAATTTATTCTTTTATCTAAAAGCAATTTCACAATATGTTGCAAGAGGCTTAAAATCACTCATAGCCTTTGACTTTGTAATAATCCTGCTTCTGATCATTTATTCAAATGAAGTTATTATAAAAACAAATAATTATATACAAGGATGTTAACCAACGCTTTGTCTATTGATCCAAAAAGTTGACAATATTCTATTTTTTTAACAGTGGAAAATGATTTAACCATGTTAGCTCTATTAATTTAAACATTATTTGAATTATATTGTTAAGGGGGAAAGTGGGATGTATAAAAACTAGCATTTATAGTGTAATTAAAAGCCAGATGCTGTTTAAGAACTCTCATGAACTGTCTCACTTAATCGTCACAACAATTCTATGAACTACAAATGTTAAGTGCTATTTTCAAAGGGGATGTAAAAAAACTGCCTCCAGGGGAAAAAAATGAGAAGAGGAAATAGAGGTAATAGAAGTCTGTGTTTGACAACCTAGAGTTTTTAAAGGAGGTGGGTACATCCTTCTTGTTGTGTATGAGAATCTTCTCCTGCCTACCTTTGTTTCATCAACAAAGAGTAGGACGTTGGTACCTCCTGCAGTAAATGCTGACATTTCTCATCTTCCCTTTGGAGCTGGACTCTTTCCTTCCCTTCTACTAAACAGATAATGCTTATTTTAATTTCAAGCTTCACTCCTCATTCATCACCTTCTATAAAGATTCACTACTGTTTGCTTTAAAAAATTTTTTAAATATATTTTATTGATTTTCTACAGAGAGGAAAGGAGAGAGATAGAAAGTCAGAAACATCGATGAGAGAGAGACATCGATCAGCCACCTCCTGCATGCCCCACTGTGGAGATGTGCCCACAAGCAAGGTACATGCCCCCAACCAGAATCGAACCTGGGACCCTTCAGTCCGCAAGCCGACGCTCTATCCACTGAGCCAAAACAGTCTCGGCAATTTTTTTTTAATTTTTTGAATAATTTTACATTTACAAAAAATGGAAAGTCAGTACAGAGAGCTTCCATATACCTCATACTCAGTTTAGTATCTTACATTAGTACAGTGCATTGATCATCATTAATGAGCCAATACTAATATGCTATTAGTAGGTAAAGCCCACATTTCATTCAGTCTTTCCCAAATGTCCATTTCCTGTGGTAATCACTCAGACTTTCCTTATTTTTGATGACCTTGACAATTTTGCAAAGTACTGGTTAAGTATTTTGTAGAGTGTTCCCAATTGGGTTTTGCCTGATGTCTTTATTGTGATGAAGCTAGAATCATAGATTTGGGGGAGGAAGACCAAAGAAGCAATATGCCATTTTCATCACATTATGTCAAGGGTACATACTATAAACACAACTCTCAGTGTTAATATTACCACCTGGCTGGGGTAATGTCAGCCAGGTATTGTTACCATAGAGTTGCTCTTTTCCCCTTTTGCCATTCTGTACTCTTTGGAAGGAAGTCATTATGCACAACTTACACCTCAGGAGTGGGGAGCTATACCCCGTCTTCTCTAGAGCAGAGTATCTCCATAAAGTATTTGGAATTATTCCACATGGGATATTTGTTTATTCTCTTTATTCATTTGTTTATTCAATCATTTATATCAGTAGACATTCATGAATATTTATCTTATGCTTTGGCCCAATGCTACTTTGCGTATTTTTGGCTCATAATGTTTGCTCTTAAACATCAGTAACCACAGTGAATAATACCATGGTCTAACTGGAAACTTATGACATCTGAAAACTATTAAGAGTCAATACCCAGAAAATATTTATTGAGCATCGATTGTGCACCCCAATGAAATGACTTTTTTAAAGTAGATAATAATGCAATTGACCATCAGCTTTTCTGTTTATTAATCTTTGTTCAAGATCAAATGCCTCTGACATAATCATGGAACCAGTCTGCCCAGTGATTGGCTTCCATGACTCTTCTCATGAAGATTTCCTTACAAAGAGGTTTCTAACACATTCATTCACTGATTTGCTTGTGAGATCAAAATCTTTTCCTGGTTTTCTGTCCAGTATTCATTCTCATTCCTAACCATGTCCATTTCTTATCTTTCATCTACTCCTCAAGTGTTTTCTCTTTCAGCACTGACTTGGTTCATTTGAATAACACATAATTATAAAGAGGATTCTAATGCATGGACTCATTCATCTTTCTCTTCCTTCATTCCCAAACTTGCTAGTATGTACCTTTCTCGATCACCACTGTCTTTCATTATGATTCCCATAGTCCAAAGCCAGTTTCCTCATCTCCATTCTTGATACTCTTCCTATTGTTCTGGAGACTAATTCTATTAATTATCCAATGTCTCATCTTGTCTTTTTAAAGTCTCCTGTCATTCTCCACCTGCAAATACTTCCATCTTGATCATTGTTATGAGTGGCTAATATTTTGTGAATACTTAACTCTGTGCCAGATATTGAGATGTGCACTTCAGAAGTGTGTCATTTAATCCTAACATCAACCCCATAATGTAGGTGGCTCATTAGTGATGATCAATGCACAAACTGAATGAAATGTGGGCTTTACCCACTAATAGCATATTAGTATTGGTTCATTAGTGATGATCAATGCACAAACTGAGTATGAGGTATATGGAAGCTCTCTGTACTGACCTTCCATTTTTTGTAAATCTAAAATTATTCAAAAAATTTAAAAGTTTCTTTTACACAACAGGACATAGGGTCTATGAGATAAAGAAACTTGACCAAGATCTTGTCTTGTCAGTAAGAAGTAGCAAAGCCAGGATGGCTCTTATACAATATGATGCTGTTGAAAATCTCTCATCTTCCCACTGACTTGTTTTTTCCTGCCACTTGTTCATTTTGTTCTGAGCAAAACAGGAAACACTTCACTTAATTTCCCTTCCACCATATGCAAACACACAAACTCCTGCTTCTTCTTTAAAAAGTCAATGTAAAATTAAAACAACCGTATTAAATTTTCAATCCCTCCTGAGGGGATGGACAGCAGTGGAGCCAGCAAGAATAAACAAACCTTACAAACAAAAATGTGGATTATCCAGAGTCCCTAGGCAGTGAGCTGTAAGCCAAGCTAGCTGGGAGAAAACAGAACCTAACATAGGCCTAACAGCAAATGTCTCAACAAACAACATCCTTGGAGGTGGGGGGCAAGGGGGGCGGGTGGTGAGGGGAAAAAGGGAAGGAGTGTGAAAGGTCATGAGAAGGAAGAAATGTATTTTGGGTCCCTAGGATGAATGAAAAATTAAGAAAACAGGGCTTTGATTCTGGCCTCAAATGCTTTTGATTTCTTTCCTTTTTTTTTTAATGGACGAGAAAAGCCTTCTAACTGGCAAGGTAAATAAGTTCATGGGTTATTTATTTTATCTCTATTCCTGGTTAAATTGAGTTCAAAATAATTAGATAACCCTGAAAAGGCTGTGACTGGTCCTGCTAATTCCATCTAATGATTTTCTGGCGTAGTTGCCCAGTGAAAGGGGTTATTTGTTAAAACAAGCTTTAAACTGTTAATAGAATGAAATTACAGCTTCAGCAGCTAACCCCAGGTACAGTGGCTCTGGTAGGGTATTATAGCTCCAGGTTGGGGGCCAAATTGCTCACTTTCCCCAAACGACCTTCCTTTCTCACTCGCAGTTGTCTGTTCCATACCAGACATAACAGTTAACTTGCTCCTCACACCTTATACTATTTGTGGCCTTAATTGAGCGACCTAAACAAACAAATTAATCACCCTGGCCCATAAAAATGACAGAATTCATATGGTAGCATTCTTCATTCTCTCCAATTTGTTTTCCTGAATTCCCCACAGCGATTTATTTGCTGAATATGCGAGTTTTTACCCCCCTTATGAAAATTACAAATTGTTGTCAAGGTTAACGAGTTAATATTCTCATTCAATATTTATTTTATGGGGAGCCAGAGAAAGCATGGCTGTTCCAGTACCTCTTTCCACTGCAAAGTCTGGTTTCTTAATCAAAATGACAAGGACACTATCCTTTGTATGATATTCGGGATCATCAGGACTAAACCATGAGCTTTATTAATCAACAGGCCCTGATTAATTATTATAAAGTGTGGTGCCCACAATTCTGTACATTTTAATAATTCCTGAAGAAGGCTAACAATGCCCCCTGAGATGTGGAATCTCAGGGGCCTGAATTTTTCTAAGCAGTGTCACAATAAATAGTCGGAAGTAGTGGTGCTCTTTCTCTAATCCACTTCCCTTTAAACCAGCAAGCCAGGGAAAAGCTGCTTTTTCCTATTTCCCATCTATAATTCATCGTTAGCATACCAAGTAAAAGAGCCAAGAATCAGCGGTTTCATCAGTTTTCAAAATACCAAGGGACAACGAGGGTGATTTATCGCAGGCCACATGATCTAGTTCACATAATCAGAATATTTCTGTGGAACACAGCCTGCCATAATTTCTTGATAAGAGTGACCACACAGAATATGAAGAGGAGAAAGGTCAAGGGCTTGAGATCCTCCTATGAACTGTGACTTCCCAACCCCCCTTTCCAGACACACCAACCCCCAGGCCCTGATAGCAATGGGACATGCCCCATCCTAGAGGTTGCAAGAATGTACACATTTTTAAGGCTTCCTAACAACCCCTTTAATATGTCACCTGAAAATGGCCTGGAGGCATGGAGATGTTCTCTCTCTTGACTGGGTTTACATCAGAGCACTGGGCAAAGTGCATGAGAACATACCCTTAAGAGTTGTGCATTTCACTGTATATCAATTTCAATTTATACTTCAGAAAAAGAACTTATAAAAGATAGAGAAGTAAAATAGCAAGGTATATACATCTATAATCTAATAATAATATATGAACATTTATATGTAAATATAAGTATATATAAAGGTATATGTATTTGGGTACATACACACACATACACACACAAGGTGAGGCAAAAGTAGATTTATAGTTGTCAGTACACAAAACAGAGAGTTTATTCTTATATTATTATTTATTTATTGTATTATTTTTCATACAAATAACTGTAAACCTACTTTTGTCTCACCCTGTATACATACACAATATGTATGTATGTGTATGTACATGTATATGCATTTATGTATATATTAGAGGTCCGGTGCACAACATTTGTGCCCTTGGGCAAGGCGGGGGTCCCTCAGCTTGGCCTGCACCCTTTAGCAATCTGGGAGCCCTCAGGGGATGTCCAACTGATGGCTTAGGTCAGTCAGACATCCTTAGAGCTGCCATGCAAGCCGGAGAGGCTCTGGTCACCCCTGCTGTCACTCCCCTTGTAGGAGCGCACTGACCACCAAGGGGCAGCTCTTGCATTGAGCATCTGCCCCCTGTGGTCAGTGCATGTCATAGTGACCGGTCATTCTGCTGTTTGGTTGATTTTCATATTACTCTTTTATTATATAGGATTAAGTCTATGACCAGCCACATTCTTTTGTTTCCTGTTCTCAAAATGACTCTAAGTCCACCTGGATGAAAATCTGCTAAAAAAGGGAGAAATGGCTCCTTTCAGGTATGAGGATCTACTGGAGTTTAAATGTCTGTCCCTGAGAGTTTTGCCAGCTGATTACCAATCTGGCAGATCCTCCTTCCATCTGACTTTTGATTCACAGAAGAAGGGTTCTCTGTTCTTTGCACTGAATGATCATGAGGCCACTTGAGGCAGGCAGGGAATGGGGGACGGGTGGAGGAGATCAGTAGGAGAAAAAGAACATCTTAGTCAAGCAGTATTGGCCATGATGCACATTGGCACGTCACAGACTGTGCTGAAGTGAGTTATAAGCTAATTGCTACCAATAATAAGGGACTGACATTTGTAATGACCTCAAATGTAATAATGAATTAGAGTAGATGCAATCTCCTGTCTGCTTACATATGACCTGGATCACCACATCTGTGGCAGGCTAAAGACAACACCAACATGGTAGGATCATGAGATTCTCTGTCTGTGATGCCTTTGAGTAGTATTCAGGTAGATTTACCTGAGACAATTTTCCTTCAAACAAGAAAGGTTTGGGAAGAGTGGAATTTCCTGTATATTGAGTATACTTATGATACCAAGAGAGAGAAAAATAAAAGCCATCCAGTGGTCAGAATAAGGAGGATGCAGCTGGGATCTGGGTGATTAACAACCTAGAGCCAGAGGATAGCAAGAATAAGTCAGTACATGCTGCATGAATAAAGACAGAGACTAAATACATACCATGTCCCATCCCCCACCCCACACCCACTTCTGATTCCTATGCGGGAACCTCCTGGAACATAAAGTCAACCCTGATGAATTAAAGTATTTTATTTCCATCATTTGAGGTAATAGAAACTTGTATCAGTTATGATTAAATCCAGAAGTATAAAATAGAAAAAACCCAAAACAGTAACTTAGCCCTAACTGGTTTGACTCAGTGGACGGAGCATTGGCCTGTAGACAGAAGGGTACTGGGTTCAGTTCTGGTCAAGGGCATATACCTTGGTTGTGAGCACATCCCCAATGGGAGGTGTGGCAGGGAGTGTGGGGGGAAGAGAGAGAGGCACCTGATCGATGTTTCTCTCTCATGGATGTTTCTGGTTCTCTATCCCTCTCCCTTCTTCTCTCTAAAAAATCAATAAAATATATTAAAAAACAAACAAACAAGAAAAAAAAGCAGTGACTTAATGAGATAAGGAAATGTTTCTTTCTCATATAAATGAAGCCTCTTGGTAGGCATGCGGGGGGTGGTATGATGGCTCCCCCATTCCAGGAGCTCAGGGGTGTGTTGTTTTTCTTCTTTTTATTCTTACTTCATTAGCATGAGGTATCCAACTTCAAGCTCTCTCTGGAAGTCCAATATGGCTGCTAAAGCTTCAGACATTGCATCAGCATTCTAGGAAAAAATAAATACATAAAGAAAAGGAAACAAGAGAAATGCAAAGTGCAGTTTGATGTCCAACTTCTACATACTGACTTGCACTTCCATCTCATTGGCCAGAATGTTTTCCATGATTGCTGTTGGCTTTAAGTGTGGCTATGAAATACTGCCTTTTCACTGGACTCACCATTACTCTGAATAAAACTGGATATTTGTCACAAATAAAGGGTAGAATAGATTTAGGAATCAGTTGGCAGTCTCCAATTGGCAATCTTCAGCACAAGGCTCACAAAAGAAATTAAGTTGACTTAGACTAGAGGATGTCAGAGATGTTTCTTCCCCAAAACTTGCATTTGTGGCTTGAGATCTGCACCAGCCTCATCTTTGATAATGTCCCTCCTTGAGTAGGAGAGAAAAGTTTGAGTGACAGACAGAATACACAAATTTGGGAATAGCCCACAGCCTTTCTTCTCCACGGTAAGGTCCTGTCAGATATCCATTTTAATGTGCCATTTGTGGTTATAGCAGTTATGAGTTACGTTAAAGCTTTACTTCCCAATGAAATTCTTTTGAGATTTCATAGAAGTCTAAAGCACCTCTGGAAGTCTTATCAGTGACTTCACCAGACAAACTAGATGTCACCATGGTTTATTAATAATAATCCATGGAGATTATTATCAAGAACACCTGGTCTGCACGTTCCACAGAAATATAAGAGGGATAGCCGGAGCCGGTTTGGCTCAGTGGATAAAGCGTCGGACTGCAGACTGAAGGGTCCCAGGTTCGATTCCGGTCAAGGGCATGTGCCTTGGTTGTGGGCACATCCCCGGTGGAGGGTGTGCAGGAGGCAGCTGTTCAATGTCTCTCTCTCATCGATGTTTCTAACTCTCTATTCCTCTCCCTTCCTCTCTGTGAAAAATCAATAAAATATATTTAAAAAAAAGAAAAAGAAATATAAGAGGGATAAATGTGATTCTATCCCATGACGTTTCTAGCTCAGTCTCTCTAGTGGAGTCCTTATAAAATATAGATTACATTTCTCCATGGGGCCCCAGCATGTGAGGTCAGAATACGTGCAGGTGCCCAGGTCAGAGCTCTGTGGCTCTCCCCACACACTGCTGCTATTAAAGTTCAGAACATCTCAGGTCTCTGGAATCCTGGGCCTCCTCACTGTGCTGACTTTTTACCCCATAGAAGTACAAGTTTGAATCACAGATAACAAGTAAATGAGATTATGATGTTAGCTTTCTCCAGAGATAACAGCAGTCCAGGTCATAAAACTACCATATGGCAGATTTGGCAGTCTTTACTGAATGCCGTGGATTAATTATCACACAGACAGACTCTGGTCCCCATTTGCAAGCGCCTCAGGGCCCCTGTGGCAGGGATTGGCAACCCGGTGAAGGCGAGAGCTTGTATTATGTTTGGCAGGGACACGATGTGACCTTACTGTGGCCAGTTCTGTCATATCTTAACATTTCGCTCATGATTAAGTTTATCATTTCAAATAAACACAAAATGTCGGGTCTCTGGGTCTACTTAACATGGAGAGCCAAAACAGACCTCTCTCTGATTTAAAAGGGTCCAGGCCAAGGGAACGATCTGATTAGCTCGTCCATCTGACTTTTATTAGAGCTATAGAATAATATAGTGAGGACAAAATTTTTGTTTCAAATGGCTGTTTGCCACAGGGCATCCACCATATATTCCTTGACATCTCCAGGTCATTAACTTGAAGCGGGGATTATAAGGGTGGTCCTATTGGAGTCTCACCTTCCAACCTGGTACATACTAGCCCTGAATGAATTCTGGTTATATTTATCCTGATTCTCTATCCATTGAGGATGCCTGCACATCCTGGACTTTCTTTTTGTTCCAACTCAAAAAGGACCAATCAGAGTGCTTCCCATCTGAAGCTTCAATCACTATTCCACTATCTCAGATGCCTTGCTGCTGTTTGACACTGGGCAAAGTGTGTTGGGTAGTTTACTTCTCAAGCATTTCTTCTTTCAACTGGAAACCACCAAATGGAAGGAGTCAGGGAGAAATTATCTGTGTCAGCTTAGCTCTAAAACTATTGCTGTAGATGAGATAGAAGTATTTGAGCTTTGTATTTAAGGTGCCGGAGACTTTCCACAGCTCTTCATTTAGCACAATCTCTGATGTTTTAAGATTGCACCATACATAATTATGAGTCAATACAGACTCCAGGCAACCATGCTGTTCAACCTTGAGCAGAAATCAAAACCTCAGCCTGCTCCATGCTCCTTCATCCATTTATTTACTTAAGGGACATTAAAGAGTCTGCTCCAGCCCCTATCCACTCATCATGCAGAGCACCCTCTCTCTCTCTCTTTGTCCTACAGCCAAACAGGCCTTCTCTTAATGCTTCCTCAGAGACTTTGCCATGTTTCCTAATCCAGTGTTTCCTTCCTCATTCTATTTGATCACTCTCCTACCTAACTTTTACTCATCATTTATAGCTCTACACAAGTGGCACTTTTTCAGAAGATAAGCCAGAAAACCCCATGGTATCCCTTTACAACTAGAAGGTAAAGCAAATAGTAAAGGGCAGTGATCACAGTTGTAATTAATAAATTAATAAGTAATTAATAAATTAACTGACTTGTTAAATACTCACCTTCCTTGCTAGCCTATAAGCTCCATAAAAGTCGCTACTTTATTTTGACCAGTGATGGTCTTCAGGGATAGGCCCAGTGTCTTACACATGATGGTGCTCAATACATTTTTGTTTATTGATAAATTAAGCACTTATATGTATTGCCAAGAGGGTTAAACTTGGAATAAGAAGGATTTTTGAGGAGTGAGAAGGGTAAACCAAAACTGACAAGGCAGTATGACACGTGTTACAACACATTGCAGATCTTGCCATGGCTAAAATGTTGATATTAAAATATGTGAGTTTTCAATACCTCTTAGCACATTTCTGTAAGCCCACAAACACCTTTAAAGAGAAGGTAAATAAAAAACCAGGATGTTTTTAAAAAGAAAATTTGCAATTCATTGAACTTGTAGAACAAAAAATACCACAAAAGCCCAAGTACCTTTGATTTTCAAGAGCCAGGCTTTGTTCAGAGGAGGAAAAAAGGTTTTATCAGAATTCCAAATATTGATGTTAGAGCTTAAAGATGGGGGAAACACTATGTTTCATAAATAAACCCTAAAATAGAGGCAGATATATGATGTGGTAGTTTTATTCTTACTCTGTATGAAAATTTATATATTTATTTTGGTAAGGAATTTTTAAGATTATGATGGGTGGGAGAATTCTGCACAACAGTAAAACTACTGGTAGGTATCCAAGAAGAAGCTCTTGCCTCTCTTCCCTTAGGAAGAACAATCTTTAGAGAAAAAAGTTGAATGTGGGAGAGTCCTAAGTCAGGAGGACTTGTTTCTCATTTCCTCTGGTATGGCCCAGCCAGACTGTAAGCCTCTTAGGGAAGGCCCTCCCTCTTTAGCACAGCACTGCAGCAATATGGCCTCAGGGAAGCGTGGCCTTCAAGAATCTGTTGGCAAAGGGAGGGGTTCATCTCTAGATACAGAGTTCTAAGGAAAGTGTCTCAGAGCCAGAGTGTGCCAGCATGGTGTGAGGAAACCAGCCAGGGGTTCCTGAACTCCCAAGAGCAGAAGGAATATGCTGGGATGCAGAGAATGAACAAAGAATGCAGGAATGTTAGGCATTAAAAGGAGGTTCTGGAACATGACCCCCAAACACCAGATGGAATAACCTGTTAGTACTGGAGGGCAGTGGGGCCAGAAGATGGTGTCAGCCCTGGAATTTTCTCTCCTAATGCCAGATGACTTTCTCATCACACTGCAAATTGCAGAATCAAGGGAGGGAAAAAGATAGGTAGAGAATCTTGACTATTACTGACATTTAATTTGAAAGTGACAGAGGTGATGAGATTAAGAGTTTTCAGCCATTAGTGGGAATAAGAACCCGTCAGTTAAAATTTTATTTTAGTTGTAGGAAAATAAATCTACATTTCTGCAGCTCAGAGTCTGTGACTGTCAACATTTGAACCTGTTACAACACAAGCTGCTGTAAGAGCTAAAAAGGGGCTGACTAGAGTGACTGAGATTTCTGAGTTGGGACATAAGTAAGAGTGTACCAGCTGAAGGTGGGAAGTGAATTCCAGGTAGATGGAACAGCAGGTGTTCAGGAAAAGAGGTGGGGAAGAGCATGGTCCCTCTGCAAAAGGAAAGGGGATCAAAGTAGTTGGAACATGAGCTTTCCATAGAAACAAGACTAGAAAGTGAGGTTAATCCTACACAAAGGAGAATAGGCTCAATCCAGAAGCCTCTGAAAATGGACATATTTAAGATAGAGAATGAAGTTGTCAGAATCTTCTGGATAAGGAAGAAAACCCAAACAACTTCTCTAAAGGATAGTTTAGCTATATCTCCGAAAGCTTAAATGCAAATGACCTTGACCAAGGAATTCTACTTTTAGGAATTTGCAGCAGAAATGTTTGCTTGCCCATGTGCAAAAAGCTGTGTGTACCTAAAGGTTATAATTGCAATAGTGTTTAAAATAGAAAAAAATAGTAGTAACGTTCAGTTTAGGGGACTGATATGGTAAATGGTGAAATGTTACACAGATGTTAAAAGGAATAAGATTCATGACTATTCCGTGAAATGGAAAAATCTCCAAGGTATTAATGAAATTCCAGTTCCATCCCTTTAATAACTCATGTCCTTGAGCAATGCATTTACCTTCTCTGTGCCTCTGTTTCTTTATGCATAAAACAAGGATAAAAAATAGAGTTGTAATGAGGATTAAATGAGTTAATACACATAAAGGGCTTAAAATAATGTCCTTTGCATATTAAACACAATATTTATGCATCATTGTTATTATGTATTAATGTAGGAAAATAAGTTATAGCACAATAGGCACAGTGTCACCCTACTTGTTAAAAAAACTTACATAAAAGTTATGTGATTTAAATATTTATAATACTTTTCTGAAAGAAGACTCAAGAAACTGTTGGCAGATGACACATCCAGGAGTTAGAATAGAGGCTGGAGATTGGCAGGGAAGGTGCTGTGATATCATTTTATTCCTTCCTGCACTGTTTTCAATATCAAATGAATAGCATGGTTGGCATTATTTATAAAATGACACCAAAGCAACAATATTAATGATGATGTTCAAAGCATTTACTCAATCACTTCAGGTTGATCTAGGTAAGATGATTTTAATAAATAAAATATCTAATGGAAAACTGTAGCACGCAATACAACGTGTAGGTCACCATAATTCTGTCACAGCTTTGGAATTTCTCAAAGAAAATGACCAAAGCCCTATTTCCATTTAGATAGCTACCTTTAATGTGGGAAGGCTCCATTCATTATTATTATTAAATATTATTATCAATATTATTAATTATCATCACCATCATTATCTTAGCTCCATAACTTACTGGCATAGTGACCTTGACAGTTTTTATAACCTCTTTGGCCTCTTTTTTCTTTATTTTCATATAATAATAATTCTTACTGCTGGGTAGCAGTGAGAATTAAATGAGATAATGCATGTATAGTGCTTTGTACAGAGTCTAGCATATACTAAGGTTTCAAAAATGGATATAATAACAATAACTTTATCACCATTCTCTTCTTCTATCCCCACACTCAGGGTCCTTTCCCCCTACTGAGACCCTTCTCCTGAACCCCAACCAGAGGAAGAACTGATTCAAAGAAAAGCTCCTGAGAAATTCAAACGTTTTTATTAAGGACACCTACACTGAGTGGCCAGATTATTATGCTATCTGAATGCATAATAATCTGGCCACTCACTGTATTATGTATGTATGTATATGTATATGTATATATATATATATACATATATATACATGTATATTTATATATATATATATACACACACACATATATTAGAGGTGTGGTGCATGAATTCGTGCATGGGTGGGGTTTGGGGGGTCTGGCCAGGGGGAGGCGACATGGGCAGTTGGCTGGCCTGCCTGCTGGTCAAACTCCTGGTTGAGGGGACAATTTGCATATTAGCCTTTTATTATATAGAATATACACTGAGTGGTGAGCTTATTATGTGTTCGGAGATCATAATCATCTGGCCACTCAATGTATAGATGAACCTTCTGGATAGTGGGCAATGCAGACACCTGATTTATACAGGAATAGTTAATAAGTACCTGATCTACTATGTTCCAGGAAGTTTGAAGCTTGGGAGTCCTGGCCAATTAATATACCTGAACAGAATACATTTCCAACCCTCAACAAAAAACAAACCAAACAATAACAAATGCTTTCTCTGATCAAAAGAAAATTCACCATGTCGTTATTTCCCCAGGAGATGATATCATCAAGAATCCATCACTCAATCAAAGTTGTCAGGATCAGCTATGCAAAGTAGAAAATTAAGTTGTAGTAGGCTTGTGGGACAGGAATATAATGAACACTGATGTGTGTTTGGAGTTTTAAAAAACCAGCATCACCAAAACCACACAAAACTACAGTGTGCTGTGAAACGTTCTCTTGAGCTGGCAGGGAAGTGAGTGGACTGTGTGACTCACAGGGTCTCTGTTCCAACTCTAATTGCTATTATTCTCTGTGATGTGATATCTTAATCAGAAACAATAGCTTGTCTAATTTCCAAAGGTTGGGGGAAGGCTCCCTTTCACAGATATCTGAACAGTGAGCACTGTAAGAGAGTAATGTGATGAAATTAAGAAAAGTGAGATCAATTAGATTATGAACAGTCACATAAGTGGGGAGTCTTCACCTGAAGTGGTAAGTGTAGAAAGGTGACACAGAGAACATCCTCTGTGAAATTATCTTTTATTTGCAAGACCAGATGGTCTATTTTCTTTATCAAAAATTATAATGTGGGATCTCACTTAAGGAGTATAAAGGATATTTACATACATTACATGCATATCTCTGGTCATCATTACAAAGGTTTATTGTAATCTCAAATTCTCAGATATAAAAAATAAGACAGAAATAATAAAATATAGTGTCTAAAATAAAATGTAGAAAGGATCATCTTTTAGAAATAATAATCCTAGTGTAAACTGCATGTCCCCAAATATAAATTAGGAATACTCAACATAAATAATGTCACAGAGCTACTTTTTTTCAAACCTATTTCTGGCATGTATCTTGACAAAAGCAGGAACATCTTTTCTCTGAAAGTCATTTTGTTAGAGAGCATTTATTACGCAGTTTTAATATACTTCTTCCATACATTTGATAGAAAGGATACTGGACCAAGAGCCAAGAGATATGACACTTCCTAGCTGGGCATGTGACGTTTTGGACAGGTTACTACCTGTCTCTGGAGTAACATTTCTTTCCTGTTTCCACTGCCAAGGATTCCTTTTTTCCCTCCCCTTTCTCTCCCATCCCAAGCTATCCACACGTATCTGTCATGCTTCATTTACCACATAATGAACCGACTGCCCCTCACCTTGTATTTTATTATTATTGCTATTTGCTCATTACCTGTCAATGAGAACTTTTGATTGGGAGATAACTATTATGACTACACTCAAGTGAACCAACAATTTATTGATTTTTGCTGGGTAAAATGCCCATAAGTATTCTAGAATATTAAAATTGTTCCATTCATCTTCATTCTTTTCTATTAGAGCTTCTATGGGTCTAGAAGCCCCAAGGAAGGAGCCACTAGACTAAATTCCTCAAAATCCAATGGGCAAAGAAGAGTTGAGTAAGGAGAGGGTGGACCTGAGCATGTTGGTCCTCTTTGAAGAGCTTAGTGTCTCCATTTCACCACAAAGCTATGCAGGTACCCAGGGTTGAGAGGCCTTCCAATATTTAGATACTGCAATAAATCTCATGATGTTTATATGTTGGTCAGCCCCATTTTCATCAAGTCTGTGATTATTTAATAAGCATCTTAATTTCTGAGAAGTAAAAAAACATAAAACAATTTTTTCTAGAATCAATGAAATCTAATAGGTTTATTTCTTTTTAAAATATGTATGTTTATTTATAATTTTTAAATTAAAATTATAATTTTCAGAATTTTAATTTATAATAAAAGATCATGATACTTGATTATGACCTGGAGTCCACCAGTTTTTTGTTTTTGTTTTATTTTTTACTTCTGCCTTGTCTACAAGATCTCCAATATCCCAATGTCTTAGTAACAAATTAATTTATAGAAAAATTATTTTGTGTGAAATATTAAAGAGTAATATTAAAGAGCACAGGGAATGACCACGCTGGCCAAGCCCTAACTGCAACATATAGATAAAACCGTAGCTGAATGCTACCCTGAGTAATGATGTATATAAACCTGATAGACACCTTATGATTGACTTATTGTGATTGACAACCAGCTTGTACTGTGATTAACATTTGTGTGATGACATGTGATACTGATAGCCATCTGGACTGCTGTGGGCCAGCCAGGACAGGCTTAAAAACAGGTCTTCAACTTCAGACATCGATCATCCTCTTGATCCACACTCCGCTCTGCCTTGCTCCATGCTGGAATGAAAGAAGAATGGCTGAACCTCCGGTCTTCGGTCGCCCTCCTTCTGCTGACTCAATCCAACCAGACGGCCAGCCACCTAAAGATGGATCCACTGCTGCCTGCAGAGAATACCACTGTTCCCCAGGGGGACCCTGTTAAGCTTGCACCCACAGCACCAGGAACCTTGTGAGTAATAAAGTGTGCTGTATGATTTGCAACTGCATATTTTTGTGTGACATAATTCCTCCAGCAGTTTTAACTATATTAATATAAGGTCAGATGATAATGCCTTCCCTTAGTCCTGCTTTCTTAGAGTAGTCTCTTCACTAGCAACTACTTAATGTCCAAACACCTGCATGGTTAAGTTATCTCAAGGGACACCTGGGATGAAACTCCATATACTCTACTCGGATACCCTTTTAGCTCAATATTTGATTATTATTTGATCAACAACATTGAGGGGATAGTATATATTTAAATAAAATATTCTCCAGAAAAAACAGTATTTGAAACTGATGAACTAAGAATATTATAACTCCTATATAGACTTGTCAAACACATTCCTTTTAAGTCAACTTATATAGAACTAAGAGTTGGTCACAGCTTAAGTCATTGACATATTATTATCTATATTATAAAAGGCCAGTGACTGAAATGCCATAATGCCAAAATGACCAAACAATCGGTCACCAGGAGGTGCATGGAGCACCTCTTGGTCCCTCCCCCAGAGCATCTCCTTCCCAGGTCCATGAGCCACTTGTGGAGGTGGGGCTGGGCTTGCAGCTCTCCCAGTTTGTGTGGCAAGGAGGGGCTTGTGCAGGGTTCCTGGCTCACACAGCATGGAGGGGCTCACACAGCACAGAGGGGCTAGTGTGGTGAGGCAGACCACGCAGCAACGAGATACTCATGCATGGCAGGTCTGGGATCCCACCAGCATGACAGGTCTAAGTCTCACACAATTTCACACACTAGGCCTCTAGTGATTTATATAAAATTGATTAGAGATTTATCTATTTTTATTGAGTTTTGTTTTATATTTTGAAACTGTGGTTTCCATTTTCATAGAGCTTCACACAACTTCTAGCACGCAATCCCTAGAAGAAATGGCTCTATGAAAGGCACTGGTTTATTTCATCCTTCAAGTAAGGACCACTCTGTGTCAGGGGACTGTGCCAGATGTATTTCATCCTCGCATAACACTCTGAGGTAGATACTACACAGCTCTATCTTACAAAGAAAGAAACAGAGCTTCAGAGTCACAACTGCTTATGTCTATCCTTTCTTCATTCCCCATGTTCTCTGTCTGTGCCTTAGGAGGCGAAGCAGTATGCATTACAACCAAAGATTCTTCTTTCAGAAGATTCTGGTTGGGTTTGGCTAAGGAAAACACCACCAGAAAATTAGAGGGAAGGAGGAGAGTGATCTCAGTATATTTTCCTGCTGGCTTCCTCTCTGTGTCCTGTGATCATAATGAGCTGCTCAGGACCCTCTTGTGATAAAGTGCTCTTCCCCACACAGCCTTGTTTCTCCCAAGTCTGGCCATCTGTCCTTCCTCTTCTCTTCAAGTATAAGATCAACAAAAGGGATCCTCTGTTATCAGCCTCAGATACTCCACTCTTCCTGGTGGGTTCCCTCTACCCTGCACACAACTTTGTAAACAGTACCCTTACTTAACTCTCTTAAAAATATGATCATATGAGTGCAAGCCCAGACAGCTTCAGGATCAGATCGGAGATTCAAATCTAGGCCCCAACAACTTAGAATAAAAAAATATGTATCTCTAAACCATAGAGCTTCCCAAATATCTCCTTGGAAAAAAATCTGAGCATGTAATATTATAGTGTTTGAAGAGGGGGTCTAATATTTTCATTAATACCAAATGTTTCTTTGAGAATCATCTAGTACCATTGAACTGTTCAGAAGAAAAATGCTATGTAAATCCAAGGTGTTAATAGTATATCATTTTTGCGTGGTGATAAAAGCCCCAGTAACACAAGGCTAAAACCTTTCAGCAGGAAAAAATCTTTAGGAAACAGATTCTACTACAAAGGAATTTACTTTGTACAAAAAGTATAGGTTTGTTGAACTCAAAAGGTGTTAGAGGATTTCCTAATGCAAGGAGGAACACAAGCTATGTGTACCTTGAGGATGGGGTGTTCCGCTTCCCCTGGCACAGTCAACAGTGTCATTAATTGCACAGCTGGTCACCTAGGACTGTTTGGGGCGCACCTCAAGATTTTGTTCCAGTAGCCATTATAAAGTAACTATTCTTAATGCCAACAACATTCCTCTCTTATTGTTTTTAGTCACATAGTTTCTATTTATAAACTAAGTAGCTCATTAGGAATTCTGGGTTCCAGTTTATTTTTATGTAAAACTAATGATACAACAAAAAGAAGTACAAGGACAAACACTTTTAATGAACACTTGCTACATACCAGGAATATCCCACTCTGCTGATGTGCATTTCCTGAATGTACAACTTATGTAACACTTGCAAAAGTATATTATCATGTTAGTCTACTTTTGTTACCCCCAAGTTACAGGTAAGAAAGCAGACTCAGTGTGTTTATGTACCTTGCCCAGGTGAAACAGCCAGGATATAACAGAACTGAGACTTCAATCTACTGCAAAGCCAACACTCCTAAGTTTTATCCAGAGATACAAAATCAAAGGCAAACTGTGACCAGGTTAATGGAGCCAGCTGGGAAGCCAATAAAGTTGTTTTATAAGCACCGCAAAGCCGACCTAAAGGGCCAGTTGCTACCCAGCCCCAGCTGACCAATCATTTCCATAAAGAATGGAGGCTTGGTATAAGCATGTCTTTGGTCTCTCAAGAGAAATGAAAACCCTGAATTTTCATATATGAATCTCCTGATTTCTAAATGCAGGCAATCAGCCAATTGAAATAGTTTAGATGTTCATGCTGAGCTCAGGGATCACAAGTCTGTGGTCTGTGCCCTGCTCTGAGCTCCTGGGTAAACAGAGGCAACTCCTCTCTACAATCTTTCTAAGACCTTCTCATCCACTTTCCAGTCCTGGAATATAGTCACAGGGAGGATGGCTGAGCCATTAACTGGGGCTGTCTTGATTTCTGATCTGTGTCCCATGCCCCAGGAAACCCCAGCCCAGGCGGAGATTTGGTCACCTAGTGAAAGCAGGTAACTGGCTTCTGTCATCTGCAAAATTCCAGAAGGTAAAACACCCTGGCCTTCAGAATGTGTCCTTGCAGGGGAATTCCGCTGTCCTTGGAGGTGCTAATTTGCTAAAGCTTTAGTGTCTCCACTTCAGAACTTAAACTGCCTCTGAGGCTGGGTTGTGATATTCCCTGAGACAGCCCTCAAAAGCAAGTCTCCTGGAAACTCTCTGAGATGAGGAGAGAAGAGGCACCGGAAGGCAAGTGGAAGAAGTTCCAAGAAAGCTACGGCTTGTTATTTGTTAGATATCCTAATTCAAACCCAAATGGGAGCTCACCATTATCGGGGACTCACACAGCTCCAGGTAAACAGCTAATGAGCAGGCTGCCAGTTCCATTTTTGTCAAGAGCCCTCTGAGACTCCACGTGCCATTTCATAAAATATGCAGATGGGAGTGCGGGGAGAAGAGCAAAGGCTTTGAAAATGATTCACACAACCTAAAAATGATGTTGAAAAGGGAGGAATTAAATATTCACAAAGTGAGAGAAATTAAGGCATATTAACTGTTGGAATGTGGAAATGGAATGACTAACATGCACAGAGCTGATGAGAACCGCATGATTACAGATCTGTCAAAAGTTTCTAATTCTGACAGTGCCACCATGAAGGTGCTCGCTGGCTGGTGAGGGGAGAAATTAGGTAGGCGAGCAGCTCCCAGAGCTGGAGGACCAGGTCCAAGGGAGGAAGACTTGGAGGTGATTAACATTAGATTCTGTTCGGTGCTGATGGTGGATTCCATACTCACAAAACGAATACTAATTAGGAGCACAAAACAGATCTGAAGTTGGCTAGCCACTTGATGGCAACATGATTATTGAGTCCATAATGAGGACGGCAGAAGGCAGCCTCAAGGCTCTTGGAGAGGCGAAATTCGGTGAGGTCATCCTACCCTCCACTTCTAGGGGATGGGAAGCTAAACTGTGGCCCATCCAAACTAGAATTAGCAGTAATTATTATATAATATGTAATGATGGGATTTAAATGGCTAACACATTTTCTCTGCTGAGATCATTTAGACATGATTCATACAAAATGATTAAATTAATAGATCTTCCTCTTTTCAGACTGCCAGGCAGCTTAAACTAGATTTTTCAACAGAGACTGATTCTAGTGAAATCATATGAATAGAGAGATTTGCGGAAATTGCAGGAGGAATTGGCTCAGTGTAATAAGGACACAATGGGGTTTAGAGAAATTCATGCATTCACCTCGAGGATGAGCACACAGCTCCTGGCCCCTGCTATTTTTTTTTAATCTACCTATATTTTAAAAGGGGTTTAAAAGTAACAATCTAAAATCAACATCCTCCATACAAAGAGAGACAACAAGAAAGCTAAACAAATATTTACAGAAATGGAGTTGCTTTCCTGGCACCTAAAATGCAGCTGCTTTTAAAGAAAACAATTGCTATATGTAAAAACACCTTTTTAAATACTAGGGAGATGATCCTGAGAAATCTAAAATTTAATACCAGTGAAAAACAATTTAAGAGATATAGTATTTGCATATGAAATATTCATGATTTCAGTGCAGCATTAAAAAATTTCAAGAGAAAAAATTAAAAAACAAGCAAACAGCAAATAAATTGCCAACAAAAAGAACAGCTCAACACCAACTTTGATAAAACTTCTCTAGTAACATTCTGTCTAAATCCCATCATGGTTGCTGGATTGGCAGGTGTTAATTTTTTTTTCCTCCCGCAGACATATAAAAGCTGTTATTAGGGACAGGAGGAGCTGCCGGAGAGCCACTGTGTTTTCTGAGTGCAGAGTTTCCTAGTTTCATCAGCTGCAAAGCACATGAGCAAATTAACAGGCACTTGGGGAGGGAGCCCACAGTGAGGCTCGGGCATGTAATAATTAACATAGCCTTGCCACCTCCCTGGCATCTTAGAAAGAAAATATTAATCATTCACAGCTGTGATCGCCTCAAAATCTCCTATTTTATGCCTTTGACACATCCATGAATAATGCCATTTACTATAATGTGCAGCATTATCAGAAAGAATATTTTTACAGTATGGCTGCTCCCCTAGAATACATTGTCAAGCCACTGTGAAAGCCTGGATCCTGCAGCATCTATGGAAAACAGAGCATAATGCAATCCTAATCCTATATTTTGCTGAGCACCTACTATGTGCCAGAAATTCCATTATTTGTTTAAACCTTCCAGGGGCATCATGAAGGCAGTGCTGTTATTGCCTCTATTCTGTAAATGAATAAATAAGAAATTGAGAGGTTGAGTTCAAACTGCCTATATCTTCCCACAGCATGGAATTCACAGGAAACTCAAAATATTACTGAGACATTAGTTCCCACAATGCCCTCCCTCTCCTTAGTCTCTGAGGGGATCACATTGACAATTAATTCATTTAGAGAATCCATTCAGAATTTTTCTCCTTGGCTTCATCACTTTCATCACCCTTTTTCACGTTTCCTACCCTTGGTTTGAGCATTCAGTTCAGTTCATGCTCTTGCCAATTTATTCTCCATACCAAAGTCAGAGTGAGTTTCCCAATGTAAATTAAGTTGGGAGCTTCTCTGCCTAAAATCTTCACATTTTTATCATTATGTTTGGGATAAAGATGGACAGTACATTGCCTACACATCCCATGTAATATTGAACATCCTGTGCTTCTGGCATCATCTCCTGAATCCATGTTTTTAGACATCACACTAACATCAAGCAAAGAGGAGGTGTCTGCATTTCTAAAGCCTTCTCTTCCCATCCCTCCCAAACCCTTCCAGAGGCTAAGGTATCAGAAAGCCTCTGCTTTGTAACGTTGCTTTCCCCACACTGCCACCTGCAATCTCATACCTTGGCCAGTTTCTCCTCGTTCTTTGGATCTGCCCTTAAATGTCGCTTTCTCAGAGCTGACACACTTAACTCCCTAGCTTACCTTGGGTTCTCTAGAGCTTTCATAACTCTATTCATGTTCTCCCTGGCAACTGACACAATTATAAATGAATTGTTCTCTGTGTGATTGTTTGCATCATAACATCTGGCTCCCACAGAGACTTTAAACTACATGAGGCAGAGACTCCGTCCTCAGTGTCAGGCACAGTCGGTGCTTGAGGAATATTGTTGAAAGAAAGAATGAACGAAGAAAAACTGGATGAAGCATCTTAATTTTCAGCCAGACGCCTTTCCTTCCTCACTTTCTCCATTGTCTAACTTAACACAGAAGCCTCTCCTTGCTGACTTCCATGCAGCTTGGCAACAACCAGGAGCCATTGCATCATGAGCACGGTTGTTTTGTCAGGAGGAGGGAGCTGAGTATATGCCCTGGGAGAGTCATCCTGCTGCAGGAGCAACTACTCCCTCAGGTCCCCAAAACTTCTACCACACACTTCTCTTAGGCGGTTGTGACAGTGTGCTGTAATTGCTTGTTTGTGTGTGGGCTCCCTCCCTCATAAGTCTTTCAACTCCCTCACGAGTCCATGACCTCCCTAAGCAAGGACTTACCTGGAGATGTGTACATCCCGTCAGCATCCAGAATCGAGCTAGAGCACAGAGGTACTCAGGAAGCCTCTGATGTCACTAACCAATGACTCAGGGAGCATTCAAACAAGTAACTAGAGACATTAGCGAATTAGTGAGTTAATAATAAGTGAATGTGAAAACAATTATTCAGCCAAGTATTCCATAAGGTGCAGTGTCCATCCCATGGGTGGTACACAAGATAAATTTAAGGATTACATAAACTAACTTTTTAATTTTAGTTGCTAAGGAACAACAAAAACCAATGTTAGAAAAAAATCAACTTGCACCTTAAGTCCTTTATATCATTGATATGATTACTTAGGACAACTTGAGATAAGAAAAAATTAAGCAAATGTGATGCTATTATAGAATGTTCTTGAATATGACAAAATTATGAAATTGTCATATAAATGAGTGAGGCTTGGGAACAGATGGTTTGAAATTGAACAGGGCAGAAGGTGACAGGGAACCCTAGGAGTTCGTGAGCTTTTGTTATGTCCTTAAGCACTGCTTTGTTTGACCTGCATTAACTTCTGGAATCTTCATAATAGCCACAAGAGTAGAAACCACCCACTTGACAGGTAAGGATATGAAAACAGATATGGAGAGGCGAAATCTTTGCTTGCATGACTAATGAGTGTTTGAACCAGGGTTCCAGCCCTGCTGGAGCCTGTGGTCTTCCACACAGCCTTGGTCGGACTCTATCGTGGAGAATGTAAAGGGAACAAAGAGGAAATAGGTGAGTGAGCAAGTGAGGAGAGATCAAGGGACCATAAGACTGGGAATCAGCAGCAGCTGAGGCCAGTGCCTTTCCTTGGCATGTCTCAGGCTCTTACCTTCCCTCTGCTCCTTGCTTTTCTTCAAATGACCCTTCTTTTATTCCATATCTAAAGGCTCAGTACATGAAATCCATGCACTTGCGGGCGGTGGGGGCAGGGAGGTCTTTCAGCTCAGCCTGTGCCCTCTCACAGTCTGGGAGCCCTCGGGGGATGTCCTACTGACAGCTTAGGCCTGTCAGTCAAACATCCTTAGCACTGCCGGAGAGAATGGAGAGGCCCCTGCCCACTGCCACTGCGCTCCACCAGCCATCAGCCCGGCTTGTGGGAGAACACTGATCAACAGGGGAAGCTCCTACATTGAGCATCTGCCCTCTGGTGGTCAGTGCACATCACATGACAGGTCATTCCACTGTTCGATCATTTTTACATATTAGCCTTTTATTACATAGGATTATATAGGATGACCCCTAAGCACATGACTAGTGTTTCTGGCAATGTGGATAGGCTTCCCTTAAAAGAAAAGGTGAAACTCTTGACCTTTCTTATTTCATATCACCAAAAAGAGTGAGTACAGTAAAATAAAATATTTTGAGGTTGTGTTGATTCTAAAACATATTCAACTTGGGTTCTTCCTTTTTAAAAAGGAATTCAAATTAGTGATACCAAGGAGATAAGAAAGTGAATATTTGGAATAAAATATAAACCAAGACAAATCATAAATTTTAAAAAACTTACAAGCATTACAAGATCTAGAAAAATAACAATGTTTTATTAACTGATTGACAGCTCTAGAATGTTTTTCTTACATTTTTCCTTCATGTTCTTTATCTCATCATGACCATGATTTTATAAAATATTTTTCTATAGAGAAAATAGAAAAATAAATTAAATATTTCCCTCAGTGTGGATGAGCAACACCTTTTCTATTATTTACAAATACTCATGAGAGCTTTATAACTCATTATTGATGGCATCCTATAAATTTTTAGGATAGTCCGAAAAGTTGAGAAACTTACTTCCCTAATGTGAGCTTTAGAATTTCAGGGAAATTCAAGTGTTTTTGTGGAGTGACTAATCTTAAATGCTCTTTAAATCAGTTACCAGCTTGTCACTAATGGTTTATTTCGTGGTGTATTCTGAATTGTATGCTAGTGTTCTGTGTCAAATCAGCAAGACATTTAAACAGCAGGAATATGATAATTCTAAAAATTCCCATCAACAACGAAGTAATGTATGGCATATTTATAAATGTATAGCCTGCATTAGTGAGTACACTCCTGAGAGGACAGAAGTTCCAGTTTCATTCAGTGTTAATGAGAATCAAATCCTCTACTCACTAGTGTACAGATCTGATGCTCAGAAGAATGTTCCACAGACTAGCTTCCCACTCCTTACATCCCAAAGCATATTTATCTCCTACTGTCCATTGGTGGTGCAGACACCTTAGGATATGTTCACACTGCAGGGCTGCCATTGACCTTGAACCTTCCCATCACAGCATGGGGTTTATTGACGAGCAAGTATGAGAATATTCTGAGAAGCCAGTGCTGTACCAGGATACTAGCAGTGCCTGAACTATAAATGAAAGTGATAAAGAAGAACACAAATATATCATATATATCATATTAACCTCCAAATAAATTAATCCCCTATTCATAGTTTATATAGCAGGTTTCTTAAAATGCCTATGGCCATCTGAATGCCACCTAACTCAGAGGAAAGTATGATAGAGGGAATGTTGGAATGGGAAAAACAATTGTGCTTAAAACATTTTATTTTCACAGATGTTATGGATACATATCTCCATGGCAACCCATTGGCAGGACTCCTCCCACGGCCTGAAATGTGAGAGTCTCTGAAGCTTAAGCATTCGTGTTCCTCCAGGTATTCAGCACAGCCAGAAACCCGGGCCTGGAGCTTCTAAACTCCACAATGGGGCTCTTTTCATGATGCCTGAGGACCTCCTCATTCCAAGAAGCGTTTGCATAGTCTGGGGACATCTGCTTGCTTTATATTAGCCACAATTAATAATCAGAAGCAGAGACACAGCCACTTAACATATATCAACCACTCTTCTGGGAGTGAGCTGTCATCCTCCAGTTCGCTTTTCCTGAGATAGGGAAATTGATAGGTCACTAGTGTCTGTGAATAGCACTCAAAAGGTATCATATTTATTTTAGCTGCAGCTTCAAATCAGTGACTATCTGCATTATGAAGAACATCATTCTATAAAACACATTTGGTCTTCATTTTTCAAATGCTCCTGAAGGGAACATATGGTAATCTGTTTAACTCTGTATTCCACAGAGATACCTAAACCCTATGCACCAAACGCTCATGCTATTTTTATTATAAAATTCATGTCCTTTTTATGCCCTAAATATTCCCCCCTTCTGCTTAGATGGTTAAAAAATAACTGAGGCTACAAGACTACTCTGTTTACCATCAAATTCATGAGTCATACCCTATAGTCATTAAATATAACAGAAATACTATTCACAAGGGGATTAGCAAGCACATACTGGCAGAACCCATATTCTTCTCGGTTTCAGACATAAACTATTTTGAAGTTAGTTGTGTTGTATCAGAACCCATGCTCTCAATCTGACCTCTGGAATTATTTGTCTCCTACTAGGAGCTAACCCCTGCAAACTTTTCTCAGATGTCCAATTTTGAGGTTATATTCATAGTCTGATTATTTTACCAGATCCGAATATTGTTTCTCCTTGCTTATGTTCCCCCATCAAAAATGTCATTTAAAACGCTTATTTCACTTCTTAAATATCCCTAAGCCCTCTGCCCTTCCTGACTCTCAAAGAAAGCTCAACGTGGAATGTGACAATGGGAACTCCAGGCCTCTGTTCTAATGATAGTTATTATTGATGTTGAATCCATAACACAGAGGTGGTGTTTTATTGAAAGTTGCTTGCCAATGCAAGGAAGGGAAAATTGTTTCTAAAATTTGGTTTGTGGAAGAAGCAAGAGTTTCTCTAAAAAAATCAATACTGTTCTTTCTCCCAAAGCAGTTATAAACATGAAATATTAACCTGCCTTTCCTTACACATATCAGCACTTACCAAAGATGGTTTGTGACCAGTTAATTCTCTGTGGTCAAACATATTTAGAAAACACTTCATTTTAAATCCTCCTCTCTAGTTTTCATAAAGCACATTAGCATATTCAAGGCTCAAGAAGTTCTGCATTGAAACAAACAAAATCTACCTTTAAAAAACATTCCCAAATGTTCTTGATCATGTGACTCTTTTTCCTCTAATATCCAACAAAACTAGAGCTCCACAGAGCACACTTTGGGAAATGCTGCCATAATTAATTTTTTTTTTTTAGTTTTCAGTGGCACATTATGCTATTAATGAATAGATTTTATGCAATGGAGGAACATCTCAATAGGTTTCAGATGATTTTATTAAACTCAGTATTTTTTAAGATTGAAAATAAAAACAATAGGATATATGCTTGCAAAAATTATGTAGAAATTTTATGTAAGCCTCAGAATTAAGTATCTCAATTCAGAGTCTGAATTCTGAAGATACTGAGTTACCTTTCAGCAACATCCCCAAATCATAGTTAATGTTTATTAATGCATTCATTCTTTCTTTTTTAAAGTTATTTTATTTTACTGAGCAACATACTACTATGTATGACACTGTTGTAGGCATGGAGATACCATAAATAACTTGTTTATAAGGAGTTGTAGCTTACTGGAAAAACAAATATTTGTAAGTAATAACACAAAGACTATTTAATAATAATTGATATAAGTTCTATGGAGGAGAAAAACTAGAGCAACATTAACAGGGAACAGCAAAAAATGATCCAGCTTTGGGAGGAGGAAGGTGGCAGGGAGGGCTTCCTAAAAGAGGTAACTTTAGGCTGTCATTGAAAGAATGATTTGGGAGAGATCAGTTTAAGGAAGGAAGAGTATTCCAGCCCCAAAAGGAGTATCATGCAGGGAGAAATGATTCTGGCTCAGAGAAAGTAGAAGAAATCCATGTGACTGGAACCTGGAGAGAAAAGGGCGAGGAATGGATAACACTGGAGAGGTGAGTAGGTGATCTCCGAAGGCCTGGGATGTCACTAAATACATGAATATGTTAATTCCAAGATTGGGGCAAAGCATGGCAGATCAAATCTTTCAGCTTCAAGGTACAATTAAAAAGAGTTCTTGGTTTAAAAAGTGAAATGGATTCTAGCCTGATCCACTTAAGCTGCTGCCTAACCAAAGGCTGTGACACACATAAACCCATCGCCTAATCATTGTGGCCTTCAAAGTAGCTGCGGCTCCCAAATACACTTGACCTTTTATCCCTCTGATACATCAGAAATATATTGGTTCTAAATACACTGAGTGAATGAGGACACAAGTGAATGAGGATTTCCATCTCCTTAGTACAATAATCTTCTCAGAATATCTTTGTAAATAATTCCCTATTATCCTAGTCATAGTGTCAGAATATCTGGGACATGTTTAATGAAATGGTTGGCTTTAAATATTTCTAAAAGAAGGCTTTTCAAATTCTATGTCTTTAAGACTAAAGCTCAGGGTTTGTTATCTAATAAGATGCCCTCTGACTTGTATACTGTTCATGACCTGTGTCTAGAAGAGGAATGCCCCCAATCTGGAAGTTAGTAAGTAGTTCTGGAGAGGAAAATGCCTGCTTGAAAATACTCAAGATGAACAATAATATTAATAAAATTGTCTTAATTCTGCAAACTTGTCTCCTTTATCTTAGCAAAATGTCATTTTCTAGATGCTAGGTACTCACCAGTGAAGCTTCCCCTTCCCAAGGTATTCCTGGTCATGGCCAGGCAGTCTTTCAGTCTCTATCGAACAACATGTATCTGCTCCCCCCACACCTTCTCAAAGCATCAAGTCCAGGTTGGTCTCATTACCTCTTTTCAGAGGTTATTATTTGAAAGTAGAGGTCCAGTGTATGGATTCCTGCACTGGTGGAGTCCCTTGGCCTGGCCTGCAGGGATCGGCTGAAACTAGCTTTCCAACATCCCCCTAAAGCAGCGGATCTCAACCTATGGGTCGTGACCCCTTTGGAGGTCGAACAACCCTTTCACAGGGGTCGCCTAAGACCATCAGAAAATGCAGATATTTACATCACGATGCATAACAGTAGCAAAATTTCATGGTTGGGGGTCACCACCACATGAGGAACTGTATGCAAGGGCCGCAGCCTTAGGAAGGTTGAGAACCACTGCCCTAGAGGGTACTGACCAGGCCAAGAGACTCACTGGTGCATGATGAGGGCCAGAGAGGGATTGTGGAGGTCTCCAGGGAATGTCTGGCCCATTAGCCAGACCCCAGCAGCAAGCTAACCTACTGGTCGGAACGTCTGCCTCATTGTACTTCATAGCAACCAGTCGAACAGTCGAACATTCAGACACTTAGCATATTAGGATTTTATTATATAGAATATCCCTTAAGTAGATACTGGTAAAGTGGATTTGTGACCACAGATAATATTCCAGGGTCATGAACAGCACATGGGCCTTTCCATCAGGAAGACCTAGACTTAAATCCAGGTTCAAATCTGGAGAAGTCACTGCCCTTCTCTAAGCCTTGATTTCTCCATCTATAAAATGGGCTTGAAGCCAGGCTTGTGGCTGCACTAGAGCAGTTGTTAAAAACACAGAATCTGGAGCCCACCTGCCAGATTTCCACACACAGTGCTCCTGTATGATTTTGGAAATATCATGAAGCCCCATGAACCTCAGTTTCCTCATCTAGAAAATGGGATAACCATAGTGGACTTGTTTGGAGAACACACAGTGTTGATGTATGTAAAGTTTTTAGGATGGTGCCTCGTGCCAAGTGAATGCCCTGATTGTTATATTGAGTCTTAAAACTAGCTGTGGTCATCCTGAGGCTCCTCCAGACAACACTTCAGGAGCAGCATTCAGGTGTGCCTTCTCCAAAAGCCACACGCCTCTCCTAAAGTCATAAGCTCACCCATCACTGCTACTCCTGCTGCCATAGACACCTCAGTCTCTGTTCCGGGCATAGCCTCCCCTCTCTTGCATCCTCCTTGACTGCCCCTTGAGGTAGCCTGTTTTCACCCCTTTTCTGGCTTGATGGCTCTTTAGGTCAGGGATGAGGTCTTGTTTCATGTGCATGTAATTGGCAATAAATATATCTTGGCAATAAATATTTGATGCATTTGTTGCTCAGCCTCAAAAAGCTGCATTCTCCCTCCATTCATTCCTCACTGGAAGGACAAGGCTGCTGCCTGCAGTGGGTTGAGCTGCTGTCTCGCTACAAAAACCAGTCCCCATCCCACAGCCTCAAGTCCGCCAGACCCATTTCACCCGAGGCACAGGGAGATTCCGGGTCCTAATTCCCCCAAATCAACCCAATGGGGGAATTCACATTTTGAAATTTTCCTAGGCACTTCTTTGTGCCATACTAGAATTATGTGACCAAATAAATACACCTTTTTGGTATAGTCAGGTTTTTGCTTTTGGCTTTTTATTTTGTTGTTTTGTGGGTGAGGAATGTAGTAAAAGTAACATAGTGTTTAAGAGCAAGAACTAGATTTCCCAGATTTCAATCCCAGGCACACTAGTAACCTCAGGCCAGTTATTAATCTCTTGTTGTTTCCATACCTATAAAATGGGTGATAATATTAATCCTCACTTCACAAAATTGTTAAAACATATAAATGCTCATAATGTTGCCAGTTATATAATCCTCATCAATTAGTGTTAGCTATTGGTATTAGTAGTTACTTCAAATAGTTTATATAGTATATAACTAGATTTCTCCACATGCTTGTAAACTATTTTAAGTCTTACTATTAAGTCTGTTCTTATAAGTTCCCTTTATAGGTTGCATGTGTGTGTGTGTGTGTGTGTGTGTGTGTGTGTGGCACCTGCTACATGCCAGGCACTGTTCCAGGAGGTGGGGGTTATGTGTAAAATCAGACCAGGTCTCTGATTTTCTGCAAGAAAAGATTGAACAAATGTATATATATAAAATAATTTTACTTATATGCCTCATGAGCTTTATAAGGCAGGGTGGTGGGACAGAGTGACAACAGAGAGACAATTTTTGATAAGTCATTAAGGAGTGGATTTCTGAGAATGTAACATTTTAACTGAGATCTGACTACAACAAAGGAATGATCATGCAAAATCCAGGGGGATTGAATACCAGGCAGATGGGGGAAATACGAGTAACCAAGTATTCATCTGAATCATGTCTGTCTCATAATGTAGAGCAGAGAAAATAAGGTACAGCTTGTGGGCCAAAGTTAGCCAGTGGCCAGTTTGAGTAAGTAAAGATTTGTTGGGACCTGCCATTTGCTGATGTCTTGTGTAGTCTATGGCTGGTTAAAGCTACAATGACAGAGTTGTAGAGTTGTACAGGGACCATGTGGTCAATAACTCTAAGATATTTCCTATCCTGCACTTTACAGAAAGTTTTTTTTTATATTTTATTGATTTTTAAAAAAAATATACTTTATTGATTTTTTTACAGAGAGGAAGGGAGAGAGATAGAAAGTCAGAAACATCGATGAGAGAGAGACATTGATCAGCCACCTCCTGCACGCACCACACTGGAGATGTGCCCGCAACCAAAGTACATGCCCCTGACCGGAATCGAACCTGGGGCCTTTCAGTCCGCAGGCCAACGCTCTATCCACTGAGACAAACCGGTCTCGGCACTTTACAGAAAGTTTGCTGAACCCTAGCCTAGACCCTGTGACTCATGGCAGCATGTATTTGTACCCTGGTACTTCCTGCAATCCAGTTGAGTCTGACCTAGTAGATACCAAGAAATTAATACTTGGAGAAGGAATAAATGCAGCATATTTTGTGCCTGCTCTAATTCTTTAAAGATTTTTTAAAAAATAAAATATTTGAAATGTTAGTTTCAGAGTAGTTTTCCTTCAGGAGGATATAGTAGGGTCCCACCTACACAGAGAAGCAGTAACAGAAGTGATGGCCCAGGTAACAGCTATGCTTTTATCTCACCATATGAATTCCTTGCAAGGTACTGAGACCAAGGTTGGTTCCAGGCTGAAACATGGCAGTGGTTTTGTACATACTCATGACCCAGCCAGGATGTGAGTACAACAAGTAACTCCCCTGTGTATGATGGTAATTCAGAGCAGGATCCCTTCAGGGTGGCACCGGCCAGGATTTGTCAGCCTCACTCTATCAATATTTGGGACCAGAGAAGTGCCTGTTTTGGGGGCTGTCCTGTGCATTGTAGGATGTTTAGCAGCATCTCTGGTCTCTACCCACAAGATGACAGTAGCAATCCTTCTCCTCCCGATATGACAATCAAGAATGTCTCCAGACATTGCCAAATGGATCTAAGGGGTGTGGGAAGGTATTGAAAATCACCCTCAGTCAAGAAGTCCTGGTGTACACAGAAAGCATCCTCTTCTTTCTACGGGAACTTTCAGACATTAGAAACAAATGTTCTTTAAAAAATAGATGTTGAGAGAATGTAATATTCAATAGGCAATCTTTCCATTCAAATCACCCAGGTTGGACTTTCCTGCCTACCTAAGTGGCTGTGGATGCCAGTTAAAAATGCCAATATTGATCATTCCTAATAATATTATGGAGATTCTTTTTTTTCAACTAGGGCATACCTTTTTAAAAATTGTTTAATTTAATCTGATTTGAAGAGTTGTGTCCCATCTTTGGAGTTGGGATGTGGTCGTGATGGCTATTTTAAAAATTCAGATGAACAAATGCAACCCAAGTGCTGAGATCCATACCCAGCTCGTAGATCAGGTGTGATGAGAAATCTCTGAACTCTCTGCTGCTCATGAAATCTGCCTGCCTGCCCAAAGTTAGTGCCCCACAAACTGCAGCATTCAGGGCCAATGCACACAGAGTGACATTCTCTGCAGAGAGGACCCAGCAGGTAAGTCCAAAACAAGGAGAGAATCAAGAAAGCAGAGAGTGTAGCAGGCATTGAGGCTGATTCCCTCCTTTCAAAGCAATACAACATATGGAAACATCAGCAATATGACCTCCTAGAGGAGGGAAATTCGGAACAGTGCCTCTTTGGCCTTATTGGATACTGAAAGTAAGCACTCATGGCTGCTTAGGATGCTATATGTTCCCAACATTAGAATAATTTTTGATAGAGTACATTTTAAAATAATTATTATAAGTCAAATAATTTAGCAATAATTTTCTTAACAAATAGCTCATAGCTCATAAACTAGTAACCATGAATATGAATTATATATATGCACATATCTACACTAATAAAATAGAAACATGCAAATTAACAGTACAACTGCTACACCCACAAGCCATGCCCACAAGCCAATCAGAAGTGAGTATGCAAATTAACTCAATCAAGATGGCTGTAGCCACAGAGCGAGCAATAGTGTTGTGTTTCCCTGACAATGGAGGAAGTCAAGCTTCCTGCCTGCTCTGGGCAGCCCTGGCCTTCGCTCAAGGCTACACAATTTCAATTATAGAAGATAAATAAATCCCAACCAAAATGATGATAGCCATGGAGCTGGAGAGAGCAGGAGGCTTGGATTGTCCCCGGTGATGGAGGAAGCCAAGCTTCCTAGCCTTCCCTGGCCTTTGCTCAAGGCTACAAAGTTTTAATTATAGAAGATAAATAAATCCCAACCTAGGCCTTTGCTTAGGTTGCCGGGGGGCGTGGCCAGCCTGTAAACCACCACAGAGCCCTCCCATGCTCCCAGGGAGCCCCCACCCTGATCCAGGACATCCTTCCAGGCAAACCAGCTGAACCCCACCCATGCACCAGGCCTCTATTCTAACTAATAAAAGAGTAATATGCAAATTAACTGTCACTCCAACACATAAGATGGCTAGCCCCATGTGGTCAAAGATGACTTCTCCATGAGGACACAAGATGGCTATCATAAGATGGGCAGCAGGGGAGGGCAATTGGGAGGGACCAGGTCTGCAAGTGAGGGCAGTTGGGGGCAATCAAGCCTGCAGAGGAGGGCAGTTAGAGGTAATCAGGTCAGCAGAGGAGGTAAGTTGGAGGCAACTGGGCCTGCAGGAGAGGACAGTTAGAGGCAATCAGGCTGGCAGGGGAGCAGTCAGGCATCAATGAGGCTGGCAGGGGCATGGTAAAGGGGTGATCAGGCTGGCAGGCAGAAACAGTTAGGAGCAATCAGGAAGGCAGGCAGGTGAGCAGTTGGGAGCCAGCAATTCTGGATGGTGAGAGGGATGTCCTACTGCCCATTTAGATCTGATCCTACTGGGATTAGGCCTAAACGAGCAGTCGGACATTCCTTGAGGGGTCTCAGATTGGAGAGGGTGCAGGCTTGGCTGAAGGACACCCAAGTGCATGAATTTCATGCACTGGGTCTCTAGTGTGTGTGTGTGTGTGTGTGTGTGTGTGTGTGTGTGTGTTCATATATTTGTCTCACATTTTGCTTTTAGCTTTGCATTGTCAATTTTTAAAAACAAATGTTTTATGAAAAATTTGGATCTCTGGCTTTCTACAACATCTAAAAGATCTGGCACCACACCCACCTTCTTGAAGGATAACAATCCAGAAGAGATGAGCCACAAGACATGTGCTTCCCAGTTGGCCATACTCCCCACTACTCCCTAATACTCCATCCTTGCCTGTTTCACACATTCAGGTTAGCTGCCTGGGACTCTGGCTTGCACCTGCATGTATAGATTGATTTTATCTTCATCTTTGGCCTCTTTCTGAAGCCAAACCAAGTCCCCTTTCACTTGCAAATAAGCTTGCTCCAAGTGCATTGTTTCCATAAAAGTTTGCCTGACTAATCTTACCAAATATCTTACTTCCACTTCTTTCCCCACTCAAATATATCATACTTCATTGATGGCAGCGTTACCTTCCCAAAATGCACTGTGGAACAAAGAGATATCATGTGGATAAAATATAAGGATACTATGATTGAATGAGTTAAGAAAACTTGTCAGTTTTCTTAAGTTAAGAGTGCCTTTGCTGAAATACTTTCAGAGGCAATAAAATGCAAATGTGTTCTATGAATTTCCAAGGGAAGGTATGCATCTGAGCATTATCTAGTTTTCCATGAAACACTGAAACTCTATTATCATACTTGCTTGCTTTTAAAAATTGTGTATTCATAGTCTCCAATATTTTTGCTAATTGTTTTCAATCATAGATAAGTTTCAGAAAAAAAGGAGATGAAGACCAGCATGGGGGTGGGGACAACATTTTATTTTACAAAGTAAGGACATTAAAGAATAAAACATAACCATCATGAACATAAACACTTTTGCATGGAAAAGAAAGTAATTTTAAATACCCCCAAAGTAGGAAAAAGTATTTCCATAAAGAACTACCCTTTAAACCAAATCTATTAAGCTTGTCAGATGTGTATTTTTCTTCTTTCATTAATTTTACTGAAGATCTGTAAAAACTTTGTCACAGATTGTCACCAATGTGCAACCAGAATCTGGTCAGCATTACTGAAATCTGGCAACAACATGAACTCAAAAACCATTGTAAAAAGAGTTCAGACATGAAAAAAGAGATGACAAGTTTCCACACAAGGTTTTCTCTGATGTGGAAACAAATGGAAGGAACTGGAGAGAAGGATGAGATGAAGGTGGGAACTCCTGTTGAGTGGCTTCCCTGAGCAGGTCTTCCATGGGGATCACTGCATGGGGAAATTGTGGAGTGCTGCCTGAAAAACAGGCTGCCCTTCCTGGCCTGGCATCGATGGGGACATTGATGATCAGGATGGACAGTGAATGACCATAACAGTTTGGGAGAGAAAAAGGAGAAACAGATGGTTTAATTTTTTTTTAATGAAAAATGAAAAAAATAAAATACTCCATCTTCATGCATTACTCATTTTCACATTTATTTATTATTCAAAAAGGGATCTAGTGATGATCCCAAAATGTGTAGTTGACATTGCTGCTCTTAAGGATTTACTAATCTCTTGAGGAGAAACCAATATAAACAATAAAAGAAAAAAATGCTCCTTAAAATATAAATGGATTATTTGAAAGCTCTATATTTTATCATCCTAATCAAATGGTTAATGTCAAATGACAAAACAAACAAACGAAAAACAAACCACAAACAAGAAACAACTTTATAAAATACTCTTGGGCACTTGCTTGAACTTCCTACCCAGTATAACTCAAGGAAGGGCCTGCTCTTTTTAAAAGATGATTCCTAAGAGTTGAATTAAATTAACATCCCTCTTCCAGGGAACTCTCTCTATTGCTACCATCTGAGTTAGATGCCATATTATGTGCCACCAGAGTCCCTTGCACATGATCTCTCATGGAATTAATCACTTGAGTTGCTTGAAGGCAGTGGTGATGGAGGGGCGGGGGGAGCGGTGATTGTTTTACTTGATGTGATAGCCTTAATACCTAGCACAATGCTTGACATATTGTTAGAATATAACAGTTGAAGGAAAAAGTGAATCTTCTATCAACTGCCCACCTGGAAAAGAAAAAAAAAATAACAGGTAACTTTTAAAAGACAAATACCCTGATATCACAGGACCAAAGTGAGGCATCCAGGCAAGTTAGGTTGCCTAGTTTTCCCAAATAGATGTATATTAAGCCACTGGTTTTGGTACTGAAACATTGGAAACAACCTATACCATCAACATGGGAATAGACAAGTAAAATTCAGGCTGTTTAGCAACTTAAAAGGAATGAGCAAGATCAATATGTATTAACATGAGGAGCTCTAAAAGATGGTGGGGAAAATGTTATGAACAATATGATTCTTTTTATAAAATTCAAAGGAACTCCAAGAAATTCTGTGCATTTTGTGTAGCAAGAAAAAATACACAATTATATGTATTATCTCAGGGAATATAACATAGATGCAATTTATTTTAAAAAATAGCAGGGAGGCCATATTTCAAATTCATAACAGTGGCTTCTTTAGGGGAAGGAGGAAAATGAAAATGGGGATGAGGCCCAAGGGGACTTAGCACTATTCTACTGTTCATTTATATTTAGAAGGAGAGTACTTTGATTACATGGATTAATTGCATATGTAAACATTTTTTCTGCTATGCACTAAACACTGGTATGTTCTTGGACTTGAAATGTTTGCCAATTGTGACCCCAGTTCTGCAGAATTATCTTGGTAGGATTTGTAGAATTTTACCCCTCTTTTTCCTTCTTCATTAAAAGCTGAGAAAAACATTTATGAAAACTAGTTCTGAGGCCAACCTTCCTCATTTTGGAACAATCTCATTGTTTGTCAACTGCCAGCTCTGACATTCTCTCTCACTTCCCACGGTCTGGCAGCCTGCAAGGAATCTGGAGCCAGTGTGATTCCCCCTGAAGAAACAGTTTAGCAGTCTGCACAGCGTTTGGAGTGAATGAGGAAAATGTGCAATTTTCCCCTTCTCTTCCAAATGCCCAAGCGTGTATGTTAAGATTGGAAGAATCTGCCTCATAGCAAAAAGGTGCTACCAGCATTCTCCATAAGAAGAATTAATTTTTTATATGTCTTAGTATGTGATGGAAGCCTTGATAGTATAATAAAAAACTTCCAGACTCCCCTCTTTTAATTCCAAAGTTTGGAATAAAAAACAGACCATATAAATGCAATGTTTCATAATAATGATAAATATTGATTGATATACATCTTAATAACCCTGTAAACTGAGGCCTACTATTCTCATAGCCATTTTACAAATGAGTAAAGTGAGGGTAGAGGAATTGCAGAGTGTTGTATCCCTAATATGGAATGGTTATTATTTAAACCCTAGCCTTCTGGTTCCGGAGAGACCCATTACCTTTAACTTGCTTTCCATCGTCTCTCATGTCATTGTATCTCCTCCTTTGTTCTTAGCAAATAGAAGTCATCAATAAACACTTCTTAAATGAATTAATGAAAATTTTACATCCGACCGACACTTGACTAAAGGACATTGGGCAAAGCCAAGGGCATGGTTAATCACTCTAGGTATATTGACAATGAATGTTATAACCTTAACTGGAAAATAATCATGAGATTTGGAGTCATAGAGACAATACAATCCTTGACTATTTACTTTACTTACAAACTTGGATAAGTTTCTTAATCTTTCTAACCCTCAATTTCCACACTTATAAGAGAAGTGTGGCAGGCAGGATTCTAAGATAGTGTCCAATATTCTCACAGCTGGGTGCTCCACGACTTCTATAAGCCCTTCCTTTGGTGTGGATAGAAGCCATGATTATGATGATATCACTCCTGTGATTGGGTTAATCACCAGTTGACTTGTAGTTGATCAAATGGAGATTCCTCTGGGTGGTTGCACATAGTCAGAGGAGCCTTTGAAAGAGGATGAAGCTTCAGGGAGATGAGACCAGCTGGAAAGACAGAAAACCACCATGTGGTAAACTGCCACTGGGGCCACAGGGCAATGAACTACAGGTGACCTTTAGGAGGCAATAGCAGTTTCTGGCTCATGGCCAGCAAGAAAAGGGAGTGACAACCATACAGCCAAAAGGAAGTGAACTATTCCAACACTCAGTGAGCCTGGAAGAGAACCCAGAGGCTTGGATGAGAATCACAGCCTCCACAGATTTCTGCTCTCAGCTAGTGAGACCCTGAGCAGGGGACGCATTGGAACTGTGAAGTGATAAATGTGCATTGTTCTTAAACTACAAAGTGTATGGTAATTTTTTATATAGCAATAGAAAACTAACATACACTGGTGCATCATATAGTGACATAAAATTAACTAAAATAATATAAGAAAATTGCCTAGCACATTTGTTTTCCTGGAAATTTTGGCCCCTTCCTTCTTGGGAGATGCGATGTTGCCCACTCATGGCACTGAAGGTGAGCATGATGGCTGAAGTTCCAACAGTCAACTTGGCCTCTGAGAACAAGGACCACAATAGAAATGAATCAAACCAAAAGCCCTGGGTTTGAATACATGGAGGGAGCCTGGAGCCCTTGACCATCACTGAAAAACCACATCAACCTGGACTTTTGTAAGTAAACAGTACTTTGCAGGACCCAGTCACTCCCAGCCCAACCCAGTTCTGTTAATAGATTCTAATTAGTGAGATACATTTAACTCAATGTATTGACTCATAATCAGCCTCTCACCAATAAAACTATTGGCAGTGCTGACCCTATTTGCAGGAGCAGGATATCATGGACTTTCTAGAACAGAGAAACCCAAGTGATATTCAAAATAGGGCTATTTCACTTATTAGCCAAGAATACTGGAGAAGAGTTGAGATTTCATCTTTGATTGAAGGAGCAGTGAGCACACAGTGAGGGATAGAGATAGAGACAGACAGAGAGAGAAGAAAGGCACCAGACATTCCTCAGCAGCTGGGTTCCTCAAAAAACTATGTTTAAGAACCATCAGCATCATCATCTGAGGAGAAAGGTCATCAGTCAAGGAGAATCAGATTCTCTCCTGGAGCTTATCTCAATGTTAAAACTGCAGGCCTCTCTCTTTCTGGAGACATTTCCTATTTTATCATTAAAACTGCTGATCATAACCTCACTAATGTATGAATATTGCCCATACACACAAAAAAGGAGCTAATGCGATCAAACGCAACACTAATATTAAATTACTGTAACCCATTTACCTTGCCTGCACGTTATTGTTTCCCCCTCCCCTTGGCAAGAGGTTGTACACGCACAAACAATCTATAAACTCTTCACAAGAATACAAAAGCATCCTCTGTGATGATGATAAGAAACAGGACAGTCACTCTCTCCTGACATATTTGTTCTTTAAAAACAAATCAATGGCATGGGGATTTGGCACCTGAATACAGAACAACGGCTTGATGAGGCAAAGATTGTCTTCATTAAGGACATTAATATTCATAGAGAGTAGAAAATCTGACACAAGAGAGGACTCACTAACCTTTTCTCATATTAGATTTTTACTTCTTAACACAATTACAGTCCGGCAATGACTTAATTAATGCTGCTTTTCGTCAGCCGCCTTTAAAGAGCTGTCAATTTGGTCCTGCAGAGGCTGTCAACGAAACAGAAAGACAGGCATCTCGGTGAAAAAGACACAGAAGAAATTCAAACACTTAATAATATTCAAAGTGCTAGGCAAAGTCACATATCAACGTGGATTAAGGGGAATTTTTGTCTTTCCCTTCTGTCTTGTTGAAGTGAGTCTTGGCGATGGTGTGCTGGGACTTGGTGGGTTTGGAAGGCAGAGAGAATGGTGGCAGGAGGTAGAAGGAAAGAACCTCCTGAACCTAAAAATGGGGCATAACAATGACCTGTAACCTAGGCAAAGGTAGCTTAGGATTTGAGAAAGGACTTGAGAGAAAGCATGTCCAAACACCTCTCGGTATAGAGGAAAAAATTAGTCCCATGGATCATTGACCCAAATGTTGAAAATATGAACTCTGCAGGCATTTTTTTTCACCCGCAGGTATTTTTTTTCTTAGCATGCACAGGGTTAAAAGGGGTTAAAATAAAGCATTTGCCCAGATAAATTTCAGGATGCAGCATTTTGTTAACACTTAGACTATCTAGTGACCCTGTCATGGTCATAACCTAGAGAACTTGAGAACTGGTGGCCCCGGCCACCAGTTGTGCCCTGGTTGTGTCCTGTTGGCTCAGGTCACATGCACCGGACAAGCAAGCACCCTTCCGTGGCTGCAGCTCCCCTTTCCTGCTCAGGGGACAAGGCAACATGCTAGTTGTTCCCATCTGGACCTTGACTTCCGTTTCAGAAAGAATGAACAGGCCTGTAGGAATAACCATTCAGCGACGCCTTTATTTCTTCCAGCCTGAAAAGCTATTGGCTGCAACTCTACCTATGAAGAAGGTACGTAAAGGCTTACACCTAGTCAGCCTCGATCTTCTCCTTTACCAACAGACCCTTTGAGGCATGTGTAATTGACTCACTTTACCCAACTTGACTTCTCTCCAAACCCCAGACCTCCCCTGATGTCAACACTTGCTCAAACCCAGGGTTTTCAATTTGAATAAACAATGCTGTTCTGAGGATATTGTCCTTACCTTATTTCTTGCCTGAAAAGGGTGTCACGTGGCTGGACTACACCTCCTAGCTCTTGGCCTGCATCTCAATCACAGTACTTCTGACATTTGGGGTCAAATAAGTCTCTCCACGGGGTCTGTCCTGTATATTGGAAGATGTACCAGTATAGCAGCATCCCTGGGCACCACCCATGAGATGCCAGTAGCAAGTTCCCCATCCCCTTAAGGTGACAAATAAAAAAGTTTCTAGACATTGCCAAGGATCCCTGGGAGACAAAGTCACCCTCACCTTCTCCAACTTTAGCTTCAGTGCTCCATCTCAGAGGGCCTACCCTAACCACCTTAGTCTGCTCTAGTCTCTGCTGGGGCAGCCCTCTCTGTTCATTTCACACACTGCCTGTTGTGGGGTGTTTTATCTATTGTCTTTTTGTTGTTGTTGTTCAGTGTCTAGATTAAAAGCAGCACAAAAATGAAGGCTACTGTAAATATTATTAGAGTAACTGATTCAGCATTTTACCATCACTGCAAGGTTAATTATGCCACATGAGCAACCCTTCCCCCTGATGTCTCTGGGGCAGAAAGCACAACCTCACTATTCCTCCCTGGTTGTGTCTTGGTGGCTCAGGTCACACGCACTGGACAAGCAAGCACCCTTCCGTTGGTGCAGTGCCGCTTTCCTGCTCAGGGGACAAGGCAACGTCCTAGTTGTTCCCATTTGGACCTTGACTTCTGTTTCAGAAATAATGAACAGTCCTGTAGGAATAACCATTCAGCGATGCCTTTATTTCTTCCAGCCTGAAAAGCTATTGGCTGCAACTCTACCTATGAAGAAGATATGGAGAAACTTGTGCTTTCTTTGCTGGGGGAAGAGTTTGCAGGCCACCACTTAGCCATGCAAGGAAAGTCCAGCCAACACTCATGTGCCCAGAGGGAAAGATGCAATAGGAACTTGTGGGGCTGCCCCTCTCAGCAGCCTTTGCCATCAGATCAGGTTGCTGCAGAAGAGGTGAGAAGTTTACATAGGGACAAGGTATCTGGGGCAAAGAAAAGTTTATGGACCCCTTTCCCTCAGAAGCTCAAATGTTTAGACCCTCTCTGATGAACTGAGTTATTCTTGTTTAGGATCTCTGGACAGGTCTCAAAGGGGGCTCATTGGGAGGAGAGGCATCCTGGTTGGTGGCTCAGAATCAGTCCCTCAAGGTCTTTTGGAAAAATTTGTCCAGGGCCCACCATGTGACATGGGATAGAGAGACCTCCGACCTGTCATTCTAACACAGCGACATCCTTCACAGAAATCCTGGAGTGCACCAGGGAATTTCAAGAAGGCTAAGCCATGGGCTTCTAGGGTTAGGATACCACTCCAGTCAAAGTTAAGATCTTAAGCAGCCAAACCTTGAAACAATGGACAATGAAAGCCACAGAGGCTGCATGGGACCAGTTCTCCACAGTGACACCCTGTGGGAGCACCAGAAATAACAGCTGTTTCCCCAACTAGTTTGGAGACTTCCCAGCCCATTTCTCTCTCCTAGTGGCTTTTGAAGCAAAGGTGACTTTGAGATGAATATAGCTCCTGTGACTCAGGACCAATTCATGTAGGTATGGGAGACAGAGTATGAGGTTAGGGAAGATTTCTTGAGGGACATACTAAAATTCTCATTTCTGAATGTTTCTTGAGCTTCGAGTCATTAAGTGAAACTGATAAAAGAGAGTGGCTGTTTTTATTTCTGCGGTTGTAGAATAACATTATACCAGTTATGCTTTTAGTATCTGCAAATTAATCTGGCTCTGATGTCAAAGATAAGAAAAAAAATCTGTTGTGAGAATCACCACTAAAGTAATTTGGATTTTAAAGTTTCAGAAGCAGACTTGTAAGAATGTACTGCCCCAATTGTTGGCCTTTTCTTTATGCCAAAGGGGTATCTTCACATTCGGGCTGACCAGTCCTAAGTTACAGAAGCAAAGAACTAATCACACCTCCATTCTCTCCCATCTGTCTGGGAAGTGGGGACCCAGCATTCCCCTGATGCTTCCCAGGAGCCAGCGACCCAGCAGTCCCCAGATACAGTTTAGGTGGTGGCAACCCAGAGCTCCCCCAATGCTACCCAGAGCCCGGTTCCCAGGTTATGAAGGCATCTTGGGGTGAGGTTCAAGTGGAAATCCCTATCTGGAGGCTTATTCTATGTCCTACTTCTGCCACAGAAGCTGGGGAAAGAGTGGTGTGGGTTGTTCTTGGTTTCCCCTCCCCAACCTCATGTTAAATGTTTGCAAACGCAAATCTAAAAAGTTCTAACAAAAAATTGAATTTCAAAGAATTGAATGTCAAAAAATAAAAAGTTCAAGTGACGAAAGGCTACAGAGACAGGCTTTAGCACGGCACAGATCTGAGTTTAAATCCAGCTCTGCCACTTGTCAGGTGTGCAACCTTGAACAAGTTGCCCATACAACCAACTATTTCATTCCAGTTAGCCTACCTCAAGAAGTCCTTATAAGTGAATAGATGTGCTTTTTAAGCACCATTTCATGTCATCTCATAATATCCACAAAGTGAGTTTTAGCAATGATAATAAATTGCTCAGGATGATGCCATTGGGAAGTTGTAGCATCAGGACATGAACTTGGGCTGTGCTCCCACCACCACTCTGCACTGCTTCTGTTATGGAGTTTTGTGATCATCAACAAATGAGATCAGGTATATAAGTACTTAGCCGAATATGTAGCACATAGTCAATGATCAACAGATAATGTTTCTTGCTCTTATACACATTAATATCCTACTCCTAAATATTACCTCCTTCTTACCCCTTCCTCTCAACTAAGAGTGAAATCTCTTTGTTTACTTATTTAACCATGACCTAATTTTTGCATGCTTCTGTCTTAGATCCAAGCTTTCCTTTTAAGACTTTCTATTTGTTCAAGAAATCATTTTGTCATTGCTTAAGTTCATATGCTCTTGTCCATTCACATGTAGACAACAAGTACAATTTTTTCATACAACCCTAACATAATTGTTGGAATTCCTGTCTAAATTGGATGTCTGGGACCCATAATAACATCTCTGCCCCAATAAGACCTCCACATGTTGAAACAGCCTTTCTGGATAACTGTATACATTGCACTGAGTTTGTAAACATTGAAAGCTTATAGTTGACTACCAATAGATGTTGATTTGACCTGAAAGTCTCTCCAGGGTTCAAATCATATTTTATCATTATTAGATTCTATAAACAAAACCACTTGCCTTTAAAATTACCATTAGAAAAAAGATATCCTGATTTTCCCTCTGTGGAACACCTAATCCTTAGCAGGCCTGGTATGCCAACATGGCAGGGCAGACCTGAGGGCCCTGATCCTCTTGTTCTGCCACACGCGCCCTCAGGGAAAGCTTACCCACAGGTGGTCTAGCAGGTGCTCCGAGGGTGACCCGCATTTATCATCCAGTGAACTCACTTATCTTTGAGGACTTGGTGTCTTTTGGGAGGCATGCCTGTCATGGGGAAGACTGAGAATCCCTTTCAACGAAAACCTAATTTACTTAAAGAAAAGTGTGTGTGCCCCTTCAACAATCTTTTTGTGTACTATTCCATGGACAGGATGATGGAACAGACAATTTCAAGCCAAGGCACTTTTCTAAGACACCTGTCTGCAGATAACTGATCATGAAATACAAGTGTCTGGAATGCCCGGAAGAGGGATTGCAATGCACCCACCGCGATAGGCTGGGGTAAAGATGGATGCTTGCTCACTGTGTTAGGCAAATTCTCCTTCCTCAAGGGAAGAAAGAGAGGTTGTCAGGTCTAAGAAAGAGGACTCTCCTTGCCTTCCCCAACATGATATCTGATTCATGTGTCAGGGCAACAAGAAAGATCATTCTCATTCCATAAAATGGGTTCGAGGAAATGTGAGGAGAGAAATCAATGTAAACAGTCATGAGCAATCTGCTTGTTGTGAAATTAGAATGCAGACATAATGGAATAAACTTAAAAAGCAGATCTTACTGCTATTTTCATAGTCATTGATAATTGCATCAGTGCATATCTATATAACGTCAACTGTAATGACAGAGATTATGGATTGAATGCCTTCTATATGCCAGGTAGCATTCTAAGTTATTTGCATATCCTATCTTAGTTAATTTGGACAATGATACAATGTGACAGGAATCACTTCGCACTTTATAGATAGAGAAACTGCAGTCAGTTCTCTGTGACTTAAAGGTTTATACTCTTAAATTTTGCTACAAATCTCAGGCACATGTATGTCTGTATTAACACAGATTCTCATGTATGTTTGCAGATTGCACTCTGGGAAATCTCTGATAATGCATGGGTGTAGAAAGAATGGGACTGAATAATTGTGCACAGTGGCTGTAATGTAAATCTTAATGTAAAAGTAAACAACATGAAACAAAACGATAATAGCTGAGTGCTGTGTCTACCCTTTGTCTCATCCACCGACACCGTAGGATCCTGAAACTGACATGGGTTTGGTGTCTGGGTGTGTGCAGTCTTCATCTGTCCGAATGCCTAACACAGCATCCCTATCAAAAGCCCTTTGTGACAGGATCCTTTTCTGAAGCAGTGAGTGGAGGTAGAGATAAAAATGAACGTTTCCGTCCCAGCTTGTGCTAACTCTCACATTCACTTTTAATGAACAGGTCGGACGTGGTTCTACGCTTGTCTGCATTTTCTTTAGACCTCATTTCTCCCCTTCGGCTGTAATGAGAGGGGAAGAGAGGAGCGGAGAGCTGCTCCAAGTCCTGCAATAGTTCATAAATATCTCTTTAAATATGAAACTGTCTAAACCCTCAGTGGCCATTACTTATTTATGAAGCTCCTTATCCAAACTTCTCTCCATATCTTGACCACTTTCTGAACTCACCCATGGTCTCTCACTGTGTCAAAAACAGAGCCAGCATCCATCAGGTCTCATCATCCTCTCTCCCTTCTGAAATCACCTTTGTGCTGGTGCAACTTCTGTTTCAGACTATAATTCAGTGCAGTGTTCAATCTGCCATTGATTTCACTGTACTGTGTGCCCTGGAATCATGGATGAACATACAAACTCATGCTTAGAACATGCTTACATTCACAAACCAAAATCTTTTTATCCAGGAAGACAGACCTGCAAGTAAGTTCCCTGGCATCTACATAGCAATACACTTCACTAACAAGTAAGCCAAATAGATAAGAAAAATAGCTTAAAACAAAATTTTTTGAGGCATGGCCAGTGTAGCTCAGTTGGTTGAGCATCATCCTGTGTATGTAAAGGTCACCAGTCCAATTCCATGTCAGGATGCATGCCTGGGTTGAGAATTTGATCTCTGATTAGGGATGGGTACAGGTGGTAACCAATCAATTTTTCTCTTTCACATCAACATTTCTCTTTCCCTCTCTCTTACCCTTTTTAAAATCAATTTTTTAAAAATGTATTTAAAAGAAATTTTTTTTGAAACACAGAAAACTATGAAGAAAAAAACTTGTTTTTAATTTTATTTTTATTGTCTAAAGTTTTACATATGTCTCCTTTTTTCCCAATTGAAACCTTCTGCCCCCAGCCAGAAGAAACTTTTAAAAATCATGAGGAATATGCTGATCCCAAAATAATACTTTTAAATACTTTGGTATGTTTCTTTGTCTGTGAATTTTGTGTGTTTATTTGTTTCGCACAGCTTAGATTATACAAAATGTAACACTGTGAATTCTTCTCTTAATAGTGAAATTTAAGATTTTCACATTGGAATAAAAATATATTCTAATCATCATAAAAGAGGGAAAACAAAGCAAATGTTCTTTTTTAAAAAATATAATTTGTTGATTTTTTTTTTATAGAGAGGAAGAGAGAGGGATAGAGAGTTAGAAACATCGATGAGAGAGAAACAACTATCAGCTGCCTCCTGCATGCCCCCTACTGGGGATGTGCCCATAACCAAAGTACGTGCCCTTGACCGGAATCGAATCTGGGACCTTCCAGTCCACAGGCTGATGTTCTATCCACTGAGCCAAACCGGTTTCGGCAGAGCAAATGTTCTTAATGAAACACAAACAAAATAACATAAAAAGAGAGGCTCAGATTCTCCTTCCAAAATTTAGTCTTGTGTACTCCAGCTTGATCCCAGGTCAAATAGCATTCTCTGTATATCTAATATATTCTGGATTGTCTGACTACCTGAATAATGTCTTGTTTATTCCCATTTATATTATTTGATTAATAATCTTTATCAATATTTTGCTTGATTATAAGTTCTGTGAAGAAAGGTACCATACTTGCTTTATTTCCTCTGAATATTCAGTACCTAGCAGGATGCCAGGCCCTTGGTAGAAGCTTAGGAAGTGTGTGCTGAATGAAGAAATGATTTGTCTCCTTTCTCTGTGTAACCTCCGGTGAGAATTAGATGCCAATCAAGTGGCATTGGTATTAGACTGGGAGAGGAGGAAATAGGATGTTGCATTTTGTAGTCAACATCAGAGGAAAAGGGATTCCTATCTAGCTCAGCATTGTTGATTTTAATTATTCTGCCTGTTTGGAGAAATAAATAATTACAAATCCTTTTGTGAATTTTAATACGTTTAATCTCTGAAAGATTGGCCCCAGTCAGGGAGCCCTTATAAACACGGTGAGCATTCCCAATGGCTTTTGGGGTAATTCTAAGACTTCTTCACGTTGGGCTGATGGTAATTAATAACATCCCAACAGTGCACCTAAACACTTTATTATGCCACAAAGGAAAAGACAGAAAGAAGCCCTAAGCAAACAGAAAGCACATTAAGTGACATCATTAAATGTTGGATGCTCCATTGAACTCTGTGAGATGTTTTACAAACATCAAAGAGAAAAGTCCTACACACAGGACTCCAGATGTGGAAAGAATTGTGACTCCTCCCCAGACATATTTGTCAATTGTGCTTTATTTTTCCATTTAAAAATGGGCATAAAAATACTAACTATCTCATACAGTTATTGTGGTGGTGAATTAATATCTTAAAGCATGAAGAACATTGCCTGGCCCAGAGCAAGTACCCCAAAATATTATTAATTCTGCCCCTGGAAGTTTCCTTATCCTATATAATAAAAGCCCAGCAAAATTGTGGAATGACCAGAACTACCAGAGACCAGAACAATCACTCTCCCTCACCCCAGCCAGCCCTCACCCCACTCAGGGATGTGGCTGGCCTGCAAAATGCCTGCAGCTCCTCACCCCAGCTGGTCCCACCCCTTGTGGGGAACTCCCCCAATCCTGGGCCCCCATCAGGACACACTGGCTGGCCTCCACCTGTACACTGGACTTCTATTCCATATAATAAAAGGGTAATATACAAATTGAACCTAACAATGGAATGCCCAGAATGACTGCTCGACCAGTCACTATGAGGTGCACTAACCACCTCTCAGACCTTTTCCCTGGCTGGCAGGCTCCAATTGCCCAATGGCACCAAATGAAGTTTGAATGTGAGGCCTCATCTTCTATTCCCACTCAGACATTAGAGTCTTTCCTAGATCCAGTGAGGCATTCCTCTTAGGTTCCTGCTCATCTCTAGCATTGAATAAACACTTTGCTTGAGATGCCTAAGGATTTCCCTTCTTGCTTTCGAGCTTAGCCATGTATTTAAATTATATAATTTTCCAGCACTTCTATGTTAATGTGAGACAAGGAGATTTCACACATCGGACTTCACAAGCCCTCCTGAAACTTCTCTATGTGTCACATTTTTTTTTTTTTTTTGGTGTGTAATTATATCCATGCTGGCTGCACAAGGATTTTTTATTTTGTTTCTTTCATTTAATGTCACAATAAAAATTATTAAAATTTCTCTCAATTATTAAAACTCTGTGTAAATGGAATTTTAATGGCTGTAAACTAACCCATGAGACAGATGCACCCTAATCTACTTAAAATTCCCCCTTTGTCAGACATTGCATTTTTCACTACACTGTTACTGAATGGGAAGTCCTATTGTCTTTTGTATTCTAGGGAGAGAAGAGAGATGTTTCAGTATTTCAGTTTTAGAACAGATTTTTAGAACTGATGGTGTGAGGAGGTGAAATGACGTGTCCATGGTGATACAGTCAGTCAGAAGCAGAAGGAGGCATGCAGGGTAGCTCGACTCCTATTACACTAGAGCTCTTAAGAGTGACACTGACATGTACCATCCTCTCTTTAGCAATAAGGCTCTTGGAGATCTTGTAATTGCAGCCACATTCTCTAAAACCCAGGTCTGTGCATGAGAATCGCCAGGTAGCTTCTCTGACACCAGATTTTCCTGGAATACTGACAGGCAGACTGGCCAGCCCATGTACATCCCCAAAAATGTAAGACAAAATGACAGGCAGACATTGCATCTGAGAGCTCCCTAGTTTGAGCTTCAGAATATTCCTTAAGGCCCAAGACCCTCCCAACACACAAACACATACCATTTTACTCTGCATTGTCTGAACAAACTTCACAGTCTACCTAAGTTCCCTTCCCTCTCTCTGATAATTGTCAGAGTGGTACAACTATAGATTTCTTCTTCTTTGAAAATCTGGCATCTCAAAAACATCACACTCATTGAGATAAACTCATTTAATTCTATTTCTCAATACATTTTATTTAAGTCAAACATAAAATAACCCTAAACACATGTGCTTACTTGTAGAACATATCTACAAGGTTTATTTTTCCCATGAAGACTTTCAATCTCTTACTTGACACATCGTGACCAACACTACTCCTAATACAGTACATTCTGCTAACACATTTATACCCAAATTCATGTCAGATACTCTTGACCACCAACCTACATGCCCTGAAGGGAGAGAGGCAGTGCCTTATGTCACAAAGAGTGGTTTACTGTCCTATGTCACTTACAACAGCCTACCTATTGGCCCAAGTATTTGTGCAAAACCCAGATTCCTTTCCTCCTCTTTTGCTAAAACAGATGCTTCAGCCTAATCCTGGGCATCTCACGATGTGCCAGCCTCCTCCCTGAAGCCCAGTCCATCGGCCACAACACAGCATGCCATGAGTCTCAGAAGGACACAGCGAGTACCATTGGGCTATTTCCACCACAAACAGCTGCTTGTTTGCTGTGGAGAAGAGAGGCCTCAGGGTTAGAAGGGACCAAACTGCTCAGCCTTTAATGTTTCTGCAAAATTATCTTGTTGACAAGTGCGGCATTATAAATTTGAATCCATTAGCTAAAAGGATCCATAAATATTTGAATAATGGCCTTTTTAGAGTTTTACCAGTCTATCAAACTTGTCACATGTCCACTTTTTACAGTTTTCTGACTGCTGGGATGAAAAGGGCTGAGCTAAATCTTATGGATGGTTTCTAGACATAGGTATTTTATCCTGGCTTTCAGAATGAAAAACGCTTTGTCAAGTGGAAGTTGATTAACAAAACCCATTAGTATCTGCGGGTAGTGGCAGAGGATGCTCTGTCCACTAAAACATGCTTCCCGTCCCGAGCAGTGGCATCTGGCCAGCGGGGGCTTCCGGTCCTGGCCTTGCAACCAGGACTGGCCAGATGATAAGTTCTGGTCAATCAAATGTACACAGATATGACCTAAGTCACATCCAGTCCAGAAAGGAGTTTATGGAGCCTGTGTATCTTCTCTGTTCTCTATCTCTATCTCTATCTCATTCTCTATCTCTATCTCTATCTCTATCTCTATCTCTATCTCTATCTCTACCTCTATATTTCTAGCTACAAAACTTAGAAAGTGAGGACTCTGAGGTAAAGAATCATAGAACCCTAAGCTAGAAACTTACATTCTGAGCCACTTCTGGGATAAAGTAATCCACATGTGAACCAGGGTTGTCAACATCCATCTGTTGCATGCAGAAAAATGCACTGCTACTGAGTTCAACTATGGAAATTTTAGCAGCTAGCAAGACCCAACTAGTCATATGACCTATCGTAAGTTCAAATAACAAAGTGATTGATTTCCTCTCCCTCCCCCTCACGCCCGGAATTTGGAATTTCAGATTTCTTTATAGCTGTTGTTTTCAAAAGCCATCTCCTAAATACTGAAGTAGTGATCCCAAAGTGTGTTCCAAAAAGATGGACACAGCCTTGCTCTATGGTGTTTCTGTCAGATGATGAGTTTAACAAGACTGCCTGTGGGGACACCTTGGCACCTGGCAAAGATACCAGGTAGGCATTTAATATCTAATTATTCCACCTGTCTGATTTCTAGAGAATCAATATTCTGACCCTATCAGAGAGTTCATCCTCACACTGTTGCCTTGGTAGCATTGATGGTAAGTCATTTTAAGCATTCAATCCACATTTCTAAGCTTTCTTAAGTCTGTCAACAGCTTCAGCAGTTCCCAATAGAGCTTCATTCCACAACCCCTCCCAAACCATCACCATCTTCAGAAAAACACTTTGGTGTTACCCTTGGTGTTTATACCCTATAGAGCTTTTACTATGTGCCAAGGACTATGCTCAATGCTTCATCAACATTATTCCTGCTAATTCTTATAGCAACCCTGTAGGATTTATTCCACTCTCTCCAGGACACTGAGAATTAGAGGGGTTAATCAACTTGCCAAAGGTTACATAGTTGGTAAGTGGTAAAAATCTGGGTTTCAACCCAAATCTGCTCTGTTCCAAAGCCATGTGCTGTGGGGACCTCACAGGGAACATGATGAATGTTCACATGAAAACTTGATTTTATAATTCAGAGTTGATTTTATAATTCTCAACCTTGGCTTATTGAACTTTGGGGCCAAATAATTCTTTACTGTGGGGCCATCTTTGCACAGTGGAGTATTTGGCAGCATTCCTGGCCTCCACATCCTCAATGCCAATAGCGCCCTCCCTTATTGTGACAACCAGAAGATTCTCCAGACATTACCAAGGGTTCCTGGGGGACAGTATCACCTGCAGTTGAGAACCAGCATCATAGCCTGTTAAAAATAGATTTTCATCTCCTACAGAGTTGATGCAGAAACTTCTTTCTGAAAGAAAATTATGTAAGTGACCATGTCTATATTTTCATTGTGGCTGCCAAGAAGTTCAAAGAAAAAAATCAGTTTAGACTCTAGTGAATAGGTATCCCCAAAGTGCTGATCAATTTCCATTTATCATCTATAATTCTTGATGTATTCTCTTTCCCTCTGCTGTCTTTACTTCCCTACCTGTATGTCCTTTCCTAGTATGTCATCTTGTATTTGAAGTACTTTCCAGAAAATCCAAGATATAAGTATAAACACATTTTTACACTGATTTTGAAATCAACTTGCTTGATTATTTGATGAAGGCTGGATTTTTCTAGGAATAATACATACTTCTGTGTTTTTTTTTAATATTTTCAAGAAGCCTTTCTAATATTAAGAAGCTCAAAATTGGATTTAGAAATTGAACTTTATTGGCATTTTCTGGCTTCCAGAATCATATTTTGAAGTGGGTTCAGGAATAATAGAATAATAGAAATATTTTTTTTTTAAAAGTTAGAAAGGCTTTGCAAATAGTTTTTTTCCCATGTTTTCCCACTATAAATGCTGGAAATTATTATTTCATTAAAACATTTTTATTACTTAGTTAATAAGGGGAATTTATTATGATAAAGATCATTTCCTAAAGTTTTTCTGTAACTCCTGTTCAAAACTGATGTTCAGCGACAGCTTCTACCAGTGGAGAGACTTCTCTTTAGAGTTTTCACAAATGAATTTTTCAGTCTGTCAATTACTGGGGAGATAAAAATTGGGGCCAGAACAAAGGATGACTCAGAGGCTCATTTGGAAATTTGGGATTTCTGGGTTTGCTTTGACAGATTCAGAAGAAGAGGCAAAACATTTCCTGTAAATACCATCACCAGGATGGATTCTCGCTCTCTCATTCCCCCATCAAACAGAAATCTATACTGTGCCTTGAGTTGAGCCCCAGAGAAATTATCAATATTCACACATCTGGCACAAATCTGTTGGAAGGGAAAAAAACAACAACATTATGCCATCTGTATTTCTTCCATCGTTTTATAGCACAGCTCCAGCCTCTCACAGTCATTTTGTCACACAGTCTTGTAAATATAAAGTTATATTACTCCTTGGCTTGTTTGAGGACACTGCTCATCATAAAGAGAGGATGAGGAGATGATGTCACTGCCAGGAAAAAAAAAAAAAGACACAGCTCGCCTTTCCCAATCCCCCACCTTCCCTGGAGTATGGAGGAGCCAAATTTCATCAAGTTTGGCACAGTTGTAGGAATTAACATGACTGAAATGTATGCCAGATTTCAAAACAATTTCTAACAGTTTCTGTGAGACCGTGTAAGCAACTGAAAATTGACATGTTGTGTTGTGCCCGAGTCAGCCAACTGCTGTCACTGCATAATTAGATTTTCCTGCATGAGAGGAGAGTTTCCTTTAAAAAAATTATGAAATAAGGCAGAAGCTAATAGAGAGTATAAGAGGGTCTGATATTCACAAAGAGGTAGCCTTCCACCACAGAATGATTTTGGCCATAATCTCACATGCACCCAGGAGAGGCCCATGGCCGTAGCTTTCTGTGCTTCATATGCATGCAATGCTCTTTGCAAAGGGAAGAGGGCTCACAACACAGGCCAGATGGAAGTGGGCCCACTTGGCTGCTCAAGGAATGGCTGAAACCCAGAACCAAGAACAGCTTTGGAGCTCTTGAATGTGTGGTTACTTCCCTCTGACACAGGATAATAGATGTGGCGAGCTGCTCTGTACCCCCAATATTTATTCTCCTCTTTGTCAATTGTGACAGTAGTTTTTGTTTATCACAAGGCCACCCAGCTAAAGACTACATTCCCTAGGGTATCTTGTATGTCAGTGTAACCATATATTTGGGTTCTAGCCAATGAGACAGGAACAGAATGAACATTTCCAAATTCCAGGTTATGTCCTTCACAGGAAAGATGGGTTCCCTCCATTGTTTCCCCTCCATCTCCCTGAGGACAGGAGTAGATGCATGACCATAGCTATCTTTGACCACATGGATGAGGGCTGTACCCTAGATGTGGCAGAACATAAGATAAAAAGAGTCACATCCCTGACACATTTGAGTTGCAGGCTGATCTTCAATAGCCTCTAGAGCAGTGATTCTCAACCTTCCTAAGGCCATGACCCTTGCATACAGTTCCTCATGTGGTGGTGACCCCCAACCATGAAATTTTGCTACTGTTATGCATTGTGATGTAAATATCTGCATTTTCCGATGGTCTTAGGCGACCCCTGTGAAAGGGTCATTCGACCCCCAAAAAGGGTCGCGAACAGGTTGAGAACCACTGCTCTAGAGTATTGCATAATAGAGAGGCCAATTGCTGTTATGATTCAAGCCATTGTAATTTTGGATCTGTTTTAATAGCAGCCTTTTCTGCATCCTAACTAATACTAGACACTTGGAAATGACCTTCAGAGTTTATCAGAGCCAAGTGTTTCCAGGCAAGAGAGTGTTTATACACCAGGACTCATGTGTCTTTGATTCCTAATCATCGTCTTCAAAATAGAGATCTTTCCCCCAAAATCTTATCTTTATGGAAAGGCAACATGTGACTCAAATCATTCATTCATTTCTTTAGAATCAGGTTATTACAATTTTACAAATAAAAAAAAATGTAGCTTAGAGAGATGAAGTAACTGGACTCAAATTACTTGGCAAATAATTTCTGGGTCTTTTTTTTGTTGTTGTTTTGTTTTTACATAGTATTCTCAAGTGGAATAAGTTCTTAGCATACAGAAAGGCATATAACAATCATTTGTAAATGACTACATCATTGAAATAAAACAGTAGAGTCAAGACTAGAACTCAAAGCCAGTGATTTTAAATTTCACACAATCTTTGCTTCCTGATTATGTTTTAAATTAGGATTTTTGGAGTTGGATTTCTGAGTTAAAATTTCAGCATATTTATAAAAATAATAATAATTAAAATTTTTTGAAATTAAATTTGACATCAAGATTTTTGTGTGTGGCCAATAACAGAAACTCTTAACTCAAATTGGCTTAATCATTCATGGGGCCTTCTTGGCTTATGTTACTGAAAAGTCCGCTGGCTAAACTAGTTTTGTTCTGGCTTGATCCTGGGGCTGGACAATGCCCTCAACATGCTATTCATCATTGCTCAGCACAGTCTCCTCCAAGCTGGCTTTACTCCCAGCTTCTATCTGATATCAAAATGGCAGCCAGCCTATATCTCACTCCATTTAATTCTTACAGAAAGGAACCCTAGTTTATGATTATCTTATGGGCCCCTCTGTCAACTAATAACTATAGCCTATAGGGTTCAGAGCTCTGATTGGCCAGGTATGAATCACCCCTTTCATCCCAACCAGGCCACAGACTCTAAGATTAGAGGCCAACCAGAGTGTGTCCCAAAAGAACAAGAAATGGATATGGGCTAGGCAGCAATAACAAGTGCTTGCTGCAAGGCTCCTTATATACTCAAAAGCTGCCCCATAGAAATCTAAATTTATGTTTGATTACTTCCCTTCCAACTTTGGCCTAAACTATTGTTATTTCTCCAGTCTTTTCCACATACTCAGAAATATGTATACACACACACACACACACACACACACACACACACACACCTGCCTACAGCTGTTCTAATTTTCCTAAATACCACTTATCTCCTGGAGCAGCCAGAACCCTCCAGGGTCAGTGCTGAACCACAGTACTGGACTCAGACTACCAAGATTTGTAGTCCAGGTTTGCTCAAAATTGTAAGACCTTGAGCAAATAATCTTTGAAAAAGCCTTGATATCCTTATCTGAAAATGTAATCACATCTCAATTAATTCATAGAGTTGCTGTGAGGCTTCATTAAAGGATGCATATAACACACTAAGTTTAGGGTCTAAACTCATAGTATTTGCTACTAGTATGGGTGGTGGGTCATTCAGGCCACCCTCCTACTTGTCCTTTCTCTAGAGAGCCTAATTTATCTGAACAATCTGACCCAAACTGCCCTTATTTGAGCTTCACAGTACTTGCAGTGTTTATTGGCCCTGAGGTTGGTTGTCTAATTTCCAGTAGTTAGATTCCTATGAGGTTGTTCCCATTCCCATGCTGAAATTCTAACCCCTCCTGAAATGTCTTTCACAGTGGACACGGAGTCACACAGACCAGGGTCTAAGTCCCAGCTTTGCCACTTACTATCTGTGACATTGGACAAATTATTTAAATTATATGAACTTTAATTTTTTTCTTTGCAAAATACAATTGATGTCAAACATAAAAAAGACAATATAAATGCAATACTATATATGGCTCTAGATACATAGTAGGTACTTAATAATGGCAGCCATTATTTTATGTTACGTGTATTTTTAACCAGTTTCAATTTTTCACCTTAGTTGTCCTAACAGGTCCATGAGTTTAATTGATTTAAAGTCCCACCTTTCCTATGCTGGATAGGGTCAATCCCCAGACATATTTTGCAAATACCATTAGTCAAGATGGTCATATCAAAGTAGAAGGCACACCCAGATTTTAACTAAGAAAATTTCAGCAGTCAAATTCAAAGCAAATATAATAACAGGGAACTAAGAAAGACTAGTTTCTATTGTGAACTGATAATTCACTGGACATTAATTTGGTCTCATATCTCATTTGGTCTCCCAACAACCACCCCAAATACATAGCGGTGTAATATTGTCACAATTTGGTGGTTTGACTACAGTTTCTCCAGTGGTTTTATTTAGGCTTGTTCATGCAGCTGTATTCAACTAGATGGGCAGATTGATGAATATTCAATATGGCCTCACTCACATCTTGCAGACACTGCTGGCTATCAGCTAGAGTCCCTTGGTTCTCTTCCATGTGTTCACTCCTGTAAGTCAAACTGGCTCTCTTTTACAGTGGTGGTCTCAGGGTAGAGTTCCAAAGGGACAGTCTACAATGGATTAGTGCCCTTGAGCCTCAGCTTGAGCAGCTCATCCCAGTGAACAGTGATGTTCCATTGGCCAAAACAAGTCACATGACCAAGGCCAGCATGACTTGGACAGGGACTTAGACTCTGTCTCTCTCTTTTTTTTTAATATATTTTATTGATTTTTCACAGAGAGGAACAGAGAGGGATAGAAAGTTAGAAACATTGATGAGAGAGACACATTGATCAGCTGCCTCCTGCACGCCCCCTACTGGGGATGTGCTCCCAACCAAGGTACATGCCCTTACCAGAATCGAACCTGGGACCTTTAAGTCCGCAGACCGATGCTCTATCCACTGAGCCAAACTGGTTTTGGCAGACTCTGTCTCTTAATAAGAGGTGAAGCAAAGAATTTGTGGCTGCTTGTAACCTGTCACAGAGACTTTAAATAGTGCAACATATGGAAACCAAGAGGCAGAGTTAAGAATCAAATTCAGGTCTGAATGCCCCTATGCTCCCAGTAAACCATAATGTCTCAGAATAGCCCAAGAATGATGATTTTCCATAATCACTTAGATTTAGGCTTTTCATCTTGTAAAACACATTAGAGTCCCTACCACATAACTGGCATGGTGTCTAAGCTCTGGGGTAGAGCATTGTACAAGACAACCAAAGACTGCCTTCAGAAAGCTAAGAACACATAATAATGTCAGATTAATGGGGATGAGGGTAACAGAAGGAAGGGGGAACTTTTAGATTGATTGGTCAGGAAAGGTCTCTATTGGGAAGCCTGAAATAAGAATTGGGAGATGAAAGCATTAAATGTAAAATCCCTGGGGCACAAGGAAGTTTGGTGTCAGGAAGACAGAAATAAACCCTGTGGCTAGAGCAGAGAGAGCAAGAGATAGGCTGTAGAGAGGGGCACTGTGAGTGGTGGAAAGAAATGAGCTTATGGGAATTTAGAGACCACGGAAAGGTACTTAGATTTTATTTGAATTGAAACAGGAAGCAATTGGAGCACCCTGAGCAAGGGGGTTGACATGATCTAATTTACATCTGACCTTGGTAAAACTTGGTAAGACACCACAATTATAGCTGCTATGAAGTATGTAGATTACAGAGCAGCAAGCCAGGAAGCCAGCTCAGCTGGAGGGCTATATGCCTAGAATGACATTGGCCTTTGAGGGGAGAGGAGATTCTGCCTTAATGCTTTGATTGGTAAGACTTTTTGATGGATTTCTCATGGGATGGAGGTTAGTAAAGATAGAATACTACAAATAAGAGTTGAGAATATCAGTAAATGCCACTCACTGGGGCCAGAAACGGTGAGTGTAGTTCATTAAGAGACTGAATGTCTTTGTTTTGCCTTGTTTTCAAAGAGCATTAATAGGAATCTTTTTTTATTATTATTATTTTCAAACTCATGCAGGTGTGGTAGGTGACAAGGACAAATGCTTTAATGATGAGCAAAGGGAGGAGCAGGAAGTTGAAAATACATACTTACTGGTTGCTGAGAATGCTTTATATCCATTATTCCCAATCATGTTCTCTGATTAAAATGCAAGCATTCACCTGTAAACTAATAGGTAATCAAATCTAATAATGAGAAAAGAAGAGATGTTTATATGAATACTTAGTTGATGATACATCCAAATATAGTAAAATAATCATGGAAACAATATGATTACTCAATAAAATTGAGACACAGTAGCTTCTCCTGATCTCCTTTCCAATTCTTTATCTTCCCAGACCTTTACTCAGTTATTTTCTGATGCACGTTGTTCAGTGAGTGGAGTGAACATCTAGCCTTTTATGTACACTTATTCTCAAAATACCTAAATCAACCTGCATCATTCAGAGGGCAACCACATCTTATCAAGGCAGCAGACCTAGATCCCCATCCTGCCTAATAAATTATACCCTGAGATTTAATTCCCTGTTGTCTGCATATTTTTCCTATATAAAGCTCCCCCAAACAATAAATCATCTTTCTGTCTTGCCCATCATGTATGGGCTCATTACTTCACACATCATAATTATAATCAACAAACAAAAGTCAGGGAAAAAAATCTAAACAATGAAATGGTTCTTTTTTTCTTAACATCAGTGCAACTCTGTATGATTAAAGCTTGTAATAATATAGATGGGTGCTTTGGATAATTTCCATGTAGCTCTTCTAAATTTTGCAGATATTCTTAACAGGTACAACTACTGAAAGAGGGAAAAAAATAGCACTTTTTTGCCTTTAAGACTTTGAAGCTTGATTTTTTAAGTGCACAGATAACTTTAATACCTAAATTGAAAAATGAGATGAATATCCGTAGGGAAAAAGGAGCTTATTGCTGCCTCCCTAAAGTTCATCAAATGTTGTCACATATTTCTCTAACATTTTTGACTTGGTTAAGTGCAAATTTAGGTGAACACACTCTTTTCCCAGGGTTCATGGCAATAGAAGTGCAATATGTATTTTAAGATTAATGAGTTTAGCTCTATAGCTTTTGCAATCTTAAGCAAATGGAGGCAGAGGACTAGGCAAAAGGACCTTTCACTTCCATTCTTTCATGACCTGGTTGCCACTAACTTTCTAAGTGCTCACTTCACACTCCTGCTTCGGTATATTTGTGGCACAGAATAAGTTGAAATCTCCATTCTAAGAATTTAAATCCTCAACAATAGCGCACATTCCCCTCCATAACTATGGAGAACATATAAACTAAGAATTAAGCAAATGGGTGAATGTTAATAAAGCTAAGCTTTGGTCTCATTAATTAAGTTATTATATCAGTTGGAAAGTCAATGTGATAATTTGCATGATAACTGAAACACAGCCATGAATATAAGTCCAAATTCCGGTTCAGTGTGTGGTTTTTGACAGCACCGTCTAATTCATTGACAGTAGACCAGATCACCTTGTCAATCTCACTTTTTATTTCATGGTTATCATGGATGTCATGTCATGTGGCTATCAGGGAAAAACTGGTAGTAGCTCGTACTCCATGATGAAACCTATCTATATTATGGAGCTTCTGAAAAGTTGACCCTAAATACCACACTGCCTCTGAGAAGGTTGACTATGAAAAATGTGAATATCAACCAATAAAAGGAACATCTTACTCTATATTATAAAATACTTTCCTAAGCCTTTGTCTCCTATTTGCTATGTGAGTATGAAGTTTTAATTACTTTCTGCCTCAGTTAACTTATTTGCTAAATTATGGGGTTGTAGTAAGAATTCAATGAGTTAACACTTGCAAAATTCTTAGGGCGGTATTTGGTAAATGTTAAGTATTAGTGCTGTTGGAGCTGCTGTAATTATTATTATTTCTTCATTTAGTGAGCTTTTATTCTGGCTCAGCTATTTAAGCTCTCCTCTTGAATTCTGTTTTAAACAAATTCTAAAAACAAGCTGAAAACTGACTGGATATTTGATAATATTAAGCAATTATTAATTATCCAAGCTGTGATAATGCTTATTTTTAAGAGTCCTTTCCTTTTGAAGATATATACTGAAATAGTCCCAGATGAAATGATGACATGTCTGGGATTTTTTTCAAAATAATCTTGGGTGGGTGGAAATTTAGATAAAACAAGATAGAGTAAAACTTGAAGATTGTTGGGGTTGCATGCAGGTTTGTGCTGCTATTATACTTTAAATGTGTTTACTATTTCTTAATTATACAAATAAGCTAAAGGTGAATAATTCCCTCTGTTGCAAAGGATGGAATTATGGAATTATATTTCTTCTGTTTCCTCTAAGATTGACAACTGTGAATTTTTTGTTGTTGTTGTTATCTGTGAAAGCAGATATATTTTTTGGACAATATGTTTATACGTTATTTATTGGATTATATATTTGTGTTTGTGAACCCCTTATATAGGATGTACATAGGTCATAAGATACTTTTAATGATTAATTTTTCAGTCAAAAAACGGTTAATATATGTATTTTGTAGTAACTATAACACTAGTAATCATATTAATAATAGCTAATACTTAATAAATGCTTATTTTCTTGCCACTATGAATGTTAATTTATGTGGAGTTACTTCACTTTTATTTCACAGAACTTTAAGTACATGTTCTAAAACATCACAGTGATGCAATTATCAACACAGAAGCTAAAATTTAGTGGGGTGAAGTATTGTACTCATGACCACATGGTCAACAGCAGAGCCAAGGCTAACCCTAGATCTTCCAGACTTCAAAACCCAAGTCCTTAACCTCCACCATCTGGCACTTTTCCATATGGGTCAGATACGGTGAGTGACTCAAAATTAGAATAAAATATGACCTCTTTCCATAAGAAGCATTATAAAGACCTGAAAGTAAGTCAAATGGCTACAGAGAGATGAATGGGAGTGGAAAAGATTTCCTGGACACCTGGAGATGATTATTGGTGAGAGTAGCTAAGTTCAGACAACTGTGAGAACAAGTCAAGACAAGAAAACAAGACAACCAAAAAAAAAAGCCTAGAGCAAAGATTCCTACCTAGTGGTCCTAAACCTTTTGTTTGATCTGCATAAGATTCAAAATATTTCAAAGAGCTTGCCAACTTTCAGAACTCATAAAACCCCACATATAAATCTATATTTTGAAGTTTAAAATAAATCAGGTTTGCCAATGCTAGGGTCATGTTTCTACATAGTCATTAGAAGTTCTGAGGCAGGGAACAAGTTTGCTGAACCCAACATTTTGGGTTGTATCACAGAGCCTGCATTTAAGGGAGAAGATGCTAGAAACAGAAATGCTTTTTATGTCTGGGTCAAAATAATGAGGTCCTGGTCATCTTAGAGGAGAAGGGAATAGAATGAATAGGGGAGAGGCACATTCGTGAATAGAAGTGGCAACATAACTTAGTGACAAGATGATTTACGGAGAAAAGGTATATGACTTAAACCAAGACATAACTGGTCAGGTTATTTAACCTCCATGACTGAAGGACTGAGAGGTTGTGAGAGTGACCTTTGCTGCATCAGTATTATTAGAAACCTGGGGAAATATTGATTTTATATTGGAATATATTGGGAGATAATGGTCAGCACAGAAAGTGATTTAAAATAAAATAAAAATGTAGAATCCATATTGATGTCTTATAGACACCTAGGGAGAAGAAAACAGCACTTGTATAAGAGGCAGGACATGTAGATAGTGGGAAACTGTTCAGTTCTAGACTGACTGTTTCTAAAGAACAAGACCTGGAGATGGTCTTCCTCCAGCCAGGGAAGAATTGTACAGTGAGGTCAGAGAAAAGTGGTATATAACAAGCTATAGATGCTCACGACCAGTGTCCACCTGATTAAGCCAGAACAAAGAAATGATTATGTGTCCAAAGGAGGTTTTTTGAAAGTATCACGTCTTAAACAATATCATAAATGAAGAGTGGTTATAGCACAAGAATGCAGAAACAAGAGAATAAAGTTTTCACTGATTTAACTAGTATTTGATGAGTGCCTGGAAAATGAAAAATGCACACAGTATGTCTCTCCATTGTTTTATTCTTTTTCATAACACGTGGCCAGATACAACATGGTACATTATATATGTGCTTGCTTGCTTGATTTCTGTCTCTCCCTGGACCATGCCAGCTCCCTGAAGGCAGGACTTCAACTCTTGTTTACCAGGATATCCCAAAGCTTAGAACCTTCCAGAAGCACAGTAAGTTCTCAGTAAATGTTGTTGGAAAGTGTGCACCCTTACCTAGCTCACAGGCCAACATGGTCAAAGAATTGAATAGCGTGAGTGTACTCGGGCAGGAGAGCACAGCAATAAGGCCCTGGCACGTCCTCAGAAATAAAAGCTGTTGCAATGCCCCTGCCTCACAGAAGGAGAAATAGGGGAGTTCATTCTCTTTGCATGATTGCTAAATAGATTGCTCTGGAAGGCATGTAACCCAAAGTGAAAAAGAAAAGGAAATTGTTTCATTTTTCCTTTCCTCTCCAGCTAACACATATCTTCTACTAAGAAAAGTGCTGCACACAATTTAGTGGTCCCTGGTGCCACTTAAATGGGGGTGGGAAGCAACAAGCTGGAGATGAGACTGACTATGTCATTCATGGGCTGCACAGAGGTCATCTCAACCTTGGTGACTTAAGACACTAAATGAGATTTTAAACTGTACGTATGTGTGCATGTGTGTGCATGTATGCACGCGCGTGTATTTGTGGGTGTGTGTAAGTTCACTGAAAGTGCATTCCCACACTCATGAAGAGAATCAGAGGACAGCCGCTTTCACCTCACCTCTGCCTGCCACACTGGGCAACAAGGCAAACACCAGAACCCACCTCATCCAAACGCTTCCATGGCAAAGCACCAAGAACCTGTCAGCGATGCTGACTTCTCCATAGGGGAAAGGACCTAAATTAGACTTCCATAAAAAGAATATCACATATTTATTTCCACAATAACACCCAGGAAAAACGTTAGTCAAGAAGCAAGCAATTGGGTGAATAAATAAGCTTGTCTTTGTTCTCATCAATTAAGTTATTACATCAGTTGGAAAACCAGTGAATTATAATACAGATGTTTAATGAAACACTGCTGAGCCTATAAGTCAAACTCCTATTTTGTGGTGTGATTTTGGCTGCATGGTTTTGTGTGTGTTAAACCGTATTTATTAGCTGATACCCATTATTATTTTGAGCAAGGTATAATTCAGTTGTCAGGCTCCATCGCAGGCAAGGAGATTTAATCAGTAAGAGCCGCTTTGCTTCTGAGTATAAAACAATGTGGGTTTCAGGAAGCAATCACAGCAGTGTGGAAAAATGGGATTAATTAGTATTGTATAAGAACAGGCAGCATGCTCATTAAAACCTTGTGAGGTGGCTCTTGATAAACTGCCACTTGATAGGGCCGCATTAATGTGACAAGGCAAAGACTTCATTTCCAAATCCTTCCTGATTGCATCTCGCTTTTAAGTTACCTGGGATGACCCTCCTTGGCATTCTGAATGCAAAGATCAAAATGACTGCCAGGCCCGGGCTGGAGAGCCACCTGGACCCGGGATGCCAAGTGTGGACAAGGAGGCGGCGGAGACAACTTTTTTTGAACTTGCAGTCAAACACAAATCAATATCTGTAAATGAGGCTGCACCTCGGGTGGCAGTTTTGCATTCGCACTCGGCAGGTCGGGCAGAAACTAATTTGACAATTGGCAACCCACCTTAATGAAGGCCACGTACAGATCCCCTGTCTGTTTGTTTACCCGAAGCTGGTAGTGTTGGAGATGTCCAGGCAGAGGAAGCAGGGACTGCAGAGAGCGGTGGGCAGGTGGGGACTGCTGGCGGGAAGGAGAAAGGCAGAAAACCGGAGAGGGAGAGTCTGCACCCGCCAGCACCCCTCAGTGCCCATGACTGAGGCTTTGGGCTTCCCAAATGCCTCTCTTGGTTCCTAAAATGCATCATTATTTTTTTTGTTTTGTTTTGTTTTCACAGTGAAAGCATCTGCACATGAGAAAAAACCCCGTGAGCACAGTGTGCTTTCGTAAGGAGTGTTGTTGGATGGACTTCAGACCCGTTTCCCTCATGGGCATCCAATCTGATTGTCTTTCAGATCTGCAGCTCTGCGTATTGTCTTCACGCTGAAGTCATTTTGCAGGGAGGAGGGTTAGGTTGGGAAAGGGAGGAGGGCTCTGCAGAAATACCTTCTGAGCAGTTCATTGGGTTCATCATTCTCTGGAAGGATGTCTCAGGCTGCTGGCTTTAGCTAATAGGGCTTGTAAGGTGACTCTACATAAAACAAGTATTTGTCAGGAGGTGTATTTCTAGGACCAAAATGGCTGTTCAGAATGCCCCACCCTCGCCACACAACTGTCACATATATAAAACCTCCCTGACATATTAAAAGGATGCTTTCTACCAGGAAGTTCAAGTATCCGTTCACAGTGATAGCTTGTTTGCAATTGAACTTGGGTAATTCCACTGCAGCCTGCAGATTCCAGGCAGAAGTCAGACTCTCTGAGCAGGTCAGATGGGATTAAGTATACTGCTTCATCCAGTGATGTGCTGTAATATTGTTCATTCAAACCCTAACATCTCACTGTTGTGGTCCAAGCTACATGATGTAATGCAATATGACAGCCATTGAATTAATAGAAAATGGAATTCGGCTCTCAAAATTTCACACAAAATAAAGGCACAGACACAGACAAAACTAAAAGGAGAAAGACAGACAAGTAAACACCTTTAATGTGATTTCTGTGGCTGCAGGAGCCTGCCTCTATGGGAAAGCATCCGGAGTATTACACAGCCCCGCGTTCATATTTGTTCCTTGGGAAGATCACATGGTGAGCATGTTCCTATTTTGTTTCTTTTATTTCAGCAAGTGAATTGAGTGGAGGGAATATGCCCGACACCCCAAAGGTGCATGCATCGCTATTTTTGCAAACACAATGAGAGGAAAAGCCCTGCCCTTTTCACTGGATGAGCGCCTCCCTCAAAGGCCCAGGCACTCCTTCAGCCAGTGGCCTGATTTATAAGCCTGCTGGGTGGAAGAGGTGAGCTGCGTAATTTAAATCACTAGACCTCGCTAATGAACTGGGCCAGAGAGAAAGCACTTTCCACTGTAAAGGCTCCATTTCACCTTCCTCATGTCCCACATATTTGATCTCCAAGTTTTTACATTATTTATATAAAAAGGGAAATGGTTCTTTTGGAGGAAAAGGATTGAGCAACGGCTGTTAAAGGTGCAGTTAGAGCTCCCACAACTCACTGGGATTCACACCCTCACTCAGGGCCACACAAAGAAGGTTGCTGGCTTTGGCAAATAAAAATACCGAATGCAGAGTTCAATGTGAATATGACATGAGCAATAAATAATGCAATATTTTGGACCTATGTATACTAAACATTATTTGTGTAATCTGAAATTCAAATTGAACTGGGTACCCTGTATTTTATCTGGGAAAGGAGGCCTTCCTATCCTGGGGGCAGCCTTAGGTGCAATATCAGGAGAAAACGCTCCATGAACCTGGGAAACTGGCCACAGGTAGAAGCCTCTAGACCCCATGCTTCTCAGTGGAGCATTTTTATTCAGCAGATTAGTGTAGGCTTCACTGAGCTTTGAAATAAACTTTTGGTCACTTTTCCCACACTGGTAAGCAAGCTTTAAATGATGTTTCCTCCATGTTAACCTCAAAAAGACTTTCCCACTGTTGCATTTTGTATAAAGAAAATACATACCAGTTCTCAAACCTACAAACTCTGGGAATCTCTCAACCACCACCACCAACTATCTTCCTCTTTCTCCGTACACTACAGATTCCAAAACAGGGATCTGAAGACGAGTATTTACACCAACATCTGTGCTCACAAATACATGTACTCGCTTGTCCATAGCAGCTCTAGTCACAATAACCAAAGGCAGAAACACCCAAAAGGGCCATCAGCTGAAGAATGGATGATGAAACTGTGGTCTATACTTAAAATAGGATATGACCCAGCCATGGACTTTGAGAACAAGATGCCCAGTGAGAGAAACCAGACATAAAAGGTTGCATCCTATATGACTTCATTTCTATGAAACATCCAGAATAGGTAAGTCTATTCTCCTATATAATAAAGAGCTAATATGCAAATGGTTATCATACCCTCATGCCATCATGCTGTAATGGCTCAGACACTGGGGAGAGAGGAAGAGGAATCAGCCAGGCACAAATGAGTTCCTGAGAGAGGAATGGGGACCAGCCAGGCTGCAGCCCAGGAGATGGACAAGCCGCCCACCCTATGATCCCCGGTGCCTGTGGCTGTAGCCCAGGTGAAGTGCCCACCCATGGTCTCCTGTGGCTGCAGCAGGTCCAGGCAAAGATGGCCTGGGTCCCGGGTGCCTGCAGGATGCCCAAAGGAGGAAAGACCCAATCCTGGGTGCCTGCGATCAGCTGGAGGAGGAAATCCTGGGTCATGGGTGTGGGGTGAGGCAGAGGTTGTTAGGGGCTATCAGGCCGGTAGGGGAGCAGTTAGGGGTGATCAGCAGGCAGACAGGGAAGTGGTTAGGATCCAGCAGTCCCAGATTGCAAGAGGCAGTCTGACTTCCCCAGAGGGGTCCAGGATTGGAGAGGGTGGAGGCCAGGCTGAGAGACCCCCCAACCACCCATGCATGAATTTTGTGCACTGGGCCTCTAGTAGAAACATAAAGCAGATGAGTTGTTGCCCACATTCAGGAAACAGGGGTGGGGAGTGGAGGACAGGGCAGTGACTGCTAGTAGGTACAAGTCTCCTGTTGGGGTGAGAAGGATGTTTTAGAGCTAAATGGGGGTAGTGCTGCATACCATTTGTCAGTGTATTAAATGCCAGTCAATTGTTCACTTTAAAATGGTTGATTTTACATTATGTCAATGACACTTGCAGAAAAATAAACAAATAAATGACCCAACAAAATATTTATTGTTCTTAATGAGCAAATGGAGATTGCTACTCTCCTTTTGGACTCCTTTTGGGCTTATTACCAGCTACAAAAAGGATTTCCCATTCCATATAGAGTACCAACTGAGAGACATTGCTACATAAGGAACTAGCTCAACTAATATGAATGGAGACCCGTAGGCAAGAGTCATAGGTAAGTTATGCCGAGCCTTTGTGTAAATTAGGAAAAGGTGTCCCATATAGGGCTGCTTGATGAGCTGAGCCCCACTAACCTTCCAAGCAGGGCCCCTACAGGCCACCCCCAGCTCATACTCATAGGTACTACCCTGCCCACAGTAGGCCACATACTGTACAGAATTGTAATGGATCTTATGGGTCTTCAGTGTAATAATTCAATAGTCCTGCTGAAAATCCATACTCATTGGGTCTCTTATCAGCTCTGTGATCTTAGGCTATTTTTCAACCCTGTGACTTCAGTTATTTATTTATTTATTTATTTATTTATTTATTTATTTATTTTACCTTTTAAACAGGAATAATATCTGTCTCCCAGAGCTGTGGAGAATGGGGCAGAATGGTTATGTGTTTAAAGCATTGAGCACAATATCTGACCCCCACCAGATTGGCTAAAATTAAAGACTGGCAATTATAAAGACTGATGACATTGAGGTACAACTGGGCCCTTTCACATATCTGATGGGAGTATCACCACACTCATGTCACTATGGAAAACCATTCAGCACATTCTCATAAAATTAAATCAATATATGTTATAACTCAGCAATTCCACACCTTGGTCTTTACCCAAAAGAAGTTAAAGCTTATGTTTATAAAGAGATCTGTACAAGAATAGGCATTGCTGCTTACTCACACTAGAAAAAAAAATAAATGAAAGCAACCCAAATGTCCATCAGCAATAGACTGGATAAACATATGCCGAAACCGGTTTGGCTCAGTGGATAGGGCGTCGGCCTGTGGACTCAAGGGTCCCAGGTTTGATTCTGGTCAAGGGCATGTATCTTTGTTGTGGGCACATCCCCAGTAGGGGGCGTGCAGGAGGAGGCAGCTGATTGATGTCTCTCTCATTGATGTTTCTCACTCTCTATCCCTCTCCCTTCCTCTCTGTAAAAAAAAACAATTATATATATATATATGTGTGTGTGTGTGTGTGTGTGTGTGTGTGTGTGTGTGTGTGTGTATATATATATATATATATATATATATATATATATATATATAGTGTGTGTGTGTGTGTGTGTGTGTGTTCATAGCCTATATAATAAAAGCCCAGCAACTGAAACGGTGGAATGACCAGAGGTCAGAACAACTGTGGCCCTTGTCCCCGCCAGTCCCACCTCCTAGCAGGACCCCCACCCTGATCAGGGGCATGGCTGGCCTGTAAATGGCCCAGGGCCCCTCATCTGGGCCAGTCCCACCACCCAGCAAAGACTCTAACCCCAGTCTGGGGCCTCCATCAGGGAAATCCAGCCTGCCTTCAACCATGCACCAGACCTCTATCCTATATTATAAAAGAGTAATATGCAAAATGACCCTAACTGCTAAACAACCAGAACAACTGCCCAAACAGTCACTGAGGTGCACTGACCATCTCTTGGTTCCTTTCCCCGTCTGGCAGGTTCTGATCACCTGAAGGTGAACAGGGAACTAGAGGTGGGTGATGGGGTGGAGGACCTGAGTGGTAATAGGCCAAAGCGCCCATGCCACTGGTCACCCCCTACACAGAGGACGACCTGTGGCAGGGTTGGGACCAGCAAGCAGGCAGGAACAGCTGACCTTTTGGTCCCTTCTTCCAGCTGTCAGGCTCCAATCACCTGATGGTGAATGGGGAACTGAGGGAGAGGGGGTGATGGCGCAGGGCAGGGCTGGCTGCAGGCAGCTGGGGAAGATCCCTGATTGCAGGCCAGGCCTAGAGACTGTACCTGCACACGAATTTCATGCGCTGGGCTTCTAGTAATGGAATAATATTTAGCAATAGAAAGGAATGCACTTCAGATACACAGAGAAACATGGAGGAATTTCAGAAATTTTATGTTCAGAGAAAGAATCCATCCAGCTCCTGAATAAAATGTGCTTCATCATTCTATTTATAATGAACTTCAAAAACAGACAAACTAATTTATGAGGATAGAAATCCTAGTAGTCTTTGCCTCAGGAGTGGGGGTTGGGGGACAGAGCATTAGAGAATGTTCTAACGGATTTGGAAAAGATTTTCTGTAAAGGGCCAGATAGTAAATACTTTAGCCTTTGTGATCCACATAAAATTTTTGTTTAATTTTTAATAACCCTTTAAAAATGTTAAAAACCATTCTTAGCTCACAGACCACAGGAGAGTTCCCCCAGGCTGGATTTGGCCCAGGAGCTTCAGGCTAGCCACCTCTGCTCTGTAAAGGGTGTTGGTTACCTAGATGTACACATTTTTCAGAACTCATTGAACAATACACTTAAACTTATGCAGTTTACTTTATGTAAGCATTTCTTAATAAAATAGAGAACAGTGCGAGGTAATTGAGTTAATATTCAAACATTAGCTTATATTATTCTGGCTTCACATAAATGATATACAATAAGTCCTCAGGTTACATTGGAGATCCATTCCTATAGCACAACGTAATGCGATTTTCGCTGTAAGTGGAACCCATCTACATAAGCACCTACATCATTCACATGTGGTCAGTGCATGTCATAGCAACTGGTCAACTGGTATACTGTCTTCCTCCTGGTGGTCAGTGTGAGTCATAACAAGCAGTTGAGCAACCTTATTATTCTTTGATTGAATAGCCAACCAGGATGCTCCAATCGGTAGGTTTGCTTGCTGTTGGGGTCTGGCTGATCAGGACTGAGCAAGATGGGCTGGACACACCTTGAAGCCCTTCAACAGACCCTCCCAGGCTGGCCAACCTTCTTCATCCCTCCCTGGCCTTGATGGTGCACCAGTGGAGTCCCTCAGCCTGGAATGCACCCTCTCGCAATCTGGGACCCTTCGACGGATATCAGAGAGCCAGTTTCACAGGCCAGGCTGAGGAACCCCACTGGTGCATGAATTCATGCACTGAGTCTACATATATATATATAAGCATAAGCAACCATCTGACCATTTGACCATTCTACTAGTAGCTATGATGCTCAATGCAGGAGCTGCTGAGCTGTGATGACTTGGCAGCTGTAGTTCTTGGGTGATGCACCAGAACCAGAGAGGAGGGAGCCAAATTCTGGAGTGCATAACCCTAGAACTGCACTTTTGCAATCTGGACCCCTCTGGGGATGTTAGAGAACCAGTTTTGGCCCAATCACCCTGGCTAGGTTGAGGGACCCCACTGGTACATGAATCTGTATACTGAGCCTCTAGTATACATATAAGTAGATAACTGAGATGAAAAAAAGAAATAAACTGCCTAATTAATGTAATTAATTTAATTGTATTGAACAATATTTTTTATCTTTTTTATGTCTATACACCCTCTGTTGCCACATGCTATTTGGAAATGGGAGAAAAAAAGAATGGGTTGCCACCTCCTTGGGAAACTTGCAGCGCTGTCTGATGGACGAGGTGGGCATTGTCACCACCATCGTGGCGTGCATCACCATCTTGGCAACAGGTATTATTATGCCTTCTCTTGCCCTAAACAATTTTAGATGCCCTGATTCATAATCCTGAAAAAAATATATTATTTTTACACACATCCTATGGATGCAACAATTGAGGGTGATCAGAAGGTAAGAAATTTGGCCAAGATCAAACCCCAAATAGTCAGCAATGGAGCTAATGTGAGAATGTAGCTTCACCAGACTCCAAATTTATACTCTTATCCTGCATTTCCTGTGCTTCCCAATGCAACTGAATACATGGACCACGAAGTAGTACCTCACGTTGCATAAGAGCATCCAAGATGACCAAAGGCTATTTGGAAAAACCTGTATAGATGAAGACTTCCCCTTCCCTTGAAAATAGGAGTAATCTCTGTGTATGCAAAGGTAGGTAAGGATGGCATTTATAAGGACATCCCAACTTATCTGGGATAGATTCCTGAAAACGTCAATAAAAAAAACATTAAATTCTCACAAGGGAACTTCAGTCCAATTAAAACAGCTTCAATTCATTTGCTGTCAAGTATTACCTTTTTACAGATACCATGATCTATTAAAATTGATCCAAACATGATGAATATTTCAAAAAAATCACTCTTCCCAATGGTGAGAACAGTGATATGTCACAGAACTTTGGACAACTACTCTTATTACAGTGCTGTCAGGAATGCTGTAATTTTTCCTGGTAAATGGAGTAGGGGTACCATGTCTCCAATACAAGCTGGTGCATATTTTATGTGCGTGGAGACTGATGGGGGGAGAAAGGGCAGTAGGGATGAAGAAGTGCAAAATAAATCTAATGGAATATGTCCAGTCTAGAAACATCTAATCTGTTTCATTTCTTTCCTCTATGCTCAGGAACTAAGAATTAAGTAACTTTCCTAAATATTGCTGAAAGGGATACGGCTAGCAAACTGGCCCCATGGCTGGGAGGAACCTGGGTGGCTAAGGGTGTTTCCATGCCTCCCATTGCAGGAAGGACTCTGGAGAGAGGAGTAGCTGTTCTCCATGGCCTCTGTTACTATAGCAACCTTCCTTTTTGTTTCTCTGGATCAGAGCTGCTGCCTTGTGTAGCTGGGGCACTCAGGTGAGGCAGCTGATGGCATTAGGAAAATGAGGAAGTGGAAACACAAAGCTGCTTGAACAAACGCACGTGCACACATCTTGACACTAGGGAGGCATTGTGGGGACAAGTTTCCAGACCTTCCCCCTCTTTCTAGGAACCAATCAGCATTACATATTTGCAATTACTATGGAATAATATGGTTGGGGAATTTTCACTTTATTCTGGCTGTCATATGGATGGCTGCCTTTCCCAAGTCTTAACATTCTTTATATTGCCTGAGATACTCAGCTCTTTCTCACCCCATGGAGGGGTGTCAGTGTAAAGGTCACTTCCTCAGACAGGCTTTCCCAGACCATGCCTCTCCACCCTTCGCCAATGCATTCAGCATCTGGTCTGCTTCCTTCAGAGCAGTAAGTACAGTTCATAACTATTGCGTTGATTGTCTCGTATCCATTGGTTTTTGCTCTGTCTCCCCAGTTAGATTACAGAACAACAATGCTGCTAAACTTGCACAAACTGGTATCAAATGAAATGTACCATGCAGTTGGCCACAAATGAATATGTGTGAAATAAATGAAGAATATGATCACTGTGACAATGTGATTATTTATGATGCTGACATACCAAGTGTTGGTCTAGTGACTTAGGGACTCTCTTTCTCAATTCTCCTAAGTTAGTGGTTCTCAACCTTCCTAATGCTGCGACCCTTTAAGACAGCTCCTCATGTTGTGGTGACCCCCAACCATAAAATTATTTTCATTGCTACTTCATAGCTGTAATTTTGCTACTGTTATGAACTCTAATGTAAATATCTGATATGCAGGATGTATTTTCGTTGTTACAAATTGAACATAATTAAAGCATAGTGATTAATCACAAAAACAATATGTAATTATATATTGTAAAATATTTATTTCTAATTACAAATAAATGAAATTTTGTCTTGAATCATGGTGTAGCATGGGTAACAGTCTTAATATGACAACAGTAAACTACATTGCTACATTTTGCTACACTGAGGAGCCGTGTGTTGGTTCCTAAGACCATGGGAAATATGTGTTTTCCAATAGTCTTAGGCGACCTCTGTGAAAGGGTCATTCGACCCCCAAAGGGGTCGCGACCTACAGGTTGAGAACCACTGTCCTAAGTGAACAACCAACAACAGAGTCCTATTAAAATTAAAGAACATCACTTGAGTCCCAACTCCATATACTGTCATCGAAGTACCAATATACCTTTAAGACCTCTGCACATCTTAAAAATATATTGACAGTTGAGTCATATATTCACAGCTGAGTAGTGTAGGGGGATAACAGAATGTTAGGTTGGGTTCAGGAATAAGGGGCAAATTGAACTCTTGTCAAATATCCAGTAGGTATTTTCCTATGGGCTTGAGACCTCAAGGAAGGGGGAAACCTCAGACCATGAATTTACATACTAAATGCTAAGAGGGTGAGTCCAGGGAAGAAATCTCCACCATCTAGAGAGGGAAGAGAGCAGGTAGCATTCGTGAGACAAGAGGAAGTTCTTCAAATAGACAGCATCCATCCTAGATCCACATGCTCTGTTTTCTAGAATCTCCTTGGGATCCTTTGCTTTCTTGATCTCCTTGTATAAAAAGATGTGGATGAAATTTATTAATTGGGGGCAGGATGCACCCCTCTACCCTAGCAATTTTTACTCATGTGCTTCAAGACTTTTGTTGTTGTTAATCCTAACATGAAGATATTTTTCTGTTGATTTTTAGAGAGAGTGGAAGAGAGAGGGAAAGACAGAGAGAAACATCAATGTGAGAGAGACACTTATCAGTTGGTTGCTTCCTGCATGCATCCCAATCAGGGCTGGAGTAGGGAGGATCCCTTGACTGGAATCAAACCCAGGACTCTTTGGTTCACAGACCAATGCTCTATCCACTGAGCCAAACTGGCTAGGGTCTGCAAGAATTTTTAAAACATGCAGTACCTGGCTCTTTCGTCAGGGACACTGACCTCTTTACCTTAGATTGTCAAATAGAAAAATGCCAATAGGTTACACAACAATAACCATGTGATATGATTGAATTAAAATTATACCTATTTTTTGTCTGCTCAGAAAATAATACAATATGTTTTTTGGTGTGCCACCAATTTTAGTAATTAGTTTATGTGTGCCACGAGGTGAAAAAAATTGAAAATTGCTGATCTAGAATGAATGAAGTCTGAACCAAAGGTTTGAACCAAACCATAAGGAAAATCCAAAATTAATTCAGGGTACTTTAACTACAACATTTTATTTTATAAATAAATAAATAAATTTCTATTTTAAAAAAAAACTATGTTATATTGTTTTCCAACAAAAGTATGAATTTGCTCTGTAACTCAGAACAGAGTAAAATGCACGACCAGCACATAAGCACACATTTATTGAATACCTGATATGTGCTAGCCTTTCTGTGCTCAGAATATAGTGGTGAACTCAGTAGATTATATTGCTGGCCTTATGAATCTCAAATTCTAATGGAGAGAGACATACAAATATGGAAAATTTATGCACTCAAAATAATCAGACCCTAGGTTCTCTTAAATCAGGGGTTGGCAAATTATGTCACCTCAGCTGTTCTTATAAATAAAGTTTTATTAAAACACTGCTATGCTCATTTGTTCACATATCTCCTATGGTGACTTTTGGGCTACAACAGTGTTAAGCAGTCAGGACATACACCTTGTGGTCCACAAAGTCTAAAATATTGTTATCTGGCCTTTACAGAAAAGGTTTGCTAACTCTGTGGAGAAACAAGAAGGGTGACATGTGAAGTGCCCAGAGTGGGGAGCTGAGCAGAAGGTCGAGAGCCATGGCATTTGAGTTGAAACCTGAGATTAATTAGAAGAAACCAGCCATGGCAAACAAAGTGTTTCAGACAAACAGAACAGAATGGCAATCTTGGCCGTCTTTTTTCTTAGCCAAGTACTGCATTCAAGGTGATGATCAAGTTACCAGGTTATGACATTAAGGAGACTTCATGAGATAAAATAAAGAATCACAGAACTTCCAGCTTGTTTCAGTGTAAGGTGGTAAAAGCATCTCCCAGTCCTCTCTGCATTGCCCATAGTCCCATAAGTACCTCTTGAAGAAAAGCGTTGGTACCTTCCAGGATGAGGGCCTTGAGTTTTCCCTTCAAGGTTAGAGCCCCAAACTCTCCCCTCCTTAGGAACCCTTCCTCCTCACTATGTCTCCAGGTGTGCTTTCTCTCATCTCCCTGCCTTTGTGCTGACCCAAGACATTTGCTTAGAACATTGCTGGGAATACCTTTTCCTAGAAAAGGTATTTCAATATCATTTGCAGAGACACAGAGGAAGGAGGCTAGTGACTCTCAGTGAATCAAATACCAGGGAAGCCCGGCTGGGCTAGGGAAGAGAGAGCTCTTGCTTACCTCCACCCACTCCTCCAGTTCCTCTCACTGGTGAAGGGGGGTGCTTTGCTGGCTAGACTGTTGTCCCTCTTCCATGTACTCTATGTCTCCAGGAGGGCTGCTTCTCAATAAAGGTTAAAACACCCACTTCACCTTGTGTGCAGCATCTTAGACAAACGGCCCTTTAACTCTCGATGCGGCACCGTATTCAAAACGATTTCAGGTGGAAATCTGCACTTAGCCTGTCTTTGTCTCTGTGACAAAGCTGTGGTTCCAGTTTTGCAGATATTTTCTTGACGCTTGTGGTGGTCTTGGGTGGATAAATTAGATCAGCTTTTCTCCTGATTGGCTTGCTGGCCCTCTTTGTAACTTCGCTTTGTATTCTTTCTGTTCAATACTTTTCAAAGTACTGAGAGTTTAAAGAGGTACAATAAATCCCCGATCCGTTTTTAATGACCACGGTAAGCCTGCTTGTAATATGTCAGTAAGCTGAACCTAAAAGCCAATGGGGAATAGGCCATTTCTGCCTTAGTAATTGCCTCCACAGAAAGATTTATAATATCATTATCTGAATCTACAAGAAATAACTCATAGAGCTGAAACACCCTAAAAAAATATTACAATTCTCTTAAAATCTAGTCATTCATAAATGCTAAATCATAAAACTTTTTTCAAGATGTTTTATGTTAAAAGTAAAACCCAGCAAAAATATAAATGCTTGTTTCTTAATCAGATGCTTCATGCTTTATGTATCTGTTTGCAGCTTTGCAGTTTTCTAGGCCATATTTACAAACCCAACATTTGGCTGCCAGAACCCCGACCAGGACTAGAAGCTGCTGTGTCTAGAAGGCCTGTCTGCTCACCTTTTATCTCTGTCTGACAGCAGGCAGGGAGAGGAAGACGCTTCCTTAGTATGGCAATAAAATTAATTTTACCAATAAAAGTCACCTTTTTCCTCCTAATTCCCCCCCCCCCCCCACACACACACCCACACCCCCACCCCCCCCCCCCCCAAAAAAAAAAAAAAAAACCAGGCCACACTAAACTTCCTACCAAATGAACCATTGAGCTGTTTAAGCCATTTCTGTAGCTTTCTCTTCCCTGTTGCATTTCCAAATCAAAAAATCAGTCACTTTTTTCAAATAGCAGGAAACAGCCTCCTCAATTTGTCCAATTTAATAAACCCTGGTCTTAAGGCGCCTCCTCGTCTCCCAGGTCATAAAATAGGCACCATTTATACTAATTTCTGCAGAGCAAAAAATGCTCTTCAGAGTAGAGGATCTATTGCAGCGTAAAAGGGACACTTGAGATGTTTTCCATAATTTGTAAAATCATATTTTCTCCCTTTAAATACAGTAATTTGGTGCAAATGTGAACACTGAATCATGCTCTTTCCAGGATCCCCCTTTTTCCTCTATTAGCCTGCTCAAAATAGGGATTATATCTGCATTTTTAATATCTAGGATGGCAGCTAACCCTTTGTGTGTGTGTTGGGGTTTGAGAAGGAAAGGGTTATTTAAAAGCATTTGGGAAATTAAAAAAGTCCTGTGCCTTTTCTTTGCCTCTCCTATCGCCACCATGTAGAGCCAGCCACCTTCACTCCATCCCGTCACTATTACTGTCCATTTGACATCTCTGTAAATGGTAACTGCCCCGCATCTCAAGTTATCTTTATTCAATGTATCTAAGCTGAACTAACCTTCCTCTCAGGAAAGTGTTGCACTCCGTGAATGGTCCTACCTGTCCATCTGTTTCTTAGGATCCAAAACCCAGGCAGAAAGGCAAATACCTGTCTCCTTTCTCTCACCACCCTTTTCCAAATAATCACCCAGAAAAGTTCTACATCCAATAGCTCCCAAATAGGAAGATTTTCGTGAATCACTACCACCACAACCACCTTAATAATTTTTCACATGAACTAATGCGACTACCTCCCCATGGTCTCTGCCCTTTAATCCACAAGCCAAACAGAAGCCAAGGAGAACTTCAAAAACTCACATCTGATCCTAAGCCTTTAAAAAACCCTTTGGATAAAATTTAAAGTCCTCTTTATGGCTTCCTTCAAAATGTGAACTTTGTTGACCTCTGTGGTTTCATAATAATGCTCTCTCCACCTCTGATCCATTCCAGCCATCCTGGTCATCTTCTGGTTCTTGAGATACATTATATATTCTTATCTTGCTGCCTCCATCATGCTATTCCTCTACCTGGAACAGCCTTCTTCTACTTTACCTCCTTTCCCTACCTAACTCATAGTGTGGTCTCAGAGCATTCTTCCTATCAGTAAGTCCATGGTGTGGGAGAGCTTTTCTATACTGTCTTAGTAAACTGCATCTCCTCTTGGGCAGAATTCAACACACCTGTTATCACTTGCCAAATCCAAGTTCCCTTATTGGTAGGCACCATGGTGGCAGGGAATACTTCTTCTTCATTCAGCACTGTATCCTGAGCTACTAGTAAAGATGACCTCAATAAGTATATGATGAATGAATTAATAATAAATAGCTCCATAATTCCTCTCTCTATGTCAATCATTACCCCATCCCTTCATCCCCTCAACAACATCTATTGAAACGTATGCTGTGTCCATACTAAGCATTAGGATGAACTCAAGTTAAACTAGAACAGATAGTGCTGCTGGTAGGGAACCCTCAAAAAAGTATATAAATAAGAAAATGTTGGATGGTGATAAGGACTATGGAGAAAAGGCAGGATGTAAGGTTTGAAGGTTGATGGTGCAAAATAGGATTGAGGATTAAGAAAGGTAAGCTGGGGTGAAAAGAGAAAGATGCCAGCATAGACTATTACATCACCTGAGGGACCACTTGACAGGTCACAGCCATGTGCTGGGTGAGGGGAGAACTGGTCTCTGGTTTCTCATTTCTTGTCATGTATCCTCACTTTTGTGGGCAGGAAATGCTATTGACAAGGTGCAGCATTTAATGTGGTAAGAAGCATGGCTGACTGGATCACAGGAATGGTATTTCTGTTCTCTGAGGGTCATTTCCTATGCTTATGAAACCAACAGTCTTTGGAAGGGACGTGGAAAGCCACATGGAGGAAAGGTAACCAATCAACCATAGATAGAATGTGGAACTGGTGGCTATTAAAATAGCACTTATTATCTAAGACTTTTTTCTAAGATAAAGAAAGAGGTCATCCAAGAATGGAGGAAGAGAGTCACAAACTGCTTTTCTGGGATTAGGGAGAAGCTAGAACCCCTGATGACATCTTATGAATCTAGAGATCTAGAAGATTCTATTAATTGTGCAAACTTGAGAGCAGGTTCCTCCAATCTTGGTACTATTGATATTTGGGGCTAAATGACCCTATGTCATGGGGAGCCATACTGTGCCCTGAAGGATATTTAGCAGCAACACTAGCCTTTACCCATTGATGCCTGTAGCACTTCCATCCCAGTATGAAAGCCAAAAATGTCTCCAGACATTGCTAAGTGTCTCCTAGTGGCGGGGAGCATGGGGCAAAATCATATCCAGTTAGAAACCTCTGGGCTACAGGCAGACTTGGATTTAAATTTCAGGTTTTCTACATCCTCATCTGTAAGATGGGGATAAATGTCAGCCACTCAAAAGAGTTCTTGGGGAATACTGAATGGGTACAGTATATATTAGTAAACCATGAGCTCAGTATGGCACACAGTAAAGGCATCACTATTATTGTCATCATTATTCAGTGACCATGGCCCCAGGCAGATAATTCCATAGTCTGAATACTAGTTTTAACGCTTTCAAATAAAAATAAAAGGTCTTCCCCCCCCCCATGTGATATTATTTCGTATCCCTGCTAATGAAGAATAATCTTTTATTGCATAATTTCTCACTGGTGAGCCCAAGGCCCCTGAATTCTCTTAACTTTACACTACAAATAACTTGGGTGCTAAAGAAATCTTCCAATATTTGCCTTCAAAAAAATAAAAATAAAAAAGGAAAATGCTCATTTTTTGGTTGGGTTTATTTTGCATGTTCAAGTTAATTCCCAAATGAAATAGTAGACGAATGTCACGCACACCAATTACCTAATTGTGTGACTGATCCTCACTTAAAGCCTCCATGTTTTTGACATAAATAGTCTTGAAGTGGTAAGTTTTCAGCGTGACTGTCAGGCTGATTGCTGAGTGCCAGATTCCAAAGGCTAAAGAGGATTTAGCCTGGAAAATTACTTTTCTGTCTTCCAGTTGAGAAGGAAAAAAAAATCACTTCAAGTAAATTAAAATCAACTACGTCTTCTCTGTGGGCCCAAGGAACCTCCACCCAGTTCTTTCAATGTGTCTGTGACCCTTTATGTGTAACTTCCCTTAGAGAAATAATAAATACAGAGGTCCCATGAAGGAGCTGACATGGGGAATGAGGTGGGGAGCAGAGAATTATTTATGGTTTGGTCCTTTCAGGATTGACTTTTGTTTTGTTTTCAAACAGAAGGAGAGAGATGAATGTCTCTAACTGGTAAACAAAACTTTTCTCTTGTATGTGAACTCACAGCAAAGGCTGCCAGCAAGGCAGCTCACCAGAGCCTTTCCTGTGGAACAACAGGAGAGGCAGAGATCTTGAGATACATCTGCTTATGGGTCGGTCATCAAGACTGGCAAATGATTTCTGCATTAGGGTCTGTCAGACAGTAAATGTTTTAGACATTGTGAGCTGTATACACTCTATTGCAGCTACTCCATTCTGCCATTGTAGCACAAAAACAGTTGTACAAAGGTATGTAAAGGATGAGCACTGCTGTGTTCCAATAAAACTTTATTTACTACAAAAAGGCAGTAGGCTGCATTAGGCCCCAAAGCCTTGGTTTGCTGAAGCCTGATCAAGGTAATATCCCTGTGAATGGCTTATCCTCAATACCAATGTCTTTATTATTATATCTGTCCTTTCAATGTGTTTCTGACCCTTTTTGTGTAACTCCCCTTAGGAAAATAATAAATACATAGAGGTCTTTTCATTTCCAGATGACTGGACAGAATGATTGAGAAGGCTGTTCATTGTAACAGAATTATTCCAGTGTCTTTGCAGACTAAATAAGCCTCGTATGGAGCAGAACATTTAATTTAATTTTTCCCCTCCAAAAATAAAAAGCAGCCGTATTAAGAAATCCCATCACTCAATGCTGTGAGGAAGCTCCTCCATGTCTTCAGAGCTGCAGTAATTACTATTTGCAGGAACCCCTGATGAGAGATCCTTGAGAAATGGAAACTGTACCCAAAAAACTGAACTAATAAAAACCCAGCCAATTGCTGTTAGATATCTCTAAATAGAATTCAGGGAGGGGACCGGGGAAATTAGAGTCATAGCAGGCACCCAGCTCAAAAAGGAAGTCAGGAGAAGGACTTGAAGAGGGTTATGGCAGGCAGAGAACCCTGGAGACATAGGAGAGGACGGGCACTTTCGGCTGCGATGTGGGTTTGGAATACCCTCCATAGCCCTCATGTACTGAGGCTAAGCACATGGGTCAAGAGAGCAGGAAGGAGGAAAGAAAGGAGCAAGAAAGGAAAAATACTCCATAATCTTGGAATTAGCTGTACACATTGAAATAGTTTACAATTTTAAACCATGCATATGAAAAGAAAAGAAAGAAGGGAGGAGAGAAGGAAGGAAAGAAGGAGGAAGGGAGAGAGGGAGGGAGGAAAGGAGGGAAGGAGTAAAGATACAGAGAGATGACCTTCACCCATTTCTATCTGCATGATCTTGAGCACTCTCCCTGCCTTCTCAGAATCTCCGATTCTTTCCTGCTGCATTGGGGTAATGATGCTTACTGTGCAAGGCTGTTGTAGGACTGGGCGAATATGTATGGAAGGAGCCTGCAACAGTGCCTGACACAGTGTCGGTACTCCATAGGAATTCATTTTCCATCATTTATTTAGCATTATATTCCATGGTGTCTGGTATATCATAAAGGCTCAATAAATAAGTTACATGGCATTATTGTTAGTTCTGTATATGTTTACAGAATAGATCAAATCTTTCATGAATGAATAGAGTAATATGAAAGGAAGGAACGGAGAGGCTCAGGAAGGAAGGACTGGGAGGGGAGGGGAGGTGAATAGATTTCATTTATATAATAATATTCCTGAAGGATTATTACATGCCCTCATAATGAAGGGTATACATTGATAAGACAGACTTAACTTCTCCCTTTCTGGAGTTTATAGTCTAGTAAGAAAAAGAGATGCTAAGCAATTATACATAAAAAGAGTGCATGCGTTAAGAAAATAAATATAAAGGAAACCAAAGGGATGCAGTATTAGGTGGAGAGAATCATCAATGAAACCTCTCTAACTAGATGGAAATAAAACCAAGACCTAAAGATTAAATTGTAGCCATTACTAATAGTGGTGCTGACTCCATTATCATTCACTAAATCTAGGGTAAAATTACAAGCATATAATTTTAAAATATTTTTAAAATTCAATCACTACAGTAATTATTATTTTGAATTAAAATTAAACTCAGTAACATTTATGCATTCAATAAACATTTCCTGAATAGCTAAGTAAATAGATTCTGCCAATTGATGGCTTTGTACCTTGAAGTGAACATGAAAAGGGGTGGGAGCCAACCAAGATGAAAAGGGGTGGGAGCCAACATCTTAGCAATGTCCACAGAAGAAAGAACAAATGCACATGTGAACAGTATAAGTCTCTTTATGTTTCTACTTCAAACCCTGCAGGTTTGTTTCAACCAAAAGCCTTTGCTAACATTAATGTCATTACTGTCTGTCAATAAATGATAATCTTATGATGTCTTCATTTGTTTTGAGAATTTTTTGATTCCCTTTTCTAGAATAGAAGCTCTCAAATGACAATGTGATTTTCTGTGTTAGCCCACGGGATCCCCTGCACTTGACACATGCTAGGCACTCAATAAGCTGCTGTTGGGTGAATGCATAAATGAACAGATAAATATGTTTGCATTTCCTCCAAATATATTTGCATTACAGATTTGTAATTTCACACTGGGTTTAGTCAATGTTTTTTAACACACTGACACTTATAATCAAGACTCAGAGTCTTACTTATGCTAACAAATGCTGATTCTTCCTAATATACAGTATTGCTTTTCCCCGCTCTGAATATTAGCTTCTCATTCAATCTTTATGACACATATTTCTGAATAAATAAAAAGGGTCCCCTGTGTAGAAGTGTCTATTGTAAAACTGATCACTATGATTCTATTTCATTAGGGGCTGGATACAGGATTAGAAACCTTCTGGGAAATAAAGAACCATACAAGAGTATACAGATAATTATGGGAGTGAAGCAATTATCTGACAAAGTACATGGGTCTCCACATGGTTAAAGCCCCTGAAAGGGTTAAAAAAAGGAGAGGTCAGAAGTATACAGTGTGGCAAATACAGTTGAGTGAGGGGCTTTTGCACTGGGAACACTCTTAAAGAACCAATAATTGTTGAATTGGCATGTTTAAGTCATTTTGGCAACCAGAACAGCAACCCTGTCTCCTGAATAAGATACTGCTGCTCTAGCAGAACAAAGGAACATTAATGACACCAACTAACCCGTGTAATTATCACTTACACCTCTTTATTACCTTCCATATACTCTACGTGATGCATTACACATTCCATTAATTGTTAACATACACGCAAGTCAAGATCTTTTATTATGCGAGGTCATCAGTCAATGATAACAGAGATATTGATGTATTAGGCTTCTCATCAGAAGTTGAGCAATATTTCCATTCAAGATGATACATGGACCCTTAAAACATACTCAATAATATCGAGTCTCAGTCCTCTGTTGCTTTTCCCTGAATGTGCATTTAGACCTTTATACATCTGTCTATCCACCCACCCATTCATTAAACACAGCATTAATTTTCTACTCTTTTGGCTAGGAACCTGCCTGCCTGTCTTGTTCACTGATGTATCCTGAATGACTAGAACATAATAGAAGCTCGATAAACTGTTGGGATTAAAAATGAAGATGTGGTAGGTGGCTACATGCTACATGTTCTTCACCCCAGGTGTTATTCCAGTGATAATATCACCTTACTAGTATATGGCAAAGAGAGTTTTCAGGTATAATGAAGGCTAATAATAAGTCAACCTTAAGATAAGAAGATTATCATGAATTACATCAAAATGTTAAAAGCACAGTTTTCTATGGCTGAGAACAAAATGGGAAGTTGAAGAGTTTCAATGAAAAAGGAGTACTGAAAACAATTTATTGACTTTATTAAGATACAGTTGACATACAAAAAACTTCACAAAAGTTGTGTTTACAAGTTGATGAGTTTGGACATGTTCAAAAAACCATGATGCCATCATCACAATCAATCATCAATAATAGACATAGCCAATACCTCTCAGAGTTGCCTTGTGTCCCTTTTTTTTCTTTTTGTAAGAACTCTTAACATGAGATTTACCTTGTTAACAAATGTTGAAGTGCACAGCACTGTATTGATAATGATAGACACTATTTTGAGCAGATCTCTAGAATTTTCTCATCTAGATAACTGAACTTTGTATCTACTCAGTAACAGCTCCCCATTTTCCCCAGTTCTAGCCTCAGCCTCTGGCAACCACTATTGTAAGTAATTTCTGCTTGTATGAATTTCACTATTGTAGATATCTCATAAAAGTAGAAGCATGTACTATTTATCCTTTTCGTACTGGATTATTTAATTTAGTATAATGTCTTCCAGGTTTATTCATATTGCAAATGGCAAGACTTCCTTTTTTTAAAGGCTGAATAATATTGTATTGTTATGCATACAAATGAAGAGAACAATGAGAGAACCAGAGAATGGTCGCTGGGAATCAGAGTGACCACTAGCTAAAAGCCAGCAAGAAAACAGGCATAGCCAGTCCCACAACCATAGAAACTTAATTCAGCCAACAACCTGAAGAAGGCTTATAAGAGGTTCTTCCCCCATAGCTCCAGTTAAGACCCCAGTCCAGGCAACACCAGGATTTCAATCTTATAAAACTCTAATCACAAAACCAAACTGAGCTCACTTAAACTTCTAACCACAAAAAAACTATGATATAATGCACAGGTGTTCTTTTAAGCCACTAAATTTGTGGTAATTTTTTAGGCGTGGTAGAAAATAGAGTTTTGACAATATAACATTTTAATTGTCTAAAATACTTACCTAAAAGTAAATAGGTCAACTACATAGCAAAATAGTAGACAATATAGATGACATCTGTAGAAATCTCAAATTTCCAAGGGAAAAGGAGGGAGAAGGACCCTGAGTCCTTGGTGGGTCTGACTTAACACAGAAGAGAGAAATGGCTGTCCACACACTTAACAAAAGGAAGAATTCCAAACAGCCAACAGAAATTCACTAGAAGGCACAATGGGCAAGTTTGAGACACAGAAGAAATTCTATGAGCACTCTAAGAGCCAGTAAATACAAGAGACCAGCGTTAGTCCTGAAAGAGGCCACATGAATACTCAATTGCCACCAGCCAAAATCCCCTTCAAGGATGGGGTCCAATATGGGGGAGAAGTTGCTGGGAAGAGAATGAAAATTGAAATGTGTATGTAGTTTCATATAAAAATGACAACAGAAAAGTACTAGGGTCAGATTCCTTGCAACATTACAAGAGAAAAAACAGAACCAAGAATTCTTACTGAGATAAAAATACACCAGAAAGACAAGCTTACAAAACAGATAAAAACTGTAGCCTACTACATTATATAATAACATTATACAAGATCAGAAAAAAACTCAGCATAAATCAGAATTAGAAAATGAAGTAAAAGAACACTAAAAATATTTATAAGTATTATTTAAGAAATTAAAGCTAAACTAGAAAATAATACAAAATTAAAACAATCAATACAAGAATTAGCAAAATATGCAATATGTTAAGGTTAATAAAAAGGTTAAAATTTATATATTTTTTAAGACATTTTATTGATTTTTTACAGAGAGGAAGGGAGAGGGATAGAGAGTTAGAAACATCGATGAGAGAGAGACATCGATCAGCTGCCTCCTGCACTCCCCACACTGGAGATGTCCTCGCAACCAAGGTACCTGTCCCCCACCGGAATCGAACCCAGGACCCTCAGTCCGCAGGCCGATGCTCTCACCATTGAGCCAAACTGATTTCGGCAAAATGAAATTTTTTTTAAATAAAAGAAACAAAACAGGAGATAAAAATATCAAGAAAGAAAATAAATATTAAAAATAGGCAGAGAAGATCCAAAAAACGGTGGATAAAACGAGTCTCTAAAGAAGAAAATTAGTACAATGAAACAGAAAAAAATGTCAAAATAAATAATTTAAGAAAACTTTTCTCAAATTAAAAAATATATATATATACATGTATTTGGAATTAAATAATGAATGGCTACACCAAGAACCTGAGAATCGTAACCTTGAATGATAATCTCTAAGATATATTCAAATAAAATCAATTGGACTTTAAAACAAAAAGAATATTATTTGAACATTTGAGTAGAAAGAAAAAAAATATTTATAAAGCAAAGAAACCTATTGTCATGGGAGTTTTTGACAGCAACATTTCATGCCACAGAAAATGAAGTAACAGTCTTAAGATATTCAAGGAAAGAAGATGTGAGCCAAGGATTTTTATAACCAGCAAAACTGTCTTCCAAGGGCACCTGCAAGAATTTACCTCCACACACCAACAAATTTCAAGTACTCTGACCTGTGGGGACAAGAGCCATCAGTCCTAAGTGCATCAGACTCTGTGCAGAAGAAGCAGAGGGAAAAAATGGGACACTTGACAAACTTGAAGATAGAAGAAACCTTGAGCACTTCTTGAAGAATCTACCAAGAAAGAGCTTCAGATGATCAGAATGACCAGAGACATCTACAAGAGACTTGGTGGTGAAGTCCAAACATACAGTTTTAGGTTTAAGACTAAAGGAGAATTAAAGAGGAAAATATAGTATGCAATGACCATGTGCTCAGATCATATAGATCTAGCTAACAATCATAAAAAATAGGAGAAAGTGTTGAATTGGAGAAAACATTTGAAAAAATAAGTTTAACTATTTTAAATAATCATATTAGAGGTAGTGATACTATTGTTATTCCAAGGTTGTTGTGTTATCTGACATAAAGCAAATGAATAATGATATTTTATATTTTTATAGTCTAATTAGAGGCCTGGTGCACAAAATTCATGCACGGCAACCTTACTTGTACTATTTCCAATCCCGGACATCCTTCTCACAATCCGAGACCACTAGCTCCTAACCACTCCCCTACATGCCTGCCTGCCTGATCACCCCTAACTGCCTCTACCTGCCAGCCGGATGCCCTTAATAGCTCCCCTGCCTGCCTCATCATCCCTAAATGCTCTCCCCTTTCAGCCTGATCACCCCTAACTGCTTCTGCCTCAGTCCCTGCCACCATGGCTTTGTCTGGAAGGACATCCGGAAGAAGTCCTGTCTAATTAGCATATTACCCTTGTATTAGTATAGATTTTATTATCCTCTATGAACCCAAGCAAAATTATCAGCGAGGAAGAAAATAAAATACAGATATAATATAAAAGAGGTTTAGCAAAACCCTATAGGCCTGAATTTGAGATGTAAGTATCAATAGAAATTTATATGGCATTTTTTCTTTGTCTTAGCTCTGTACACTGTGAAAAGCTAAGACCAATAATCAAACAAGTAAAATGAGCATGTCTAGCATATAGGATGTGGCCTTGAAATACCATTTTAAAAGCAAAGAGGGTGTCTTCTTCCAGATTTGGGGCAAAAAATACATAAGATGAGTTTAGAACATCTTATTAAACCAGAAAGTGAAGGGCTTATCAGAGTCATCTCAGACAGACTCAAGAGCCAACTGGTGAAAATGGAATAATTTGAGCTTCAATAATAATTGCAATGGATTGAAAGCTATCATATACCTCATTAATTTATAATGACATTAATAATAATAAAACTAAATGGTCTCTGGAGGATGCTAGAGAACCAATGTAGCCTCTCACAAACCAAAAAAGAATGCAGGATTCATCCTGCCTTTTCTATAGAAACTTCTAAGACTTCCAGGAACTCAAATGGAAGATGAAGCAAAATGTCTCTTAAAAAGTATTTCTAGTTGTACATAAAAGGCAATGATTCAACCAGAACATCAACATTTTAGGAGCCACACCATGAATTCTCAGATGCAGGCACTGCATCTTGGCAGATATAGGCATTGCACATTATTTTCATAGAAAGATGACCAAACATTTGATGCCTCCCGATGAATGAACATACTGCCTCCAGAAGTCTTCCTAGAAAAATTATACTCAAGTCTGATCAAGACTCAAGTTTCAATTGTCATTTTGCAGGAAATAGAACAGACAGAAGAATGGCTGATCTACACCAACAAATGCAAATTCAAAGCCCATTCTGTGGGAAATTACAAGTTAAGTGGTCTGGGGCTTCCATAAATAAACTGCACTAAAAAGAAAGGGATGGGGTGAAGGGGTGCCTGTAGAATAAACAGAACTTAAAAAGACATCCAAAAAATAATAAGAAAGGCAAAATCCAGGGATGCAAAATCCAGTGATAAAAGTATCTCAAAACTCAAGGAAATTATCACTATAACATTTGAGATAAGAAGTCATAAGATTTTCTTGCATTAAACATTTTTTAGACTTTGAGTGCCAGACAGTCTTTATTGTAACAACTCTGCTGTTACACCATGAAAATAGCCATAGACAGTAAGTAAATGAATGGGCGTGGCTGTGTTCCAATAAAACTTTATTTACAAAAACAGTTAGCAGACCAATTCCTGGTTAGGATCATGTTTACTTTGGAGAAGAAATTGTGACTTTAGATTGGGATAGACTACATGAAGGGATTTCTGGAGTGAAAGCAAAATTCTATTAGTTTTGTTTGTTTAATAGGGTGGTTATTTATTATAAGGGTGTTCAGCTTATATTACTGCATTAGGCTATGTAATTGTGACATGTGGCTTTTCAGTATCTGTGTTTTATCTATAATAATAAATGCATAATATGCTGATTAGACTGGAACGTCCTTCCGGATGTCCTTCTGGATGACCTTCCAGACAAAGCCAGGGCGAGGGAGGAATCCAGGCAGCTGCTGCAGCTGCAAAGGCTTACTCTTGTACAAATTTTATGCATCAGGCCTCTAGTTTTAAAATAAAAGGTAATAGCAACTGCCTTCTCTTCATGTAATACTTTTTCTTCAAATAAGCCAAGTGAGCCATACAAATAGCCTCGTGAGAAAGCCTGGCCCTGATAGCATGCCAGAATTTGACTCTAGTTTCCCGGATACTAACTGTAATGGTTAGTATTTGATCAAATACCAATCTAAATACTACTGTGAAGGTATCTTTTAAATGTGCTTAGCATTTAAATCAGCAGACTGTGAATAAAACCTTACCTCCATGATCTGGTGGGCTCCTTCAATCAGTCAAAGGCCTTAAGAGAAAGAAAGATGAGGTTCCCTGAGGAAGAGGGATTTCTGCCTCCATGTGACCTTTGGGCTTATCATGTCTTCCCTGGGTCTCCAATATTTCAGACTTCACCTCATAATCGCATGGGCCAGCTCCTTAAAATTCACAACCTATTGGCTGTTTCTCTGAAAAACCCTAATACAATAACTGAGTAACTTGAACAGGTTAGCTACCGTACTATGGCCTGGGTACTTCATTGCTAAAATGGGACGACAATTCTAACAAATCCACAAATACAAAAAATGGTAGCTTTTTGTCCAATGTATTGGGGGGGTGGGAGGTCCCAAATAGAAGACTAACCTTCCTGGGAGAGGCCCTTTCTGACACCCTGTTCTGACATGATAATATGATGCTGAGGAGTACCGCCACCTCATGACCATGAAGATGAAAACCACATGCTGGGAATGGTGGATGAGCAAAAGTGAGGGAACCTGCTGCCATCACTTAGCCATCATACCTGGTCGTGAGAGCAAACTGCAGTACAACCTAATAAATCTAACCCTAATCCTCATCTTTATAGTCAAGCACAAAGCAACAGACAGAATAATGAGCTAATAGGTTGTACTTGGAAATTGTTATCATTACCATTGTGTGATGTTCTCCACGTGGGGTGTCCCACCAAGGCTCTGTGTGGCTGCAGCAACAGCTCTGGACACTGACATCCTCATCCTCAATGCCAGAGGAAGGAAAGTATGTGTCTCCCTCGGGCATCCATTGAACTTTCTAGTCGTGGCTTTCAATGCGCCATGGAAAATGCAGATCTAGCTTATGCCAATTAAGGCACAGGCCTGATACTGAGGGTTAGGGTTAAGGTTACCTGATTTAGCAAATAAAAATATAGTTGCCCTGTGAAATTTGAATTTCAGGTAAACAATGAATTGTTTTTAGTATATTATTTCCCAGGCAATATTTTGGAGACAGTTGTATAAAAAAAACAAAACAAAACAACAACAACAAAACACACACACACACACACACACACACACACACACACATAGCATTGATTATCTGAAATTCAAATTTCATTGGGTGACCTATATTTTACCTGACAACCCTAGCCCATCATACCCAAACACTTGAGCTGAGTGGATTGGGGGGATTGTGAATCATGAGATGAAATTCTGGGTCTGTCTTACTAAAAACAGATGAGTGGATGCTTGGGAGGATGGGACACACATATTCACACATGTCCTAGCCAAACATCTAATTTTTTGAAATAAAACAAGTTCTAGAAACTAAAAGCTGAATATCTATGATAGATAGACAGAGATAGATAGATAGATAGATAGATAGATAGATAGATAGATAGATGGATAGATAGATAGTAAGGATCTGAAAATGCAGGATGTAAAGCATTTTTTAAAATCCTACTTGTATAAGATGGTTGCAACTAACCACATTGATGTTTATGCCAAAAAAACTCTCAATTTATTTTCCTCCAGTCATTCAATTACTGGATGAAACCCCCAATAAGGCATAAAGGAAATCACAGCAGAGTATAAAGATTCAGAAAGAATATAATTATATGATAGGTGTGTGTGTGTGTGCTGTTAGCTTACACATATCTACCACTTCCTTAAAAATAGATTGCATAAAGAAAATCTCTCGTTTCATTCAAAACAATAATTATGTCAGTTATACTAAGAAAAGGATTATAATATTCAGAATTTGGAATACTTGGTAACTCACAGTTTTATATTCTGCATATCTGTTGCAAACTAGAATATTCTGGTATGATTTATAGCAGTATGCATGTGTGTGCATACATATATACACATAGATATACATAGATACACATTTTTTTCCTCATTTCTCTCTGGTCTTAGCCTGTGATCCACGTGGATCTAGTAAAACTCCATTGTGAAGACATGATAGGAATTAGCAATATTATGTGGGTTTCAATGGTGTTAAATTAGACAGCTCTTAGAATGCCAGGACTCAGGTCCTTTGATTTTATGTAACTGACAACTTCTGCATTAGTCAGGCAGACTCCACAGCAATTAACTAAGAACAAAAGGCATCTAGTACTGACATTAGTGCAAATACCTATAGGATGTGCAGTTAATTCTCTCCCTTTACAAATCCCAGTCTAAGAGTAGCCTCAATCCTCTTGTCCTTTGTGCAAACTCAAGCTTCATGATAATGAGGGAATTGAATCGGGCTCTTTAAAAATGAGATATTCCACAATGGACAAAGGGATTGGATATATGACAACTAAAAATTATTTTTTGTTTTAAAAAGAAACTGCCGAAACCAGTTTGGCTCAGTGGATAGAGCGTCGGCCTGCAGACTGAAAGGTCCCAGGTTCGATTCCAGTCAAGGGCATGTACCTTGGTTGCAGGCACATCCCCAGTGGGGGGCGTGCAGAAGGCAGCTGATGGATGTTTCTCTCCCTTGGATGTTTCTAACTCTCTATCCCTCTCCCTTCCTTTCTGTAAAAAAAAAGATCAATAAAATATATTTAAAAAGAAAAAAAAAAGAGAAGAAACTGATAGGAATCCTGTTTTAAGCCACCAGCATTGAATGAAAGACATTGAATTCATTCATATTTCGACTCATTTACCTAGTATCGATTGAGTACCTGTTTTGTGCCAGTCTCTGGGCACTGAGTAGGATATAGTGTCCACCACTCTGGGAAGAGACTGGACCCCTCTGGATCATCAGAGCTTCATGTGCTTATTTCTTCTCCACTGAGAAAATGCTGAGATGCTCATTGTAGGAAATGCAGATTTTTATGCCTTTGTTATCAAAGGGTAGCAAATGCACCTCTCTTGTACACAACACTATTTTAGGTGAGGCATAGATGAACACTTTTGAAATTTTATTATCTATATTTTATTTTTTATCAATGTCTAGCTTTCATATAGGTTTTCTATTTCCTTTTACAGTAGATGTTTAAGTTAGTTAATACAGAGAAAAAGGCTACATACAAAATCAGAGCATGCACATGGATGTGTATAACTGGCTACAAGTGACTGGCTTCCGGAGACCACAAGAAGAATCTCACCTACCTGCATTCCTCCTGGAAGGTCTGTTGCACTCAGATTCCTTTCATTTGGGACAAAGTCACAAGATCCTTTGATAGATATTCCAAAGTAAGATGTAAGAGCAAGTGCTCCCGGGAGAAAGATCACATGGGCTTACACTTACACAAAAGCTAAAACGTGGAGGAGGTAATGCTTTCTGAAATTTTAGGGGCTTTACTCAAGACAAAAAGTGTCTGGGAAGGGGTTAAAGGGCAAGGAAAAGTGGTGCAGAGACTCCAAAGAGTTTGGGGCATGTTGAGCTAGACACAATATTGACACCCTGTGCCAAGCCTTGCAATCATACAATATGTTTAGAGCAGCAAAAAAGAGACTAGAACATCCTTGATTCTTCCCAGAGGGCAAAGTACTTTACACACTTCATTCAGCCTTCCCAGAAAATCCATGAGGCAGTGTTGTCATACCACATTGTATCTTTAAGAACATAGATGCTTAGAGGAACTTGCCCAAAGCCATTTGATGACCCCAATCTAAGTCTTTTTAATTCTCTATCGTCTCCTTTTCTATGTTCTGTCTCCAGAATTACAGCAAGAAAAAGTATAAAAAATTTGAAAATAGAAATGAAATGTTCCTTATCATTCTTCTGCCAGTGATCACTATTGTTAACTTTCTAGTGTAATTTTTTTTCAAAAGGTTTACCAGGGAAATAAAAGAAACCTTGATAGATAGACAGAGAGGCAATTCAACTGCAGGACATGCTATTTTTCCTTTTTCTTTTTTAAAAACATAGATAGATATATATTTAGGATATTCTTCCATGCCCAGATTTCAGGGGTTCAGCCATAGAATATCTCACCTTATGGATGTGCGATCAGGCCTAGAGATAGTTCCCATAAAGGGTGTTTTAGGATTTTCAGATTTTTTCCTATTAAACAATAATGTACTGACCACTCTTGTGCATATCTCTCCCTACATTTCCCTAAGTATTTCTGTAGAATTCATTCCACACAGATGATATGTTAGGTCAGGGTATATGATCATTTTCAATTTTTAGTTTTAATGCATATTGCCAATTTACAATGTAATCAGCGTAAATGGCATGAACCAGTCACAACTCCAAAGGATATTTTTACATAAGAAAATAAAATCTAAATAGGATGAAACAATAGCAAGGTGCACTTATCAAACACTACAGTCGGCTATACTCCCAAACCAATCTTGTCTTTCAATCTCATTGGCAAAGGCAGCCCTCCTGAACCCTGGCTCCCAAAATAAGGCCAGAGGCTGTGGCAAATGCTGAGGCTAAAATTCCCGCAATGTTCAGGTCTCAACCCTCAGGTCTATCTATGGAAAAGCCATTATGTTTAATGACAAGGTTCTTTGTATTCTTGGAGGAGGGGGGAATTATGGGGCCTTAGGTATATAGAACAGGTTGCTCTGACTGACAGCAGTGCACGCACGCACACACACACACACACACACACTCATACACATACACACACACACCATTCTGTGTCTCCAAGATTCGTTTCTTTGAACTCTCAAAGATTCATTTATTTGAACTCCAATTTATTTGCCAAAACCCAAGTTATATTATAAAGATAAGACAAAATTTGCATTGTAGGCATCATTCACTCAAGGATGATAAATCCTTAAACTGAATTGATATGGATAATTAAGTTGTTTATATTGTGTTTGGTGGGATGATTGTTTTTTGGGGTTTTTTTGCTCCTTTTTCTTTTTTGTCCCCACTTTTCTCCCAGTCAATTCATCCCCTGCATTTAAAGGAACTGATTCGCCTGCTTTAATCTAGGGAGTGCTGGAGCTCCTTGCTGCTCTCCCTGGACCACGGCCCAGCATGTAGCCTTCTCTGGGTGCTTGTTAGAAAGGCAGTATCTCAGCCCCCCTCAGAATCCAAATCTGCATTTTAAAAAGGCCCCAGGTGATTCCTGTGCACGTTTGAGTTTGAGAAACTGCTGAAAGCCTTTCCTCCATTCAGTCAAAACAGAAAACTGCGTTTAAAAAATAATAATCACGAAATAAAGAACCAGACCACAGAGAAGACCCGTATGAATATGCACTGATGAACGCAGAGATGAAGGAAGGCAGAGAGAGAGAAAGAGGGACAAAATGCATGGAATGGCTAATTATGTAGCAATCTGAAATATAGACCTTATTTCACAGAATGCTGTGAAAATATCCCTTTCCTCTCCCCATTCAAAGCACCAGTGTTTCCTATTTCTTAAGAAGGGGGCTAAAAGCCCGAGCTCCGTGTATTGTGCAGAGGTGAGGTTTTAATATGCTGCAGATACCCCAGTGCCTAATGAAAGCCTTTTAAGTAAATCTCACGAAGCTCTAATCTCACAGAGCCTCCCATGTTCTTCTCTGCTGTTCTTATTTAATTTTTAATAAGAACAATTCAACGCAGCTCAGAAGCAAGGCTCAATTAAGAAATATTCCTACCAGGCATCTTTGAAATCGTGCAGCATTCTCTCCCTTCTGCTTCCTGATGACCCTCAAATGTGGCTGTATCCAGAGGTTTCTGGGGAGGAGGGGAAGGGCCGAAGCTTATTTTTTAATTGCAAGTCTAGCCTCACACTGTTCCTTAGGAGCTGGAAAGACTGGTTTTCAAAGACAGAAATGCAGCGTGTGTGTCTGCCACCAGAAGGCTACAGTGAATATCTGAATACCATATTTTGAAATTTCAAATGGCATCTTTGATTCAATTCCTCGGCCATTAGGTGTCCTTGAAGTGATAGCAAGGTCATGAGAAGTAATTTGAAAAGAAGCAATTGTTTCTGAATTACAGAATCCCAATCACAAGTGTTTGAAAGTAATCTAAACTTAGCTCCCTCCAAATGCCATATGGTTTAGAACAGACGAAATATTGCCCAGTTCTCCCTAGTAAAAGTCACCTCGCATTAATGTTTTCTTTCTTAAAGACCAGTTCCTAGAGATGTAAATCTAGCCACAAACTTCCACCATATGGTCCTATTATTCAGCTGAAAACGTATGTTTACATCTATAGCTGTGTGTCTATCCATCAAAGTATGCTTGGATGGGCGTACACATGTGCGTGCGTGTGTGTGTGTGTGTGTGTGTGTGTGTGTGACAGCCAATGTGAATGGGGCTGCCCAGTTTAGTTAATTTCAAAAGCACAGAAGGATAATATATAACATACAAAATTATGTATTCATTATTTTTCTTTGTAATCTATCCACTGCCTAACATGTGAAGGAGCTTAATAAACTAAGCCTAATGTAAATAGGATGATTATACTAGTATGGAGACATGAGGAAGAGAAACAGTAAAATAGCAGTGAGTGCCATCACCATACATTGGAGCTATAGCCTCACTGACCATTGGATTAACTTGCCTATCCTGATGGCAAAGGCTTAGGGAAACATGCTTATACATCTCACACTGCATCGCAGGAGAAAATGTACAAGTGTATCAGAAGCAACATTTTTTATGATCCCAAGGAAATGTTTTTAGAAACCTACATTTTGGGCACCTCAAGCAACTAAAGAGCTAATATATACAAATGTGGCTCTACTAAAGACAAAAAATACCACGATATGGATTTCTACTTGAACAATCTTTATAATAATAACCAGAGAGGGGGTTTCTGTCGGTAGATAAGGTGATGCTGTCCAAACTATGCAACATGGGGTGATGTCAGGGGTCTTGGAGTAGACATGGAAAAAAATGTCCATGTTCCTTTCAAATGCCAGGTGCTTCTAGAAAATTAATCAGGGATTCCTCTCATTTTAGCTAAACTGTTAATATTCCACTTGACTTCACCAGAGACTCAGCGTCTTTAGAAATCAAAGTAGGTTAACAACCTGCTGTGAAAATTTAGACTCTTGAAAGTTTAATTCAGCCACAAAGCATCTTCTTCTAAATAATGTTATTGTTAGCATTTATATGACATAAAATTTACTCCATTTAAATAATTTTAGTGAACTTACCAAGTTATACAACCACTACCATAATGCAATGATGGAATATTTTATCACCCAAAGATCTCTGGTGCACATTTTCAGTTCATCTCTTTCCCACCCTCAACCCTAGGCAGCCACTAACCTACTTTGTCTCTTGGAATGTGCCTTTTCTAGACATTTCCTATAAATAGAATTGCACGATGTGTGGTCTTTTGTGCTAGCTTCTTTCACTTAGCATAATGCTTTTGCAATTTACCCTTAGAGTGGTGTTCATCAGGACTTTCTGCCTTTTTATTGCCAAACAGCGTGGATATATCACATTTTATCTGTCCATTCACCAGTTGACAGACACTTAGCCTAACTGTAATTTTAGCCATTAAGATGCTTCCCCATAGGAGAGGGAATCCATAGATCCTAGAGAGGGACCCATGTTTTGCAGGATAAGCATTCCAATCATAACCAAGTGCTCAGACAAGCAGGGAGCATCCAGGCCCCAAAATTCCCTGACATGCAAGAGGGAAATTAGGAACAAGTGTTGTTGAATCATAAAATAATCTTCTGCATCCCCTCCTTTCCCTCAGCTAATCCTACATAATAAAAACCTAATATGCAAATTGACCAAACAGTGGAACTACTGGTCTGCAGGGGGCAGGGCTGGCAAGCAGGTGGCATCAGGCCAGCCAAGACAGGTGCCAGCGGGCAGAGGGAGGGGACGGTGATCAAGGGGCGGTGGCAACCAGCAGCAGAGAGGCAGTCAGGGGATGGGCCAGTTGTGGAAGCAGGCTTAAGCCATCAGTCAGATACCCCCTGAGGGGTTCCTGGAATGCGAAAGGGCGCAGGCTGCGCTGAGGGACCTCTCCTCACCTTCCCACCCCCAGTGCATGGATTTTCATGCACCATGCCCCTAGTATTTAATAATTATGAGAGCTAACATTTATTGAGGGCTTAGAATGGTGCCAGTACATAATAAAAAATACTTGTTATGGCTTTTACAAGTCATTGTTGCCTGGATCAGAGCACACTGCCCCCCAAAACAAAACTGAGGTTTGTTAGCAAGGAGACGCTTGGACTGGATGTCATGACAGATATAATAGTATAGAACAGAGTCAGCAACATCCTGTTTCCTAAAGCGGGGGGATCAATTTCACGTAATAGCTCCACTATGTTATTGAAATATAAGTAAAATAGGAGGGAAGTTAAGTCATAGTCCCCCCTTGTATTATTTCAAACTGGAAGTCATCCATCACGAGGACTTAACTACTTACTTACTAGGAGTGTAGAAGTGATCATGTGTTACAGCAGTGGTTCTTAACTTTTCTAATGCCGAGACCGTTTAATACAGTTCATGTTGTAGTGACCCCAACTATAAAATTATTTTCGTTGCTACTTCATAACTGTGATTTTGCTACTGTTATGAATAGTAATCTAAATATCTGTGTTTTCCGACAGTCTAAGGCCACCCTGCTAGCACTCTCAACTGGTTAGTCGCAACCCACAGATTGAGAATCGCTGCTGTAGAGCCTAAAACCATCAGAAAACACAAATATTTACATTAGATTGATTACAGTTATGAAGTAGCAACGAAAATAATTTTATGGTTGGGGGTTACCACACCATGAGAAACTGTATTAAAGGGTCACGGCATTAGAAAGGTTGGGAACTACTGTGTTACAGGCTTGGAGAAGCACTGAGAGCCTGTGTTTATTCAGAGGTTATTCAGCATGCTCCATCTATTGTTTCCATCTGTTGGAGTTAAAATCCCAGAGGAGGACCATGAAGCAGATAGACCAATGCCAACTCTAACCACTTTCCCATCTCAGAAAGGACCCGCCTGTAACTGAAAATTGTACCAAGCCAGCTTGTTACCCATAAAAATCTGTAAGAATGTACTCATTCATTTAACATAGATGAATGAATGCATGTATTTGAGGTCACACTCTGGGTCACACACAGGTCAGATATGGAGGATACGGCAGTGAGACAATCAGACACAATTGGCTATTCTCATGGAGTTTACATTCCAGTTTTAAGAGACAGAAAGTGAACAGATACGTATAACACAGTCAGGATTTGAACTTGGGACCCCACTAGATTTCTTAAGTAGTTTTTCTCTATGGAAACAAGGCTTAGGTGAGGTTGATGAGCTATAAAAAGTAAACCAAAGAATCTTGAAGAACCTCTCATTTTATAGTCAAGAAAACTGAGTCCTAGAGAAAGGAAATGCCTTGCGCAAAATCACATTGCATATTAACCAAGAATCTTTCCACAAAAAGCTAAATTACTCAATTCAAACTCAAACCTAAAGAGGATAAATATGGTTTCTATAACTGGTATGTTCACTGGATTAGGTAAGGTTTGATCCAGGCCTTCGAGTCCTGCTGTTGGGACACAGAGCGTTGGTCCCTCTCTCAGTGTCTTTTCTTCCCTGCTGGCTTCATCTCACTGAGGCTCACTTTGTGAATTTATGAAAATGACCACCAGCAGCTCTGGGCTTGTTCCTATCTGGCAAAAGGACAGAATAGGAGCATGGTGGAGCCCCTGTACCCTCTATGGAAGGATTTCCTGGACAATGCAATCGAGTTTAACTAACTTTTCCTTTGACACCTTTTCTTTGGTGGGAGGGGATCGGGGTGTTGATTTCATGGTTTAATTCTCCCTGAGAGTTTGATATTTCTTTGCCCATTTTCTCATGCAAAATTGTAGAAAAATTCCTGACACTTGATTTATAGCCAATGTGACAAATAGGTTGCCTCAGCTGACCCCATAATGTTGGGTAAAAATAACAGTAAGTTGTCCGATGTTTACGAATAAGGAGACTTTACACTATCCACAGATTGTGGGTTCTCTCTTGACAAATTAAGACATGTAGGCATCCTGGGACTTATTTCCCACATGGACATGGATGGAGTTGGGTTGCTCCTTTGGACAAAATTGGTCTTTGAGTCTTGAGACTCGCCATGGGACCCATGGGCCAAAGCACTAGCATCACTGGAACCTTGTTAGAAAGGCAGAATCTAGAGCCCCAACACAGAACTGAATCACTCTGACTCAAACAACAAAATCCCCAGGCAATTTACTGCATACCCACGTGTGAGAGGCACTGTGCTGGCTAGCTCACTACAGCCCCCATTGAGCATCTCCCATTTCTTTCATTCAAGGTTGGGGCCAGGACTCAGGTGAGGCAAGAAGAGGTGCACAGGAATAAAATGTAAGGGGCCTCACTCTCGGAGCCAGCACATGCTTCCTCCTCACATTAACACACTCGACCCTGAAAGTGCATCTCCTTAATTTTGTGCCCTTGACACATTTCTGCCAGGCCCTGTTGAAGCTGTACAATTTACCGCTAATGTGCTGTTTATAGTGTTAAGACTAGCAGGGAACACAGAAAAATCTAGTACAGCTCCATATTTTCTCTATTGGAAGTCTAAACGGAAAAGGAACACCCTGGGCCAGGGTTGAGTTTCTGATCTGTGGTGGAGCAGCCAAGAAAACCCAGGTCTCCTGTTATGAGGGCCACCCAAACCCTTCCCTCTACACCACAGCGCCCCTGTCCATGCTGGCCATAGGCCTGGATATGCTTGTAGAAAAGGAATGAAGTCTTAGCATAGGTTAAGGACTGTGAAAATAACATTTTTATTCCTTAATCAACAAATCATCCCAAAAGGTCACTTATGACAAATGAGTTGGTTGCATAAGTAATATGGATATACTTAAAGGAAACTGAAAGGACATTTTCTCTTACTTGATAAGAAAAATCAATTTTTAAAATAATCAAAGGCAAAGATTTCTTAGATACAACACCAAGAGCACAATCCATAAAGGGAGGAAAATGATAAAGTGGCCTGGAAAAAACTAAGCAGAGGCTATTAGGAGAATGAAACAATAAGCTTTGATAAGGGAGAAAATATTGCATATCATACATGCAATAAAAGACTTGTATCCAGATTACATAAAGAGTACTTGAAATTCAATAATCAAAAAACAAACAAGCCAATACAAAAAAAAAATGGGAAAAAGATGTGAACAGATACTTCCCCAAAGAAATCATATGAGAGAATGGCAAATAAGCACAAGGAAAATCATTAACATTGCTAGTCATTAGGTAAATACAAATTGAAATTTCAGTGAGGCACCACTATGTTAATTACTTAAATATCTAAAATAATAAAGTTGATCTCCCCAAGTTTTGATGACAATGTAGAATAGTTAGAACTCTTATACACGACAGGTGGGAATGTAAAATGGTACAGGCACTTGGAAAAGCAGCTTGGCAGTTTCTTGAAAAGTTCCACATATATCTACCACACGATCCAACCATTGCACTCCTAGGTCTCTATTCCAGAGAAATGAAAGCACACAAAGACCTGTGTATGAATGCTCACAGAGTTTTGTCTGTCATTCCCCACTCAATCTGGAAATAGTCCAAACAAATAAATTATGGAATATCCATACATCCAAAGACTACTTGGCAAGGGAAAGAAATGAATTATTGATACACAACACAACATGAGTAGATCTCAAACTTACTATGATGAGTGAAAGAATCCAGATCTAAAAAAGAGAAAGCTTGCATCTGCATGACTCCTTCCATATAAAATTCTATAAAATGCACACTAAGCTCGAGTGACAAGAAGCAGACTGGTGGTGGCATGGGGACGAGGGTGAGGGAGCAACAGGAAAGACAAGAGAGAGTACAAAGGGGCACAAGGAGATTTCTGAAGTTATCCTCATTGTAATGGTGGTTTCAAGTGTATATACATATGTCAAACCTTTCCAAATTGCATATTTTAATATGTACAACTAATTGACTATCAATTATAGTTCTATTTTTTTAAATATACCAAGAAAAATAAATGATATTCAAACTTCTCTTCCATTTGGCCTCCTTACTATTTTAAACACAACATACTGCATATCTACTGCTCAGAGTCTTCACAATTGCTATTTCCTCTACCTGGAATGTTCTTTCCCAGATATTAAAAAACTTGCTCCTCATATCTTTTAAGTCTTTCAAATGTCACTTTCTCTTATTATCATTTAATCCCTTCCCCCAGCACTTCCTTTTCCTCTTTTCAGCTTTATTTCCCTGCTCCCCCATAATATCTGATATCCTATCGAATAAAGAGAGAATATGCTAATTAATCCTCACACCATCACAAAGATGGTGGCACCCACAGCCAATAAGGAGAGAATATGTTAATTTACTGCCACACCCTTAAATATGGTGGCACCTGCAGCTAATAAGCAAGGAATATGCTAATCGACTGCCACACCCTCAAAGACGGCAGTGCCCATAGCCACAAGATGGTGGCGCCCAGTCCCTTCAGCCCCACCAGGATGGCAGGCATGCAGCAAGCTCCGTGCACCTGCCTCCTCAGTGCTCAAGTCCCCTCAGCCCCCTAGCTACCCAGGCCTGCCTGAGGCATAGGCAAGCCTTGGATAGTGGCTGCCCAGGGCTCAGGTAACCAGGGCCAGCCGAGGCTTGCACTGTCAGCAGTGGCAGCAGCAGAGATGTGATGGGGGCATCACCTTCCCCTGATCACTGGGTCACCTCCCTTAGAGCTCCTGGACTATGAGATGGGGTAGGCCAGTGCATGAATTTTCATACATCGGGTCTCTCATACTATATATATTGCTTATAGGGCTATTTATGTAGTTAATCAGTATCTCTTCCTCTGCAGTATAAGTTCACTTAGAGCAGGTGATTTTGGACTGTTTTTATTCACGGCTATCCTCCCAGCACGTGGAATAATGCCTGGCACATTTGAGAAGCTTAATAGTGTTGGCTGATATTGACTCACTGAAGCCTTTACTTTTCATGTGTTTACAGGCACCTTCCAGTACCATTTCTGTGGCTACACTGAAGTTATATATCATTCGATTTAACTATTAAAAAAAATGTCAGTGACTGAAATCCTTTTCTTTTCCAGTTATCAGTTCACACAACAAAATTGTTGAAAAATGAAATTAAATATGAGGTCATGGATATGATAGTACTTTATTAGTGAAAGATACATTATTTATAATAATAGGATTTCTGAATATCCCCAGAATGATTTTCTGAGTCTGGTGTAACTATTCTGAGAAGTCACATCAAAGTGTCTTGATCTCAGTTTGCCCATCTGTACAATAAGCAGTTTAAACTCAACAGTGCCTACCATCTTTAGGGAACTTGAATGTAGCGCTAAAATATATAGACTGTTATCAGACAAAGCTGAGCTCAAATCCTGGCTCTGCCCACACACCCACAGATCTTGGGAAGTCACTTAACTTCTCTAAGCCTCAATTTCCATATCTGTAAAATGGGAGCCGAAAAATTCCTTTATCTTTGGCATTCTCTAAGGGCAAAATGAGATAGTACTTAAAAAACTGTACAGCATATGGTATGTACTAAAAATGCATTCTGTGTTTTATAATTGCATTTTTCTTTCTTTCTTGAGTTTTTGACCCATTTCTAAGTCAACATCCATGTTGGATGATATTTCAGTCTCTTCTCCTTTCTAGGGGGATTTGATTTTAATTTTTATTCTAATATTTATAAATCTTGAAAGTGAATAAATTAAATCTGCCGGCCAGTAAAATTTGATTCAGATAGAAAGTTTCCAAAAACACATTGAGTTCCACCCACCCATCTGGGTCTGGAAAGTCCGAAAGTTTAACCACATTACATACTGCTCTGTTTTCAATGCCACGATGAACATCACAGGCTTAACTGCAATTAAAGAGTCCCTACTGACCACTGAATATACAGTACATCATGTCAGGAGAGGCAAAACTGTCAGATTAGTGAAAATTCATTTTGGGATTGCTGGGTAATTTTGAGACCTGACAGCCCAGGAAAAATCCGAGGTCCCTTGTGTGCGCCAGCACATAACACTCTTCTGCAGCCGTTGTTCGGGACTCATAAATGCAATATTCCAGATTCTAAAGTTCCCTTCTAGAGCCAAGTTGGAAAGGAAAATGTGAGTGATGAGATTATCATTTTACTAAATGATAAAAAGTGGAAAGAGATTCTTTGGGCACCAACCTTCGCCAAACAGATAGTTTGAGCTAGGACTGGGGGCCACCCACCTAGACAACAGCTGACACTAGTTCAGAACTCTGGGGAGAACTTGTTACTCTGGAGCCCTATGCGTCAATGGCCACATTTTTAAATGTTTTTCTGGAACTTCCTTGGCCTTAGATGAGAATCTTCTAACTCTCCACTCTAGCTGGCAGCCAAACTGATGAAAATTTTTTAATGGGCAAGAACTTTCCACTTAGTAGATAAATACAAAGGGCTTAAAAGTAATAATTAACATGTATTAACTATTCAGTCTATCATTGTGCTACCTGCTTTATCTATTAATCCTTACTTGGCCCATATGAGGTTCACGGTCTTATACTCATGACACGGATGATGGAGCTAAGGCCTGAAGAAGTACAACAATTCAAACCCAGATGACTGTGATTGAATTCTAGGGCATCTCACTCTAGGGCAGTGGTTCTCAATCAGGGGAGATTTTGCCCTTCACCCCTGAGGACATCAGGAAGCTGATGGAGAATTTTTGAGTTGTCACAACTGCTACTGAGCAGAGGCCAGACATGCTAGTAAACATCCTATAGAGCAATAGAGAACTATCCATCCCCAAACGCCCACAGTTCTGAGGTTGAGAAATGCTACTCCAGGAGAGTGATCCTGAAATGTGGCCCCTGGACCAGCAGTGTAGCATCTCCAGCAGATCCACTAAGGAGGAGGCTCAGTCCTATCTTCACAAGCCTTCTGTTGAGGGATACATTTGAGAACCACTGTTCTTGGGCCATCAGAACACGTGGCCCGAAGCCCCATTCTTCACCCCAAATGCTCAGAAGTCTTCAATGTCTAAAACAAAATGAGCATCAATGCATTTGGCCTGTGAAATTCTACTGTTATTAGAAGTCTGGACCAATGGACACTCTTCTTTGTTTCTGAAGCTACAAATGGATGTCCAGGACCTTCCCCAGGATGTGCAGGCACCAGACATCTTCAGGAGGACCTAGTCCCGCTCGTGCATTTCTCAGAACACTAAGGTCCTCTTATTAATAGCATGTAAATCAACATATATTGGGTGAGATTCTGACAGAGGTACATGTACATACTACATCACCTCAATTATTATCATTAATAAGGACAATAATGATTATCATTTCTGGAGGATTTTTCATGCACCAGGCATTTGACCTGCGGGATCTCATTCTTAATCACTGCCCTAGGAGTTAGGTTTTGTAATTATGCCCACTTTAGAGATGAAGACACTGAGGCTTAGGACTGTATGTTAGGACCATTCCATCAAAGACAGACATGCTCTAACTGAGTTGCCAAACTCCAGCATTAACTTCATGGGGCATGATGTGAGCACTGGGCTGGGGTTCATGGAATTTTGTCACTTTTCTTCATCAGCATCTCTCTTTTTTGTGTGTGAAATAAAAGGTTTAAACTAAAACAACTCCAATTTCCTTCCCCATCTAACGAGTTATAATTATGGTGGGTAATAATCGTTCTATTTTCTTAGGATTAGCACAATGAACATTATAACTGTTTACATTGATACTTACATTGATTCCAGTGGTATCAGTTGACATCAGTACATCTTTTATAAAATGTCCATGTGCTTTCCCATCCATGCTCTCACTCTGACCCACCACTGTTCTGTGAGGCACAGAAGAAGGCATGCTGATTTCACCTGATGTTGGGACACTGCAGTGGTGCACTGGCAGCAAACAATGATTTGATCCTTGCTAGCCTGGCAAGTGCTGGATGCTTTACAAACTTTGCCTCTTTTACCCCACAGTGAGCCTATATGACAAGCATGACTCTCCCCACTTTTAAAATGAGAGATGGAAGGACAAAAAGAGATACACCGTTAGGTGCTGGACCTGCAATGGAACCAATGCCTCACCAGCTGCAAAACCCAAGTTCCTAGCCCTACCATGCACGGGGCTCCCAAAAAACTGAAGCACAGAGAGACATACGACTTCCTGAATGGCATTTATCCAGTTGGAGTCTAGAATAAAATCCCAGCCCCTGTGTCCTGTCCTATGGTCCTGCTAAGGGAACACAATTACCTTCAACTCTTCCCATTTGGGGTGGAGGCAGGCATGGGATCAATGCCTTGCTCACCCTGGCAGTGATGGAAAAGATGCTTACCTTCCCCCTGCCCTGCGCTGGGGGGCGGGGTAGGGACGGATCTGCATAGCTCGAGCTCTTTAAACGGATGCACTAGCCTCTTGGGATATGAAGCTCGTTGGTTCTGTCACTCGTGAGTAATGCACCATAGCTCCCTGGTGGGGAAAAATGCCAGATTATACAATCACATGCTTTGGTGTGCAACTGTCTTTAGAATAACAAATATCTGCTTCTGCTTGTGAGCATTACGCTTTAATAAAAACCAAAATAGTGGCCACAAATCCCAGCTCTAGCTAAAGGGCATGCCTTGTAAATTCATGTTAGTTACACCTCTCATGATTACACTCCCCCTCCCCCCCAAAAAAAAATCCCACACACCTTTCATAATTCACAGGGAATGGCCAGCCTATGGCTTTATTTCACTATGTCCTTTGTGGGGGACATTGGGGAACAGAGTTTCTCAGCCTGACCACTGTTCACTATTGACATTTGTGTTGGATCATTCTCTGTTGCAGGTGTTGTGGATGGGGGAGGTTGGGAGGGCTGCTGTGTGCATTGCAGGATATTTAGCAGCATCTCTGCCCTCACTCCAGTTGTGACAACCAAAAGTATCTCTAAACGTAGCCAAAATGTCCCCAGGGAGCCCAGATTGCCCCCACCGCTTCCTTCCCCTCTCTCCCCCATTGAAAACATCACTATGTTAATAAGAAAATAAATAGCCAACCCTATCATGGATGGGTGTCAGCAGAAAAAAATGCCTTATGTTGAAACTTTTCTTTCTTAAAGAGAAAAACAATTATATTCCTCTATGGGAGCATTCAGTCCCAATAATATGCAGCATGAAATGGATCTCCAGCATAGTGGGCCCAGCTCAGCCTAGCAGGGCTCTGCCTGACCCTCAGGGAGAAGTGGGATGTTGCCAATTCTCTGCCACACTGGGCTGGGCTGGGCTGGGCAGGGAGGAAGAGTAGGGGGGAGGGTGCCGGCAGAGTGAAAGCTGGGGTACAGAGGTGCATAAGGAGCTGCTGCCCCATCTCCTCTGTGATCATACCACCTTCACAGGTTCCAAACTTAGAGGTGAAAACTGAGGTGAGAGATGTGAAGGAACAAAGCCCAGCCACAGGTTGGAGATAGCACATTCTGGGGACACAGGGAGGATAGGAATATTGTAGAAATAAAGTTAGGTATTTTTCTTTGTAAATGGACATTACATTGGTACTCACCTTTATGTACCCTGTCTATTTCAGCAGCTCACTGTGTCTTTCAAAAGATTTTGTTTGCCTATAGGGTTTTTTAAATTTGGAATCATTGCCAATATTAAAAAATTAGGATATTTCTCATAAGAATGCAGGTGTCTGGGCTTTTTAAGAGAAATCAGCAGTTCTGGATGCTTTAGGCCAGCAAGTCTGCCTGGCAACCATGACTGGGACTGAGCAGTGGTACCCCCTGTTGGAGGGAAAAGTGTTTTGCTGTTCATCACAAACCCTCGCACAGATCCTGCCAGGATTCTGTAGGCAATTAAATGTCCTCTCCTCTGTGCTTTTCAATGTGTTGGACTGGGCAATGTTTGATATATTAAAAACACATTAACACATAGATAATTTAGGAAGCATAGCAAGACAAGCATCCATGAATCTGTCACCCAACATTAAATTTAGAACATTACTACCTTGAATACAATTATTAGCTTCTCTCCCTCTCAGCTTTACATTATTATGCATTTTGTGTTAAGCATTCTCCTGCCTTTTTATATTTAGTTTTATCACATATGTATGCATCTCTAAATGACATGTTGCTTAATTCTGCTTGTATCTGAGTTTTGTAAAAAATGATACCCTAGAGCAGTGGTCGGCAAACTCATTAGTCAACAGAGCCAAATATCAACAGTACAATGATTAAAATTCTTTTGAAAGCCAAATTTTTTAAACTTAAACTTCTAACACCACTTTTCAAAATAGACTCACCCAGGGCATGGTATTTTGTGGAAGAACCATACTCAAGGGGCCAAGAGCTGCATGTGGCTTGTGAGCCGCGGTTTGCCGACCATTGATATAGTGTATATATTCTTGGGTGATTTGTTTTTATCACTCAACTGTATGCTTCTAAGATTCATCCACATTGTGGCCTGAAGCTGTGGCTCTTTCATTTTTCACTGCTGTATAATATTCCAGCATATTGGGATTTATTCCCTATTGTTCCTGTTCCCTGCACTTCCCTTGGCTCAGCCCTTCTCAGAGACCAGCTTTATAATGACACATTCGCAGAGAGCCTTGGCTGCCATCTGTAAGAAGGATATGCTTTCCAGTTATTTTCTGTATAAGTGTTCACAGTGTCGTTTTCAAAACACATGCCTCAACTTGTCATGCTTTTTAATTTGCTCATTTTCTTGCTCATTGCTTGTTTTCAATAGACTGTACGTTCCATAGAGGGAGGATCTTGCCTGCCTGCCTGTTGCTGTCACTTCTGCACTCAGCATAGTTAATTGCACATAACCATCAATACATGTTACTATTTTTCTCAAAATGTGATAAATATTCATTGGCATGGAATTGAGATCATACTCCCTGGAAAAAAAAAAAAGCTAGATGGCCTTTTGCACTGAAGGTAAAGATTCAGTATTCCTTATGCATGGTGCCCAGGAGGGAAGTGCATGGTACACATTTGTTAAAAGCTGTGAGCAGAAGTGATATGTGCAAATTCTCCATTATGACCTTGAAAAAAAATGGTTTTGCCCCCTGCTTTCCATTTACTTTTCCCCTTGCAGAAAGGTAAACATGGTCATGAACCATTTGAGCTGGACAGATGAGAACACTGTCCTATCAATGGATCACAGGAAAGTGGGTGTCTGGGTGATGAGTACTTAACACTGCCACACCAGCTCCAGCGCTGGGAAGACAATGGACTGCTCTCTTGTTTAAGCCAATGTCATACTGGGTCCTTTCAACAGCAGTCACACCTCTATGCTAATAGACACAGTTCACTGGTAGCTCACCACTAGGAGGAATTCCCCCCTAAAGAGATGTACCCTACCTCTAGGCCATCCTCCGACTCTACTTTTTGCTCTGCTCTCTCCATATGAGGATGAGTGGGCCACCACATTAAGGGACCCTTGCCCAAGCATCATCTGCTTCCTTTTATCCAAGCTTCCTCACTCTTTGGTACTTTCCTTGTTGATAGATTGTAAAATTTTCTCTCACCAGTTGGTTCCATTATAACACTGGTGATCAGGCTTTATTCTTGGAGGATGAGAAGAATTGAAAAGAAGGCAGTGAGAGGAAGACAGGAATAAGAAGGGAATGGAAGTCCGAGGACAACCCAGATTTTCTAAAAGTTACCCACAGATTTGTCAAGACCCAAGTTGGGAACTTGTGATGGATTAAAAGTGTTTAAGGCCAATGGAATCAGGCGTCTTCCTCAACCAACATGGGATCATCATAAACCACCTGTAGCTGCGATCATGCAACTCCCCAGAGAACATGCCAAAACAAACTGTGGAATGTACAGCACAGAAGTGGAAGAAAGTGACATTTTACCTGGGATCATTATTTATACCAGGAAAATGTTGGTAACCAACATTTTGGAAGGGAGGTTGGTTGTCCACTCACCTGACAATGATTAACCAGCAGGAGCTGCTGTCTATTTAGGACCCGCCAGGACTGAGATAACAAAGCCAGGCTATTTGGGAATAGGAGAAGGCTAACTTTCCAGTTCCCCCCAGTGTAGGGTTCTCCTGCAGCTCATCTCAGAATGGTGTCAGCTCATGAAAAAAAAAAAAGATAAAATCAAGACAACAAATGGCAACCATGTCCTGAGTGCTTCCTACATGCAAGTACTAAGCATAGTGCTCTGCACATATTATCTCACTCCAATTTCATAACAAAACTGTGATGTGCATTCTATCCCCATTCCTACCTAGGGAAAAACCAAGGCTTGGAAAAGAAACAACTTGCTGAAGGCCCCCTGACTAAAAAGGTATAAATTCAGGATTCGAAACCAGTGCCCTCTCTATTCTTAACAGTTATGATCTTATTTCTCAAACTCTATCTATTTGTGTACCTCGTATATAATTTTTGCCGTATCAGTGCAACAACTGTTAAAAAGATAGGAAATACTTTTCTTTCAATCGGCTTTCATTTTATTTTTATGTAGGTAAATTTAATTCAATGGAAATGTTATGTGAAAACCATAAATGTAAACACCAAGTATCATTTGCCTTAAATAGACTATATCACAATATAAGCATAAAAATGCTATTAAATGCTACCCCTTCTTGGCTGCTGTAAGGTCTGAGCCTGAAAGGTTCTTGCTTTGTGGAAAAGAGAGATGAACAGGTGACAAAGTGATGTTAGGGACTACACAACTGAGACTCGTTCCTCAACATAAACAGAAGAACCTAATGAGAACACAATGGGCAAATATTTCCCATTTGAGTGGTTTGGGGGGGAGAGGAGATAGAGTGTCAGTATTATGTAAGAATGAGTGAATGTACCCCCAAACCATACTCAGTATTATATTTTCTTTATTAAGAAATACCATAGCAATAGTATCCTCTGCTCCCAGCTAAGAGATGTATGCTGAGAACACAGACCTACCCTTGTGGAAATTTTAAAATCCAACAGCAATTACCTATAGACTATGTTAAGTTTGTTCATCTTGAAGCCCATTGCTAATTCCCACTCATGGGTTAAAAATCTTAAAAAAAAAGCGATAATGTTAAAAACTAATCTAGGGAGATCCTCCTTGAAGATGGCGGCTGGCAGGACGGAGGTGAGGGAGAGGAAGTGAGTGAGGGGACAAAAAGGGAGTGTGTGGGTGTGTGTGGTGGGTGTGTGATTGAGTGAGGGACAGTTTAATCGCATGGGAGCAGTGGGGGCTGGCAGTCCAGGCTCTCTTGGACAAGGAGAGACTACCACCGCGGCGGGCACTCCCCGGACTGCAGGACTTGGGCACGGAGCCCACGCCATCTTGAAGGGGAAAACGTCCTTTCTTTGGGAACTCATCAACACCGCCAGCCAGACAGGCCTTGGAGTTGCCCTGTGACCCAATAGCCGCTCCAGCCAGAGTCCTGCTGCCACAGCTGCAGCCCCATGGGCCCTGGGACCTCCGCCTCCAAAGCAGTGAGTGCAACCTCCCCCTCCCTGACTGTGGCGCCCAGCTTGCAGTACTCCCTGGTCACCGCGTTTGCACGCACCACAGTTTCCCAATCTGCAGCGTGCCCTCACTCCAGTTTGTGAAGCACCCTAGTCCCTGTGTTTGCGTGCCCTGGTCACCCTATCTGTGGCATGACCTCCTGTCTGGTTTGTGGAGCTCCCAGGTCACCCCGTTTGCTGTGCGTCCTCGCAGCAGTCACCCATCGTGGGTTCTTAGCAGCGCGTTTCTGGCTGTCCACTCCCTGGGCAGTGCCTGGGAGCCACTGGGAGCCCCCGGGGGTGGGATTTTGTAACTCTTGTCACCACAGTCACACCTCTCTAGGGTGTAGGCCCCCTGATACACATCACTCTGACAGATGGGTCCTTGGTGCCACTGTGTATCCCCGCTGGGCATGCATGATCTCAATTAAGGGTGCAAAACAGCAAAAATAGGGACACTCCTTTCCATGGCTGCCATCTTCTAGACACCACAGTTGTGCTGCTCAAGCTCACAGATCTACATCAAAAGAACTCAAATAGCTCAAGTAGGGAACTACAATAGATTAACAAACACAGGAAAACAGAGAATACACCAGTAGCACCATCTTCCCAAAAAATACTTGGGTAGCAAAGCAGTTGGATCTATAATTAAAACATTACAGGAAAACATAAAAGCAATCCCCAAAAGAAAGAAAAAGAGGAATCACCAGAAAGAGAGTTAGATGAAATTGAAGCCATCCAGCCTTTCAGAGAAAGAATTCAGAGTAATGGTTTTAAGGATGTTTAAATGGAGGGAAGACAAATACACACAACTCAATGACAATATCACACAACTCCATGAGAACTATAAGAAACTTAATGAGAATGTCACCAACATGAAAAAAAAATCAACAGGAGATAAAGAATGATATAGCTGCAATAAGGAACACAATGGAAGGCCTAAACAGTAGACTAGAAGAGGCTGAGGACTGCATCAGTGAATTAGAAGACAAGGTAGGAAAAAACAGACAAACACAGCAGCAACTGGAAAAAAGACTAAAAAAACAAGAAGAGAATCTAAGGGAGCTTTGGGACAACACAAAACAAAACAACATTTTCTTAATTGGGATAACAGAAGGAGTGGAAGAGAAGCAAGGAATAGAAACCTATTTGAAGAAATAATGACAACAAAATTTCCCTGATATTGGCAAGGAAAAAACATGCAAGTCCAAGAAGTACACAGAGTCCCAAACAAGCTGAACCCCAAAAGACTGACACCAAGATACATCATAATTAAATGGTGAACACTAACGACAAAGTAAGAATCTTAAAGGCTACCAGAGAGAGACAGAAAGTTACCTACAAGGGATCTCCTATTAGAATAGCAACTGATTTCTCAACAGAAACACACCAGGCCAGAAGGGAATGGAGTGAAATATATAAAGTGATGTAAAACAAGGGTCTGAACCCAAGAATACTATCCCCAGCAAGGCTATCATTCAAAATTGAAGGTAGAATCAGGAGCTTAACAGACAAGAAAGGACTAAGAGAGTTTATCACTACCAAGCCAACAATGCAAGAAATGCTAAAGGGACTGCTGTAAAAAGAAGAAAGAGAAAGGCAAGAAAAAAACCCAAGCACGAAGAAAAAACATGACAACAAACATGAACTTATCAATAATATCATTAAACATAAATGGGTTAAATGCACCAATCAAAAGACATAGGGTAGCTGAATGGTTAAGAAAACATGACCCAAACATTTGTGTCTATAAGAGACCCACGTCAGAACAAAGGATTCACACAGACAGAGAGTGAAAAGATGGAAAAAACATTTTTCAAGCAAATAGAAATGAGAAAAAAGCTGGGGTGGCAATACTTATATATGATAAAATAGACTTCAAAGTAAAGGCTATAACAAGAGATAAGGAAGGCCACTACATAATATTAAAAGGAGCAATTCATCAGGAAGATATAACTCTGGTAAACATATACACACCTAATGCACGAGCTTGTAAATACATAAAAAAAAAAAAACTCCTGGAAGATATCAAGGGAGAGATCGAAAACAATACAATCATAATAGGGATTTTAATATACCACTGACATCTCTGGACAAATCCTCTAGACAAAAATCAGCAAAGAAAGAGCAATTCTAAATAACTCACTAGATCAGATGAACCTAATTGACATATTCAGAGCATATCACCCCAAAGCCACAGAATATACATTCTTCTCAAGTGCACACAGGACATTCTCAAAAATAGACCACATATTGGGTCACATAAAGTCTCCCCAAAGTCAAAAAGAGTGAAATCATATCAAACATTTTCTCAGACCACAATGGCATAAGATTAGAAATAAACTAAAATAAAAACATTCCAAAAAATTCAAACACTTGGAAGTTGAATAGCATCTTACTAAACAATGATTGGGTTATAAATGAAACCAAAGAAGAAATTAAAAATATTCTGGAGACTAATGACAATAAAAGCACAACAATGCAAATGCTATGGGACACAATGAAAACAGTGCTGAGAGAGAAGTTTATAGCTCTACAGGCCTACCTCAAAAAACAGGAAAAAATGGCAATGAATCACCTAAATCAACAACTCTAAGACCTACAAAGAGAACAACAACAAAAGCCCACCGTGAGCAGAAGGAAGGAAATAATAAAGATCAGAGCAGAAATGAATGACATAGAGACCAAAAAAAAAAAAAACTATACAAAAAAATCAACAAAACCAAGAGCTGGTTCTTTGAAAGAATAAACAAGATTGATGAACCTCTATCCAGGCTCACCAAGAAGCAAAGAGAGAGGACCAAAATAAACAAAATCAGAAATGAGAGAGGTGAAATGACTACAGACCCCACAGAAATACAAAGGATTGTTAAAAAATATTATGAACAACTTTATTCTAACAAATTTCACAACCTAGAGGAAATGGACACATTCCTAGAAAAACACCACCTTTCAAAACTCACACAGGAAGATTCTAAAAATCTCAACACACTGAGAACTATGAAAGAAATTGTACCAGTCATCAAAAAGCTTCCAGCAAACAAAAGCTGAAGGCCAGATGGCTTCATAGGGGAATTTTACCAAACATTCATAGAAGAATTAAAACTCATCCTTCTCAGACTATTCCAGAAAATTCAAGATGAAGGAACACTTCCAAACTCCTTCTACGAAGCCAGAATCACCCTAATACCAAAACCAGATAAAGATAACACAATGAAAGAGAAGTACAGACCAGTATCCCTCATGAACATAGATGCCAAATCCTCAACAAAATTCTAGCAAATCTAATCCAGCAGTACATCAGAAAGATCATACACCATGACCAAGTAGTAGTCATCCCAGGGATGCAAGGATAGTACAATATATGCAAATCAATAAATGTGATACATCACATAAACAAATTGAGAGATAAAAATCACATAATCATATCAATTGATGCAGAAAAAGCATTAGACAAAATCCAACACAATTTCTTGATAAAAACCCTCAGCAAGGTGGGAATAGAAGGATCATACCTCAACATCATAAAAGCCATATATGACAAACCCACAGCCAATATCATATTCAATGGGCAAAAACTAAAACCATTTCTGCTAAAAAGAGGATCAAGACAGGGATGCCCACCCTTACCACTCCTCTTTAACATGATACTGGAAGTACTAGCCATTGCTATCAGATAAGAAAAAGAAATAAAAGGCATCCAAATAGGAAAAGAAGAAGTAAAAATGTCCTTATTTGCAGATGACATGATACTGTACATAGAAAACCCTAAAGACTCCATCAAAATATTATTAGATGTGATAAATGAATTCAGCAATGTAGCAGGATACAAAATTAACACCAAGAAATCTATGGCATTTCTATATACCAATAATGAACTTACAGAAAGAGAGACTAAAACAGCAATCCCATTTACCATCACACCAAAAATATTAAGATACCTAGGAATAAACTTAACTAAGGAGGTAAAAGACCTATATGCAGAAAACTATATGACACTAAAAAAATAGAGGAAATCATAAACAGATGGAAGAACACACTATGTTCTTGGATTGGGAGAATCAATATCATGAAAATGTCCATTCTACCCAAAGCAATCTATAAATTCAATGCAATCCCTATGAAAATACCAAAGGCATACTTCACAGGCCTAGAACAAACTTTCCAAAAATTCATCTGAAATGAAAAAAAACCCTGAATAGCTGCAGCAATTCTTAGAAAGAATAAAGTAGGTTTCAAGCTGTATTACAAAGCCACTGTTCTCAAAACTGCCTGGTCTGGCACAAGAACAGACACATAGATCAATTTAATAGGATAGAGAACCCAGATATCGACCCAAATCACTATGCTCAATTAATATTTTACAAAGGAGGCACGAACATACAATGGAATCAAGACAGTCTCTTCAACAAATGGTGTGGAAAAAAATTGGACAGAAACATGCAAAAAAATGAAACTAGACCACCAACTTACACCATACACAAAAATAAACTCAAAATGGATATAGGACTTAAACATAAGATGGGAAACCATAAAAATACTAGAGGAATCCACAAGCAGCAAAATCTCAGACATATGCTGAAGGAACTTCTTCACTAATACTGCTCCTAGGGCAATGGAAACTAAAGAAAAAAATAAACAAATGGGACTACTTCAAAATACAAAGCTTTTGCACAGCAAAGGAAAGCATCAATAAAACAACAAGAAAGCCCACTACATGGGAGAACATATTTACCAATGATATCAATGATAAGGGTTTAATCTCCAACATTTACAGAGAACTCATACAATTTCACACACAAAAAAGATAAACAACCCAATCAAAAAATAGGCAACTGATCTAAATAGGCACTACTCGAAATAAGACAGAAGGAAGGCCAAGAGACATATGAAAACCTGCTCAAAGTCACTAATCGTCAGAGAGATGCAAATCAAAACAACAATGCAGTACCATTTCATACCTGTCAGAATGGCTATCATCAAGTCAACAAACGACAAGTGTTGGCAAGGATGCGGAGAAAAAGGAACCCTGGTGCACTGCTGGAGGGAATGCAGACTGGTGCAGCCACTGTGGAAAACAGTATGGAGTTTCCTCAAAAATCTAAAAGTGGATCTCCCATTTGACCTAGTGATCCCACTTCTAGGAACATATCCCAAGAAACTAGAAACTCCAATCAGAAACGATATATGCACCCCTATGTTCATAACAGCACAATTCACTATAGATAAGATTTGGAAACAGCATAAGTGCTCATCAGAAGATGATTGGATTAAAAAACTGTGGTACATCTACACAATGGAATACTACACTGCAGTAAAAAAGAAGGAGCTCCTACTATTTGCAACAACATGGATGGAGATAGAAAGCAGTATGCTTAGTGAAATAAGCCAGGCAGAGAAAGATAAGTATCACATGATCTCACTCATCTGTGGAATATAATGATTGACATAGACTGATGGTCAAGATCAGATCCAGAGAATGAGAAACGTGGATCAAAACATCAAACCTTGGGGAAGGTGGGGGTTGGTGGGAATAAGTGAAGAGATCAATAGAGGGACTTTCATACATGCATATGAACATATTCATTGGGCACAGCCAATGGGGAGGGTGGGGCATGAGAGGGAAAGGCGTGGGGGGAGCGGGGTAATGGGAGAATAAGGACACAAGTAAAAAAATTAAATATAATCCATACAGTGGTCACCATAACCTTAAGAGAAATTGTTTCATGAGACAAAGATTTTTAAATGAAACTCTGTAACATGAAAATCATATTGGAAGGAAATAAAGAGAAGTTTCCTTCAAATGTCGTAAGGATTGTAATTGAAACTCAATATATTTGGCCACTTGAGCTAAGGTAAATAATCTGTGTTTTTGCCCCCCTGAAAAAGTTTATATAAAGTTACAAAAAGAAATTGACAGCCAGTTTGAAATTGAATTGCCATGGGGGACAAAGTGCCACCAGAATCTAGAGATAGGCCTGCATGAAGAGGGACCCTGAAGAAACCTGTGGCCTTTGTTAGAGTGACACCCAGCCCAGGGACATCAACAGGTAGGGAGGGAGGGATCCATACTCGGAACTCTTTGGTGACTTTAGTGGCAGCGCTCAACAGGAAACTGGAAAGTAAAGAGCCTATGGCTGCAGACCCCATGATCAACCTCCCAGGACACTGAGCAGAGTGGCCAGTGTGTGGATCTAGAGAAACTAATGAAATAAATCAGACATGTGGTCCAAAAGGGCTTCATTCTTTATCTGTGATGCTTTAATCAAGCCTGTTCAAGGAGAATGCATCGAATGAAGAAAGAGAAAGAGATAAGGGAGAAAAAGAAGTAAGCAAGAAAAGGCAATAACAAATGAAGAAAGGCAAGTAAACAGGTGATTAAATTAGGAGGAATTGTGTCCTTACATCAAGCACCAGTTGCTATGGGAAAAACAGGAGGAATCCCTGCCCAGGCTTGGGGAGTCAGGAAAGAGTTCCTGAGAAAAGAACATCTCAGTTGAAACCTAAAGGGCTGGTAGGAATCAGTCAGGTAAGAGGTGGAGAAAAATGGCATTTCCAAAGGCCCAAAAGTGAACCAAGGTTCTTAGAGGTCAAAGGTAAGCTTAGGGAGAAAAAATGAAGTAAGACTGGTGACATAAACAGAAAGAGGACCAAGAAGAAGCTTGTATGTGACCACAAAGAGCTCAGACTTCATCCTAAAGAACATGGAGAAATGCAGAAGTGAGTGACAAAAGTAAATTGCCACTTTCATGGTTCCCTCCAATTTTATTTCAGGAAGTACATTTGATGCTGTTAACCTTTCAGCAAATACGCACATGTTTGTCCCTGTCCTTGACAAAAGAAAGTGTGTGTGGGAGATTGGTTTGTCCTTTTAATCCATGGCAAAGATCCAAACCACCCCCTCAACACCCCAGCAAAAAAAAAAAAAAAAAAAGAAAGAAAAGAAAAAAACCACCTCACACAGGTGGCTCTTTGGATAGTGAATGTTTCTATAAGAAAAGAAACTATTCAGGTACTTGTCTACTGACCACTGTGTGTCTGAATAGAGTGCCCAACATTTCAAAAGGCAATAAGATGCGTCTTTGGCATTTAAGGAATAGAAGTCTTAAACCTCTGCATCATGAGCTAAGCTGAGATTAATGACTTTTCAGACTATAGGACCAGGATTTAGAAGTAGATCAGCCTTGCAAAGAATTTTAAGAAATCACTAAACCACAGCAAATCAAACATCTCATTGGTTCCACTCACCCTTAAGAAGGTGACCCTCTCCATATCCTGGGAGACTCTGTTTCATCTGCTATCTCCAGGTAGAAGGCTGAGAAAACAAATATAGATTTCTTACAAGACACTATCTTTGGTACAAAACAAAGAACATAGGTAAATAGAAGTGTGTTAATTCCTCATTGGGTTCATCATGTATAGAACACCAGTTCATGGAAGATGACCAAATTTCATAAGTCATGTGAGTGTCCTTTGCCTATTTGTTTTTTTCATGAGATGTAGCTATGCAATAAATGAATCATGCAACAGAGTAACCTGACATAAAATTCCATGGTCCTGTTGTTGTTCTATCCTGGCAAAAATTTATTCTGAAATTTTGAGTTTGGAAACAGAAACTATCTTATAATACTCTGGCACTGATAAACACTTACAGGACCCCTCAGAACCTTTGGATTCGTCTACATGTCCTTCAAAGATAAGAGGGCACTTTATTTTCCTGGATCCCCTAATCATGAGAAGATAAAAACATCAGCATTTACCTGATACCATTCCCTAATAAACCAGAGATATTCTCAAACTACATCCCATCCCCTTACCTTCACTATAATAAATGTTTGACAACATTTCTGCAAAGAGCTATTTTAGGGGAAACATGGCTTTGCCATAAGGGTTTTACCCAGAGTAACTACCCCTTCTTGGGGAAAATGACTCCACTTTCCCTCTCCGACCTTGTTCTGGTGATGAATGTTGGTCACAGCACACCTTTTCCCCTTCTGGCACATGAATGGGCACAATCTGATCCCATCATATTCCCTGGTCATAGTGGTTGGTCCAGAGATGGCCCTAGTTTAAAGCCAAGGACAGTCAGAGAAGCAGACATAAAACTCTACTAGTCAGAGTTGAGACTGAGTCAAAGCCCTGGATCCATTTGCTTTGGTGAGAAACTAGGGCCACTTACTGCACAATTCCAGGGAGCTCTATTCACATCATGTATTGTGCAATATGGTAGCCCTGGGAGTGAGTGTGTTTTCGTATCCTTCATATAACACTGGGTGGCAACCCCTACAATAAGAGTGCCCAGGTTTATGGAAGTCTTGAAACAATCCTGATTTGGTTGAACAAGGCAATAAATGTTTTTCTTTGGCTTAAGGTAGTTTGTTTTTCTATAACCTGTAAGTGAAAAAATCCTGATGAATGTATCATGCTCTTCCTGCTTTTTAGAAAACACAATTCACATTTTGTTCTACATAGCTAATTTCTTTACCCACAGAATGCCAACAGAATATCAGAGGTCTGGTACAGCTGTGGAAAGTGAACAGCTGGTCCCAACCCTAGGCAACCTGTTCACACTGCAGATAGGCACAGGCCTTCGGTTTTGCTACTAGAAGGAGAAGAAGGAGAAAATGGTACATTGTCAGCATCTCCCAACCCTATGAACTATCTCTGGCTGGAGGGATGAAGACCAGAAGCCACATGACAGTGAGAAACGCTGAAGGTCATGGGTTCCTGGCACCTGCCTTCAAAGAGCATAATGTGGGACAGCGTTGGAGAGGCAATGACATTGTCCTTCTTTGCATAGAACCCAGGGCTGACTCTGCTCAGTGGATAGAGCATCAGCCTGCGGACTGAAGGGTCCCAGTTTGATTCAGGTCAAGGGCACATACCCGGGGTTGTGGGCCAGATCCCCAGTAGGCAGTCAATCAATGATTCTCTCTCATCATTGATGTTTATATCTCCATCTCTTCTTTCCCCTCTGAAATCAATAAAAATATTTAAAACACACACACACACACACACACCTGTGTTGTCACACATCCCCTTCCCCATTGCTTAATGAATGCTGTGCTGTTGAAGTCTTACAGCCCCAGCAAGAAGGAAGCTCCTTTCTTCCCGGCCTGTGGGGGTCAGGGTGCCAAGGGAGTGGGGGCAGCCTCCTCGGCTCAGCCTGCACCAGGCCCCGGTTCCTTGGCCGGGAGGAGCCAGCGCTCATGGGCCACATCTGGGGACGAGAGAGCATCCTGGCGGCAGCTCAGTGCGGGAACCTGGGCAGCCTCGGGCAGCCCCACCTGCACCTCCTCACTGGCGTGACTCGAAACCACTCCTAAGCGCTGGCGCCTTTGAGAACCTGACAAGAGGCATGAACCCATTCCCCCCAGAAAACGCACTGAGGCGACCATCCGTGTCTAACTTCCAGGGGCCTGGGGACCTGAGTGGTACCGGGTGCCAGCGCTTGGAGAGAACTCGGCCCCCCAACACCTGCTGAACCAGCGCAGAGGGCAGGGTGTGGGCACCGCCGGGGCTTCTGCTGCCAGAGGTTCCTGGGAGGGAGGGAGGCAGCTGGGTCCCCTCTGCCCTGCCCAGCCTTCCGACGAGTTTCCCCTCTGCCAGCTGAGAGTGTCAGGCAGCAGGTGGGGCACGAACTGCACACCGCCCGCCACTCATGCGTTCTTCCCAGTGTGTCCCCGCGTGCTGGCGCTCGGCCACCGGCCCGTCGTTGCTCTGGGCCCAGCAGGTGGCACCTGGGCCCCAGAGCCTGGGCCATGGCCCAGGAGGACGTGTCCAATGGACCCCGCAAAGCGTGGCCTCCGGCAGGCGGTGTGATGTTGGTGGGGGATGAGGAGCGGGAGGCTCCCACTGAGCGCGAGGGAGGGGCCTCATTTGCGTGCCTCGTCCTCACACTCAGCTCACACTCAGCCGAGCTTCTCCCCAAGTTCACCTGGACATGAAACGAAAGGGCTCAGCTGCCCGGGGAGTGTTTCTAGTCCCCAGTGTTTCCCCAGGGAAGCGGCTCAAACCAGCTGTCCAGCCTCAATGGCAATGCCGACGCCACAGGCTGATCTTAGCTCCACGCCAGGGCTCACCACAGGCCAGGCATACAGCAGGCGTGAAATACACAGTAAGCGAGCCCCGGAATATCCCAGGTGGTGAGATGTTTGAAGAACACACAAGATGTTTTGCCTGGTCAGCGTGACTCAGTGGTTGAGCGTCGGCCGGTGAGCTAAGAGGTCACAGTTCGATTCCCAGGTTGCAGCTTGATCCCCAATGTGGGGCGTGCAGGAGGCAACTGATCTATGATTCCCTCATCAGTGATGCTTCTCTCTCTCCCTCTTCCTTCCTCGATTGGATTCCCGGGTTGGGGCTTGATCCCCAGTGTGGGGCATGCGTGTTCTCCCTTCCTCTCTGAATCAATAAAAAAACACCGAATGGCCAGATTGTTATCACCTCAGAACGTATAAAAAATTTAATTATGTTTGATTAAAGCTCCTCACATTTTCATTTTGCACTGGACCTCACAAATCATGTAGCCAATTCTGATAGAGCCCATCATAGTGTGAAAAGGTGTGGGTTTTTAGCTGCATGTCATTCCTAACTTTTTGAGATGTATGCTATTGCTATGGGATTGGGAGAGAAAAAGGCCTAAAGAGAGACAGACCAAAGAATTAAGAGAAAGATAAAACAAAGAGGAAATCATCTCTTATGAAAGATTACCATTTATCCATGAGATTAAGATATCTTCCGGGACACAGGCAGAGCACAGCTCACTTAAAATCGCACTGATGTAAGATACAATTTAGACTTTGTTAAAAATCAGGTAATGTAATAACAACAAGTGTAAACGGAAAGCCGGGAATGATAAAGTTGGGTCAACATCAGAGTTAAGGAGAAGGTGCATAGGGCTGAGCCAGGTTCTCGGAGAGCTGGGCGTTCCTTTTTCTTTAAGGGCAATTCATCAGGACTTATCCAAGCCTGTAAGAGCAATCCCTTAAGACCATCCAATTTCCTCTCTAATTCCATACTTAGCAGAGCAACCTTCTGATAATTAATTTGGTTTCTCAGGTAAGTCAATATGGGGAAAGAAACTGGTTGAGTTATTGGACTGGCTATGTCACCTGCTGTAAATGAGTAAATTGGTTTGTGGATTTATCAGTCCACCTCCCAAGAGTTCAGTTTGCAAACACCACTTTTCCTGGAGTGTGCTGACATTTGACATGTAGACATGCAATGATACGTGGCCGAAGTGAGCAGAATAGTTTTAAGACTTTCATAACCCTGAGCACTCTTATGGTGGGTCACCACCCCTGTTATATCAGGGATATTAAAACACACTCACTTTCAGGGCCATCATATAGCACAACACCAGTTGTGAGTGGAACTGCCTGGAATTGTGCAGCAAGTGGCCCCACTTTCTCTCTGAATCATGTAATATATATTTTTAACTTCTTTATTAAGTATTACATATGTGTCCTTATTCCCCATTCTCCTCACTCATGCCCTCACACACCCACCCCTGTTGTCTGTGTCCATTGGATAGGCTTATATGCATGCATACAAGTCACAAATCATGTAATATTTTTGTTAAAAATAAATGCAAGTAGTCCCTGTCTTATTTTCTTCATGGGACTTGTGAATGTAAGATATTATCTTATTTATTTTATTTATTGTTTTTTCTGCTTTCATCACAAGGACACATATTTTTGTATTTTGTTCACTGTAATAATTCCAGCTCTCAGAATAGAAGGGATCCTAGTATATGCTTAGCATGTATTTATTGAATTAATAAATTAATCACTTTAAGTTAATTTTTTCCTTGTATGTTATGCTGATTTTTTTTAGGTTTCACATATTTTAGATGTCTTTAAAAGATGTATGGTTTGTTGGCTCTGTGGGTAGACTTCCTAATGCACACTGAAGCCCTGAGTGAGTGAGGGGGTGTCCCCCCTCCTCAGCTCCGACCACATGGACACAGAACCCTTGGTACTCCTAATCAAAGACAGGAGTACTCCTCCTCTCATATCCCCTTGAATCCCTTTCACAGACTCTCTGTGCCCTGATTTCTCCCTCGCCCCAATTTCTGTGAGTTTTGCTCATACCTGTAGTTCCTTTTAAGGGTTGCCACAGCTGTGGGGACTACTTTGCCAAACGGGAGTGAACCAGAATCTCACAGGGGCTTATGCACCTCCCAACTGGCTTTTAGCCAGTGCCTAATTGAAGGAGTATGAGATCCCAATTCTTTGCCCCGTTGAAAAAGCACTGAGGTGCGATTTATTGATTTATACTCCAGAGCTCCCCATGCATTGCTGGGCTTCTTTCCCTTCCCTCTTCTGCTTTCCGCATCCTGCCTCTGGAAATCTGACCCAAGACAACCTGCACACATCCACTGTAGTTCCCTGAGAGGTGAAGGCCACTATGGCCATTGCTGAAGCCATACCATACAGTGCTCCGCCAAGCACTTCACCGCCCAATGGCCTCATCATCAGGCAGAGGGCAGGGGAGCAATTACAGGAAGAAGCAAGCAAAGCAAATAAATACATGATGCTCAGAAGCACAGTGGTTAGAAAACAATGCCAAAATACTGAGAAATGGGTTCAAACTCACTCACCTATGGATTTGTTATGTGACCCTGGATGGGACTCCCTTTGACAAAAATCAAGCCATCTTGCCCGCCAAGATCAAGTCTGTGTTGAGCTTTTGTTTCTTCCAAAGAAAGCATACCACGGCCTAGCTTTTGTTTGCAGCTGCTTGTTCGAATTAAAGCTTTGCAGCATTGTAGTTTATGGTGTCTCTGGGGAGGAGTGAACATGTCAGTGTAATTAACTCATCTGATGAGAGAGGTCTTGTTTATTTCCCTTACAAAATAACAGGTGGTGGTTGAGCTCGGATCCATTATGTTGATATGAAATGCATTTAGAATAAATCATATTAAATAAATAGGGAGACAAAACAATTTCAAGGTACATTTTTTATTGTTTTTAAATTAAGTTTTGAAAGGCAACAGCTGCATACCAAAAAGCCACAAGGCTGCTACCCATCTCCAACCTGCTCTTGTGAGAAAGGGTTAATGGTGTTCTCGAGTTCAATCCACCAGGAGTCACAGAAACTCGAAATGGTTTTCAAATTATCATCCCAACAATCACTGGGTTATGATGGTCTAATCAATTTGAGTAATCAGTTAAAACAACCGTACGCAATTCATTTTACAAAATCTGCCATGTCATTCATTTAATAAACACATAAGAGCATGTGCTGGGCATTAAGTAAATAAAAACAAATAAGATAGAGTCTCTGCCACTGGGAGCTCACAGTCTAAAAAAGTATGGTAGATACAGAGGCATGTTCAGAGATTAAAATAGAAAAGCATATTCTTCCTCTCTCCAAAAACTTAATGAAATTCCAGACATGTATTTATTTTACAGTTAAATGAATCATGATACTAGAAAGCAAGTAGGAAAAGGTGTCATTAAACCAGGAGTGTTGAAGAAATCCTGATGTGTTAAGGATGAGGTCTGACTGGAAAAGATCTTAGAGAAGGAGAAAATGGTGTAAGGGAAGGAGAAAGGCAGAGGTGAAGTTTGGGGAACAACTAGGGGTGCTGAAGGGCAGTGAAGAAGAAGGAAGAAGTAAAGGAGAAGAAAATGGAAAAAGGGGAAATGTATATATTGGGAGAATTGGAAAGTATGCAGATTTGCAGATATGGTTAAATTAAGAAACTTGCAATGGGACGTTACCTGGGATTGTCTCAGGAGACTCTAAATGCTGTCACAAGTGTCCGCCTCAGAGGATGCAGGCCCAGCCTGTGTGGCTCAGTAGTTCAGCATTGTCCCATGAATCAGAAGGTCACACACAGTTCGATTCCTGGTCAGGACACATGCCCGGGTTTGGGGCTCGATCCCCATAGGGGGCATGCAAGAGGCAGCTGATCAATGATTCTCTCTCATCACTGATGTTTTTATCTCTCTCCCTCTCCCTTTCTCTCTGTTGTCCATAAAAATATCTTCTTTTTTTTTTTTTTAAAAAAGAAAGAGGCAGAGGGTGATGTGATGTGGCACACAAAGAGATGAGGAGAAGGCAATGCGACCACAGAGGCAGAACCTGAAGGATGTAGATCCAGAATTTCTGATGTTCCTCAAGAAGGAATTCAAGAAGGAGAGATAATAATAATAATAATAATAATAATAATAATAATACAAAATCTCTTAGATTTTGAAGTAAGAAACATATATTTAAATTGAATGAATGGACAAAAGACAAAATTTTAAAACAAAAGACAAAAATAAAATAATCTGCAAATATGCCATAAAGCTAAAATAGTTTACCTAAAAATATTAAAATTCTGAGTCTTATTAGATTTCCTGGATAACATTGTAGACTAGAAGAGAGTAGATCTAGGAGGAAAAGTCTTACAAACTTAGAAGCTTGTATCTAACTAAATCATCAATCACTCGGATCTTTTCTAATATGTAAGAAATCAGAAATGTTACCATCAACAGTTTCTTTCTTATTGCCTTGAAGATGCATCAGAGGGAAAGTACTAATTAGTCTGTGCTAGAGAAAGGTGGCATACAAGAAAGAGTGGGAGGCAAGAGACAGTAAAACATAAGGTCGTGTTTAAGTAATTAAGGAGTTACCTAAATATTTTTGATAAAAATATGGAGCTGAAATCTCAAAAGATTATTCCATGGCAGGTTAAGAAAGCCAGAGGACACTCTGGGTATGACTCAGCTGGATTTTAAAGAAAAAACTCTATTTTTTAAGTTCTTGGGTCTATTTCACCTGCAGATCTCACAGGTGAGGAGAATCCAGGGCAGATGTCCACAGTCATAGAGGCCAATCATGAAGACAAATTATATCCATGATGCTCTAGGTGAACAGACACTGGGAAGTGTTTCTAAACTAAAGACAACAAATGAACTTGTAAACACTAATTTTATGTCCTGCCCTTGTATATATTATCTCCTTTAGTCCTCAAAGCAACCCTTAGAATTACCTTATTATTAACCAGTTAGCTGTAGTAGTCTTATTATTAACCTATAACACATATGGAGACTAGATTTCATAGAGACTAAATAAATGTCCTAAACTGACAGACAGTAAATCAACACTCTTAGTCGAAGGCCCAAGTCTCAACTCATATCCTTTTTGCTTATAAAATTCCCCTTACCTGGGGACATTGGAGGTTCGCTAGAAGAGCACAGGATTTGGTATCCAATACCTGAGTTCAAATTCTACTGACACCATCTCCTAGCTGATGGGCAGCATAGCACAGAATCATGAGCTTAAGAGTCCATGCAGGCCAGGGTTCAATGCTCAGTCCTCTCAGAGGTCAGCTGTTCAGAAACGAGTGGGTTGGTTAACCTCCCTACATGTCCTTACAGTTAGTTAAAGCCCCAACTCTACAGACTCCTGCATGATTAGCTCTGAGAGCAGAGGAAGGCAGTGTAGTAAACACAGGAAGAGCAGAGGTGTCCTTGCAAACCAGGAGTTACAAGCTAGAGAATTTGGATTTGGTCTGCTTGCAAAGACCTATTTTGTTGCTCAGAAAGTAAAAAGAAATTAAAAATTAAAATGTCCATAATGACTCAGATTTCCTGCTTCTCTGAAGGAAATTCGTCAATACTGGAGCCATATTCCAACAGGACAGTAAGCAAATTATGCTTCTACCAGCTCATCACTGCAGCCTCCAATTTGGCTGTCTTTTTCCTTACACCTGCCTGATTCACTCCTTCATGTCAGCTGCCTGTCCCAGGAATGCATTTGAATTGGCAATTCCTGCTGTAAACAAGAGACTTACAGTATCAGTTCTGACTAGCTGGAATGAGGTTCCTTCTACCCACCATGTCTGGACCAAAGTCCTCAGACCATAATGGGCATGTTATATTATCACAATGTAGCACATTTATCGTTTCATTTAAAAGGAGTGACTGCTGGAATTACATTTCCCTTGTAAAACAATAACAGGATTCCCAGTTGGTCAACATCTAAACAAGAGAAAGCAGCTTTGTAATTATTTCGACAGTGGTCAGACTCAAAAAAAACATCAAATCTCATTTCATAAGAGAGAGCGCTAAGCAGAATTGAGCAAACATTTTACCTGAATCTAGCCCAACACATGCTACCCCCAAAGACATATGATGAAAATATGTCCCTCAAAAATGACTCATCAAGTGGAAACCATGCTGAAGATGTGGGAGACGTGGGTGGAAATGAAATTAATCAATATGATGATGGAAACCAGCACTAGGTCACTGCCAGGTTGTTTGATAATAATGAAACTGGAGAGACAGACAGTGCTCACAAAACTCATGAAAGTCAGGAAATGTTGAGGGGAACTATGAATTTATAATTCTTGCTAGAAATTGAGGAAAAAAAAGAGTCAACAAAGAAAAATGTATTGTTAGGAATCAATTACATCCATGACTACCTCCCTAGTCCAAGCCATCAGAACCTGTCTCCTGAATTAGGACAATGAACTATTCTTGTGCCTGGTCCCCACAGGATGTTATCTTCACAGCAGCCAGAGTAGTCCTGTTAGAACACGATTCACATGATGGCACCCTTCTAATCAGCATCTGTTTCACTTGTTCATAAAAGCCAACATCCCCATATGACCTATGAAACCTGATTGACTGGGTCTCCCATTACTTGTCTCCCCTTCACTTATTCCAGGTGCATCAACCAGAAATACAGTTTCCAAAACAAAAGCCATGGTTCTTTCTCAGAGCTCTGGCATTTGCTTTCCATCTTTCTGTAATTTGCTTCTCTTAGGCAACCTCAAAAGTGTTCCTTCCTTGCTATCTTCTTCCCACAGGGCTTAGGAAAGTTCTTACTTCCCTCCTTCAGTTTCTTTGTACCATATCACGCTCTCAGATACAAATATTCTAGTCAAGAGTCTGGCTTATTGTCTGCCTCACTGGTTAGACTGTGAACTCCAGTAGAGCAAGACATTTTTCCTATTCTCTGTTGTATCCCAAGTAAAGAAAAGAGTGTGAATGGTGCAATAAATGCTCAATAAATATTTGTTGAATACATGACTAATTCAGAGATAAGCAGAAAAAGAGTAATGATGATAACCTGTAAAAATGATTTGTTAAGTTTATCATCTCCATATATGCCCAGACAAAGCTCCCTCCCCTTCCCATGGAATTTGTAAAGGTGGTGAGATAATGCCAATCTTTTATCCAATTAACAGATAGAAGGAAGGATATGAAGCAACTGAAGTGACGGACTGTGCCTGGAATAGTAGCATCCTGGCCACCCTTTCTCCTTTCCCCTCTGGAATAGTTATATAGCGAATTGTAGCCTGAAATCACCCATCAATCTCTCTCTCTCTTTTCCTTCTTCATTAAGAATCAAAATCAATTGATCTGCAATTCAGTTTAACAAACATTTCTTTACTGAATTGAATTTGAAAGGAAATTAAGGCTTTGACATGGCAGAAAGGAAAAATTGTTGTTAGACTTGAAAGGAGTTTTTTTCTTCCACTCATTTGTGAAGATAGATGAGAAATATTGAGCATCCATCTGATCATGTTGTATTTGCATGTGTAAAATCAACAACATAGATGATAATTCAACAATATGTGATGCTTATCTGAAAAACTATGGCAAGAACAAGGGGTAAGAACTAGAAAGTGGTGCATTTGCAAGATTTCCATTCTCAAAATGTATTATCAGCATCTAGGCAGATCTTCCTCTTCTATATGGGAAACTGGCCATCTTACAGGATAGATCGCTGCTTCAAGACAAGTAACAGGGCCCAAGAGGAGGGGCCAAATCAGCTGATTCTCCTCTCAGGGCCACACTTCTATATTGATAAGAAGTTAGATTGAGGTTCAGAAAGCTCTCCTGATAAATAATCTGCTTCCACAGTACTCTATAGCAGCATTTCTCAACCTCAGCACTGTTAACATTTGGGGTCGGATCAGTCTTTGTTGTGGGGGGTACTGTCCTTTGCATGGTAGGATATTTAGCAACATCCATACCTCTACCTACTAGATGCTGGTAGCACCACCACCCCCAATCAAAAATGTCTTCAAACATTGACAAATATTCACTGGAAGACAGAGTCATACTCAGTAGAAAACTGCTGTTACAGAATGAGTTGAATTGCATTGTTACCATTTTAAAATATAATTTTAATTGTATTTTTAAAATACTACATGATTAAGTCCTATAAATGTATGTCCGCGGTATGTTTATAGTCTCCCCTTACTCCCCTATGTGTTACTTTGCCATATTTGAGGTTCTTAGAAACTGTGTCATAATCAAAGGAAAATTGATTTCAAGGAATTTAAACCAACTCAATTTGATTGGATAAAGAAGTATGTATCTTAAGTATGTATAAGAATTTCTCAGACCAAATAAAACAGTGATAGCATACAAGACTTCTAGGACATACAAGTGGTCCATCTCTTTCTTTCTCTCTCTCTCTCTCTCTCTCTCTCTCGCTCTCGCTCTCGCTCTCTCTCTCCTCCTTCTCCTCCTCCTTCTCCTCCTCCTCCTCCTCCTCCTCCTCCTTCTTATTCTTATTATTATTATTATTATTATTCTCATTTTTCTTCTCTTCTTTTTATCTCCCACCCCCATCATTTGTCCTCCACATACCAGCAAGAGTGATTCCTTTAAAACATAAGTTTCATCTTGTCATTCCATGGTTTCCATCATGCTTAGAATAAAATCTCCAGTCCTTACTATGACCTCATGACTGACTTAATCTGGTCGCTGATCTTACCTTTCTACTTTCTCCCTCTCTTCTTTTTCTCTAGGTTCTAACTTTAACCACAGGAGAGGACATCTGCACATTGCCTTCATCTTACACACCTTTTATGGTGTGAAAAGATGTGTGAAATCTACTGAGCAAAACGCTGATCTAAGCAGAAATTGGAGATGTAGCTGGACCCTAGATTCAGGGGATTTCTCATGACATTAATAACCAGCTCACATCATAGACTAATCCATCATGTACACTATTTCCACATCCATGATATTAAAATGATACTTAAAGCACATCATTTCTTTGTTCAGAAGTCATCAGTGACTCATTGATGCCTACTGAAGCACAGATGTCTCAACCCCACACTTACAGTCTTCCGTGACTTACACTAAAGAGTTTATGGTACAAGAACCAAAGAATGCAGGACTGAGTGTTTTGGGTTAAATTATGTCCCCCTTTCCCAGACGATATGTTGGCACCTCAAAATGTGACTCAAAATGGAAATAGTATCTTTGCAAATTTAACCAAGTTAAGATGAGATCATTAGAATGAACTCTAAGCCAATAGAACTAGTGTTCTTATTTTTTTAAGGGAAATTTAGACACATGTAATACAAAGAGAAGACTATGTGAAGATACATAGAAAGGAGATGGCCATGTAATGACAGAGGCAAAGAATGGACTGATGTATTTTCTAAACCAAAACACACCAAGTATTGCCAGCCATCATCAGAAGCCAAAAGAGGCAAGGAAGAATTCATCCTTGAGCCACCAGAGAGAGCATTGCCCTAACAACACCATGATTTCACACTGATAGCCTCTAGAACTATGATAGAATAATTTATATTGTTCTAATCCACCCAGTTTATGATACTTTGTTACAGTAGCCCTAAAAAACTAATTAACTGGGGAAATGGTGCAATAGGATTTTTTGTTTGTTTGTTTAACTTCACATGGCAGCAGGTGAATAGTTGTTTCAGTTTTCAGGACACAGAGTTTTTTTGCAGGGATTTTCAGTATTAAAACTAGGAAAGCCCAGGAGAATTGGATGAATTGGTCACCGTCTTCAGCAGCCTCCTCTCTCAGTAAGCAAACTTTAGAGAAGAAAACCAGTTTGCATAAGCAGGAAGCTCCTCTTCTTGACTACCAGGAAACTTAGTACGGTTTGTTTCAGGAAATACTTTCCCTCTTCTGGCCTAGCAGCCCTGCCTACCTGCACTGTTGCACTTAAAATAGGGAGAGGAATGGCTCCTATAAATTTTTTTTTGGGGGGGGGCAAACAAGCTCACTTCTATTGTTTCCAGGCTGAAAAAAAGTGATGTAAAAAAAAACTCTACCAACTGTAAACAACAATTTCCAAAAAGAGATGCAAAACATTGCTGATATTGTTGGCACCTTATTGATTAACTTTCTTTGGAACAGATCTATAGCAACTGATCAGTAACAGGGATTATCTTTTCCTCTCTTACTACCTAGTCTTTAAGTGGTTAAAGTTAAAAAAAAACACAGTTAAATTTATGTAATTTTAACAACTTCCAAAATAAAGTTTTGACAAGCCAAATCCCTTTAAAGGCCTCCTAGGGATTGCAACTTGTTTAGTGATCAAATTCTTGTTTTTGGCAAATGACTTTATGAAATTGGGAGAAGAAATCCAACAGTATGAGTAAATTAGACTTTTCTCCCAAGGCCAACAAAAATAAAATTTATACAGAAGAATTATATGTGAGACAGTGAGATTTATTTTTAAGGAGAAAAATCTAAATGTCTGTCCAATTGAAATAGTTACACTTGTCTCCTCTCTGTTAAAGAAAAAATTAGAGCTCCCTCAGAGGTGGCCTGCAGAACTCACAAAAAGTCCCTGAGATCCAAGAATTAGTTGAATGAAGAAAAAATATCCTCAGGAAGAAAAATGGTGGTGGGATAGACGGACGTGTCCTAAGCCTTCTCCCTGAGCAGACAGAGAGAACAGCTGAGGGTTGCACAGGGAGTGTTTGTTGAAGATTTAAGGGAATCTATACTCTAGGAGAAGTGGGAGACTGCTGGATGGGGCTCCCCTGACCAGGCAGCCCCTACTGCTGCCAGGTTCCCTGCCTGAGCTGCCAGCTTGAACATGGAGATTGCACCATCCAGAAGGGGAAAATTGATGTTTATGGAAGCCTGAAAATCTACACCTGCAGCACCCACCGAATAGCTCCAAGCCACAGAACACTGCTCCCAGATTTAGAGGAGTTCCACATGCCACACGGAAAGGAGAGAGAGAACTATATGACCAGACAACCAGAGAAGAGAGACCATGGGCAGACAAAGAAACAGCCCACATATGAAAGAAAAGCAGGCATCACCAGAAAAGGAAGTAAATGAAATGGAGGCAAACAAACTCCCAGAGAAAGAAATCAGAGAAATGGTCATAAGGTGGCTGAAAAGAATGGCAGACAAATTTGATAATATGAGTAAGAACCAAGAGGAAATGAAGAAAACCAAAAAGAAATGAAAAATGAAATCGCTGCTGCAAAGAATTCAATAGAAAGCATCAAAAGAAAACTAGAAGAAGCAGAGGACCACATCAGTAAGCTAGAAGACAAGGTAGAAAAAAATACCCAAGTGCAGCAGCTTCTAGAAAAAAATTTAAAAAAGCCATAGGAGAGCCTAAGAAAACTTTGGGATAACATGAAACAAAACAACATCTTCATAATAGGGGTTCCCGAAAGAGTGGAAACTGAGCAAGGAATAGAAAACCTGTTTGAAGAAATAATGACAGAAAACTTCCCTGATATAGGGAAGAAAAAACCCACACAAATCCAAGAAGCTCACAGAGTCCCAAGCAAAATGAACACCAAAAGACTGACACCAAGGCACATAATAATTAAATTGGCAAACACCAATGACAAAGTAAGAATTTTAAAAGCGGCCAGAGAGAGATAAAAAGTTACCTACAAAGAAACCCCCATCAGACTAGCAACTGATCTCTCAACAGAAACTCATCAGGCCAGAAAGGAATGGAATGAAATATAAAAAGTCATGCAAAGGAAGGGTCTGAATTCAAGAATACTGTATGCAGCAAGGCTATCAATCAAAACTGAAGGTGAAATCAAGAGCTCCACAGACAAAAAAAAAAAGGATTAAGGAAATTTATTACCACCAAACCAGCAATGCAAGAAATGGTAAAGGGTCACCTGTAAAAAAAGAAGAAGGAGAAGGAGAAGGAGAAGGAGAAGAAAGAAGAAAGAAGGAGAAGGAGAAGGAGAAGGAGAAGAAGAAGAAGGAGGAGGAGGAGGAGGAGGAGGAGGAGGAGGAGGAAGATGAGGAGCAGGAGGAAGAAGAGGAAGAGAAGGAGGAGGAGGAGGAGGGGAGGAAGAAGAAGAGGAGGAGGAGAAGGAGGAGGAGGAGGAGGAGGAGAAGCAGTGAAGAAGATGCACAGGGGTAAAGAATAAACATGGCGACAAGTAAGTATCTATCAATAATAACTTTAAATGTAAATAGATTAAATACTCCAATCAAAAGACATAGGGTAACTGATTAGATAAGAAAACATGACCCATATATCTGCTGTCTACAAGAAACCCACCTCAGAAAAAAAGAAACACACAGAGTGATGGTGAAGGAATGAAAAATGGTTTTTCAGGCAAATGGAAATGAAAAAAAAGCTGGGGTATAAATACTTATATCTGACAAAGTAGATCTCAAAGTGAAGGACATAACAAGAAATAAGGAAGGACACTTCATAATACTAAAGGGAGCAATCCAACAAGAAGAAATAACTCTGGTAAACATATATGCACCCAATATAGGAGCACCTAAATACATAAAAAACTCCTGGAGAATATTAAGGGAGTGATTGGCAGCAATATAATCATAGTAGGAGACTTCAATACCCCACTGTCACCATTGGACAAATCCTCTAAACAAAAAAATCAACAAATAAACATCAATCCTAAATGACTCACTAGACCAGATGGAATTAATTGACATCTTCAGAATATTTCACCCTAAAGCCACAGAATATACATTCTTATCCAGTGCACATGGGTCATTTTCAAAGTTAGATCATATGTTGGGTCATAAGAAAAGTCTCTTCAAATTCAAGAAGATAGAAATCATATCAAGCATTTTCTCAGACCACAGTGGCATAAAACTGCAAATCAACTATAATGAAAACAATATAAAGAAATCAAACACATGGAGACTAAACAGCATGCTATTAAACAATGACTGGGTAACCAGAGAGATCAAAGAAGAAATAAAAACATCATGGCAACAAATGACAATGATAACACAATAATACAAAATTTATGGGATACAGTGAAAGCAATTTTCAGAGGGAATTTCATAGCCCTACAAGCCTACTGCAAAAAACAGGAAACAATGGTAATAAATTTCCTAACCCTACAACTCAAAGAGCTAGAAAGAGAGCAAAAAGAAAAGCCCAGTGTAAGCAGAAGGAAGGAAATATTAAAAATCAGAGCAGAGATAAACAACATGGAGACCAAAGAAACAATTCAAAAGATCAACAAAACCAAGAGCTGGTTCTTTGAAAGGATAAACAAGAATGATGGACCGCTAGCCAGGCTCACCAAGAAGCAAAGAGAGAAGACACAAATAAACAAAATCAGAAATGAAAGAGGAGAAATAACAACAGACCCCACCGAAATACAAAGGATTGTTAAAAAATACTATGAACAACTCTATTGAACAAATTGTACAACCTGCAAGAAATGGGCATATTCCTAGAAAAATAAAACCTTCCAAAACTCAATCAGGAAGAATCTAAACAGCTCAATAGTCCAATAACTATGGAAGAAATTGAAGCAGTCATCAAAAAGCTTCCAGCAAACAAAAGCCCAGGACCAGATGGCTACACAGGAGAGTTTTACCAAACATTCAAGGAAGAATTAAAACTTATCCTCCTCAGACTATTCAAATACATTCAAGAAGAAGGAACACTTCCAAACACCTTCTATGAAGCCAGCATCACCCTAATACTAAAACCAGATAAAGACAACACAATGAAAGAGAATTATAGGCCTATATCTCTCATGAACATAGATGCCAAAATCCTCAACAAAATTCTAGCAAATCGGATCCAGCAGTACATCAGAAAGATCAGACACCATGACCAAGTAGTATTCATCCCAGGAATTCAAGGATGGTACAATATCTGCAAATCAATAAACATGATACATCACATAAACAAATTGAGAGATAAAAATCACATAGTCATATCAATTGATGCAGAAAAAGCATTTGACAAAATCCAACACCCTTTCTTGATAAAAACTCTCAGCAAAGTGGGAATAGAAGGATCATACCTCAACATCATAAAAGCCATATATGTTAAACCCACAGCTAACATCATACCCAATGGGCAAAAACTAAAACCATTTCCCTTAAGAACAGGAACAAGACAGGGATGCCTACTCTCACCTCTCCTATTCGACATAGTAATGGAAGTATTAGCCATTGCAATTAGACAACAAGAAGAAATAAAAGGCATCCAAATTGGAAAAGAAGTAAAGCTGTCCTTATTTGCAGATGACATGATACTGTACATAAAAAACCAGAAAGACTCCATCAAAAAACTTATAGACTTAATAAATGAATTCGGCAATGTAGCAGGATACAAAATTAATGCCAAGAAATCTATGGCATTTCTATACACTAATAGTGAAATTACAGAAAGAGAGACTAAAAATGCAATCTCATTTACCATTGAACCAAAAATATTGAGATACCTAGGAATAAAGTTAATTAAGGAGGTAAAAGAACTATATGCAGAAAACTACAGGACACTGAAAAAAAGAGATAGAGGAGGACATAAACAATGGAAGAACATACCATGCTCATGGATTGAGAGAATCAACATCATTAAAATGTCCATACTATCAAAAGCAATCTATAGATTCAGTGCACTCCCCATTAAAATACCAATGGCATATTTCACAGACCTAGAAAGAACTCTACAAAGATTCACCTGAAACAAAAAAAAGATCCCCAGTAGCCACAGCATTCCTGAGAAAGAAGAATAAAGTAGATGAGATCTCAGTACCAGATTTCAAGCTATATAACAAAGCCACTGTTCTCAAAACAGCCTGTGACTGGAGTAAAAACAGACATATAGACCATTGGAATAGAATAGAGAATCCAGATATCGACCCAAACCACTATGCCCAATTAATATTTGACAAAGGAGGCATGAACATACAATAGAGTCAAGACAGTCTCTTCAATAAGTGGTGTTGGGGAAACTGGACAGAAACATGCAAAAAAAATGAAACTAGACCACCAACTTACACCATACACAAAAATAAACTCAAAATGGATACAGAACTTAAACATAGATGAGAAACCATAAAAATACTAGAGAAATCCATAGGCAGCAAAATCTCAGACATATGCTGAAGGAACTTCTTCACTGATACTGCTCCTAGGGCAATGGAAGCTAAACAGAAAATAAACAAATGGGACTACATCACAATAAAAAGCTTTTGCACATCAAAAGAAACCATCAACAAAATGACAAGAAAGCCCACTGTATGGGAGAACATATTTGCATATGTTATCACTGATAAAGGTTTAATCTCCAACATCTACAGCCAACTTAATACAACTCAATAAAAGGAAGATAAATGATCCAATAAAAAAATGGGCAACGGATCTAAACAGAATATTTTCAAAAGAAGGCAGAAGAAAGGCCAAGAGATACATGAAAACATGCTCAAAGTCACTAATTATCCAAGAGATGCAAATCAAAACAACAATGGAATACTATCTCACACCTGTCAGAATGACAATCATCAACAAATCAACAAACGACAAGTGTTGGCGAGGATGTGGGGCGGGGGGCGGGGGGAAAGAACCCTCGTGCACTGCTGGTGGGAATGCAGACTGGTGCAACCACTGTGGAGAACAGTGTGGAGTTTTCTCACAAAACTAAAAATGAAACTCCCATTTGACCCAGTAATCCCACTCCTAGGAATATATCCTAAGAAACTAGAATCACCAATCAAAAAGGATATATGCACCCCTATGTTCATAGCAACACAATTTACAATGGCTACAATTTGGAAACAGCATAGATGCCCGTCAGCAGATAACTGGATCAGAAAACTTTGGTATATTTACACAATGGAATACTATGCTAACATTAAAAAGAAGGAATTCCTACCATTTGTAACAACATGGATAGAACTGGAGAGCATTATGCTGAGTGAAATAAGCCAGTCAATGAAAGAAAAATACCACATGATCTCACTCATTTATGGATAATAAAGAACATTATAAACTTATGAACTAAAAGATAGATACAGAGGCAGTAAAGCATCAAACAACTGTCAAATTACAGCGGGAAGGTTAGGGAGAAATGGGGTAGATAAGAGATCAACTGAAGGACTTGTATGCATGCATATAAGCACACCCAATGGACACAAGACACTGGGGGGTTAGGGCATGCATTGAAATGGGGCGGGGGCAATGGGAAGATATGTACACATGTAACACATTAATTTAAAAAAATAAAATAAAATAATATCCTCGGTGAGGATTTTAAAAATAAATCCCTGTCCTGGAGTTCATCATCATTTACACAATTCTTTAAAAAAAAAGAATATAAAATTTAATCATTTTTATATTGATTAAGTTGAAAAGGTAATATTTTGGAACTACTGGATTAAATAAAATAGGTTGTTAAAATTCAAAAAAAGAGAAAAAATTAAATAAGAGACTCATTACATCAATAAGAATGGTTTGAAAATAAAGATTTAGGTTTTTCCTTAAGAAAATGAATGAAATGCGAATACTTCCATTTATTTTATCTTATTAAATTAATAAAATGTTGAAATTGCACATTTGTAGTCAATTTCAATTTGAACAATTGGATAATACTTCATTGTATTTTGTCCATTAACCATTACTTTTAGACAGAAGAGATACCAAAATAATCAATAACCTATATAGCACAACACCGGCAAATCAGGACAGGTACCCTCTTGTGCAGATCTTAACCCTTTAGCTGCTTGACTACTAGGGAGTCCTAGAGTTGGGACTTAGGTGGCTAGGACAGGATGGGGGACATTCAGAGGGGTTAGGATAGGAGCTATATACAAACTGGTATGGCATAACAATTATCTTTCTTGACTATCAACTCTACTCTTAAGTTCAAGGTCAAACTCCATTATAAAGAATGTCACAGAACCATCCCAACTCTTTTCCTGTGATATTTTTTAAGTGATTCTCTTATTAACAATCCTAATTACACATTTTTTGCTTTAAGGTGAAGGAAAGGAGGAACAGTCTTTGCAATGTCAATGAAGAAATGCAGAGTTCTTAGCAAACCAGAAAGTTTAATATTATGCATTTGTTGGTACCACCTCTTCCTTTTCAAGCTCTCAAATATTTTGGTGTGCCGCATTTGGTTTGGATGGTGTATTAGTCAAGGTTCTTCATAGACCTAGGACCAATGGGATACAAAGAGAGACATTTAAGAAATATGTTCACACAATTGTGGGGACTGGAAATTCCAAAATTGAAAGGGGAGGCTGGAAGGAAAGTCAGGTAAGAGTTAATGCTGCAGACTGTAGTCTGAATCTGTATGGCATGCCAGCAGGCTAAAAATAAATTCAGGAGGACTTTCTATGCTGCAGCCTAGAGACAGATGGCTTCTCCCCTAAAATCTCAGTCATTAGTCTTGAAGCCCTCCATTCATGGAGTGAGGACCACCCACATTCTGGAGGGTAATCTGCTGAACTAATGTCAACTGATTGTAAAGTACATTCACAAATATAGGAGCTAGGGGTTCACAACAATATCTAGACTAGTATTTAACCGAACAACCAGGCACCAGAATGTAGGCAAGTTGACACAAAATTAACCATCACAGATAGGTATTTTGAAAACTTAATAATAGGCGGGATGATGGAAATGTTACCTATATAGCAATATCAAAAGCCCATGATCTGCATTTTTAAGCATATACTCTCTCCTAGGTCCAGTGATAAGCACATCTCTTATTTATTTTTCACAACAGCCCAATGGGATAAAGATAGTTATTATTCTATTTTGTACATGTCCAAACAATGGTTTCCAGAGATTAGGTTGCTTGTGTACAAGCTTCCTATTATTGCTGTAACAAATTAATACCAACTTTAGTGGCTTAAAACTACGCACATTTATTATCTTACAGTTTAGAGATGAATGTCCAAAATAGGTCTTACTGGGCTAGAATCAAGAAATCAGTAGGACTACTTTCCTTTGGAGGTTCCAGAAGTGAATTGTTTACTTCTCTTTTCCAGCTTCTATAGGCTGCCTACATTCTTTGGCTTGTGGCCTCTTCTTCTATCTTCAAAGCTAACAGAATAGTGAAGTCCAGTATCTCTCTACCTCCCTCCCCCCCCACTCATTCCTGTTATATTGGGTTCACCCATATAATCCAAGACAGTGGTCCGTATCAAGATTCTTAATGTAATCATAGCTATTAGGTCCCTTTTGCCAAGTGAGATATCATATGCTCAGATTTCAGGAATTAGAACACTGGCATGTTTGGAGGGCCATTACTTCACCTGTCAATCTCACAAAGACAAGTGGTAGAGCCTGGATTCAAATCCAGTTTTCTCCTACCCCAGAGCCTACACTCTGAATCATGGTGGCATGTCGCCTCTTCTAAATAGCACACAAACAGAATTTAAGTCATCAAAATGATTATATTACCAAGGCAGGGACCACCAAAAGCATTGATCATAAGGAATTGTAAGCATACTAACAGCACTATTCCATAAATTATCCAAAGGCACATAGAAATGCTTTGTTAAAAAGAATGTATCTACATCATAGGATCATACTCTCACGACCAACTGAAAAATGAATTCTTCAGGCTTCCAACACTAAAATGAAGCTTCCCTGATCACATAGATTAGCTACACAGCCAATTTTGGTTGAGTGTTTTTGCCAGGAGGAAAAAAAAAAGGAGATGAATAAGGACACATTAATACCAGAGATCTGGCTATTGTTCTCACACAAAACAGCCAAAAATCTCAAGGATTGGTTTTCAAACTTGTCCAGTTCTATGAAGCCACAGGGATAAAAAGGGGGGGTTGGAGGATTTGAAAAATAAAGCTTGGACTTTCCAGGATTGAGAGAGAAAAAAGAGGGATTTATTTGCTTGGGTTAGGGGTGTTCAAAGCAGACCTTTAAAAAATTCACAAATAAAATACCCAAGGAAAATGGAAAAGAATAAAATAAAGAGTTCCCTGTGAACTCACTGTCCTTTCTCATCTAATGGTCTTCTCATTTGCTTCTCAGTTAATCAAATTGCAGGGTAAGAGTAAAATCAAATGATCATTCAAACAGCCTGTCCAAAGAGCATGTTGCAAAGTTAATGTGCAACCTGAGACCATGATGCCTCGCTCACAACTCAGATACCCTAAAAACTTTATTTTTCAATTACTTAATTCCTTCTTCCGTGTTCTCTTGCATTGAAAGACATTTGGTTGTTGATTTACAATTGCAATATGCTCTAAAATACTACATTTACTTTTATTTTGTAAAAAGAATAATTCAGCAAAAGAGAAAGGAGGAATTTTTATCTGCGTTTTATAAACATTTCCCAGATAATACTGCTTGCTTTTTAATGGCAGCAGTATTCCTTAACTGGAGCTGTTTGCACCTCAGTGGACATTTGAGATAGTCTAGAGCAGCGATTTTTAACTGGTGAGCTGCAAGAATTTTAAAACCTGCAACACCTGTTTGTTTAGTCAAGGGCACTGACCTCTTTTCCTTTAGGTTGTCAAATAAAAAATGACAGCAGTCAACACAATAGCCATCCATAGTGTGAATGCCCTGTCTTGAAACATAAACATATAAGTGATATAATAGAGTTGCATCTGATTGGTCATGTCACATAATAAGGTTTCATCTGATTGGCTAATTCTTGGTATCAGAAATCCTTATATAGAAGTAATAGAGGTCCAATGCACGAAATTCATACAAGCACCAGCTTCTCTTCGGCACCTGGGACCCAGACTTTCAAATCCTCCGGGCAAATTTGAAAACCAATCCTTGAGATTTTTTGGCTCTTTTGTGTGAGGACAATAGCCAGATCTCTGGTATTAATGCGTCCTTATTCATCTCCTTTTTTTTTTCTTCCAGGCTTCCCTCACAGTCCCAGCTTTGTCTAGAATGTTGTCTGGAAGGAATGTCCAGTCTAATTAGCATATTATGCTTTTATTATTATAGATAGACACCTGATTTTCTTAAAGTCACTTTGGAGCAAAAGTATCTAAATAACCATGGTTAGATAGTTACTACTATTATTATTATCACTAGTGGCCTGGTGCATGAAATTTGTGCATGGGGGACGGGGGGGGAGGGATGGCAGAAGGCGGGGAAGGATGTCCCTCAGTCTGGCCTGCACCCTCTCCAACCTGGGGATAACCGGCAGTCGGACATCCCTCTAACAATCCAGAACTGCTGCATCCTAACCGCTCACCTGCCTGCCTGATTGCCCCTAACTTCTTTTGCCTAGCAGCCTGATTGTCCCTAACTGCTCCACTGTTGGCCTGATTGCCCCTAACCATCTTGCCTCAGCCCCTCATCCGGGACCCAGGATTCCCTCCTCCAGCCGACCACAGGCACCAGGGATCCAGGCTGCCCTCCTTCTGGTCAGCCATAGGCTCCCAGGCTGGCTATAGCCGCAGGGGATGGTGGGCAGGTGGCTTCACCTGAGCTGCAGCTGCAAGTGCTGAAGGCCCAGGACTGCAGAGCAGGCAGCTTCTCCATCTCCCTGGCCACAGCCAGCTGCAGGTACTGGTGCCTGGGGCTGTAGGGTGGGCAGCTTTTCTATCTGCCAGGCTGTAGCCAGTCTCTGTCACTGGCCCAGTTTCTCCGTCTTCCCCAAGATGTAAGGCTAGCGAATGTGAGGCTTCTGCTGCTAGCTGCTGCCTGGGATCATGGGGCAGGCAGCTTCTTCATCTACCAGGCCACGCCCAGCCTCAGGCACCGAGTTTCTCCCTCTCCCCCAGGACATGGGGCAGGTAGATGTGACGCTTCTGCTGTTTGCTGTGGCTCAGGGGGCTTCTTCATCTCCGGGGCTGCAGCCAGCCTCAAGGTCTGGTGCCAGACTTTTCTGACCCCCACAGGCCTAGAGCAGCAGTGATGGGGAGGAGGGGCATGAGGGTGACAGTGGGACTGCTGCCATGTTTTCAGGTTAATTTGCATACCCACTCTGATTGGCTGGTAGCATAGCAGAGTGATGGCAATTTGCATGTTTCTCTTTTATTAGTATAGATTATTTTCCAAATCAATCAAAACTATTTTTGGTCAGATTGGGAAAAAATGTAACACATTTTCTGGAGTGCTGCACAACCTTAGTAATAGTTTATGTGTGTCATGAGGTGAGAAAGTTTGAAAATTACTTGTCTAGAGACACTTAGGTTGTGACAACTCAGAAGGTGGGGACAAGGGAATGGAGATGCTACTGGCTTCTACAGGCAGAGTCCAGGGATGCTGTTAAACAATTCACAATGCATAAGGCAGCCCCATATCAGAGAATGATCCAGCTCAGAATGTGAGTGTTGACAAAGGTGAGAAACCCAGTTGATGTGGTGTAGCAGAAGGGGATGAAGCTCTGCACCAGATGGCCAGTGTTCAAAACCTGGTTCTGCCACATGAGCTGAAAACCTTTAAATGTGTTCTCTCATCCCTAAAATGGATAATAATGCTCCCTCCCTAGAGTTCCTTTGGGGTCCAAATAAATGAATCCACATAAGTGGTTGGAGTACAGTCTGGCACAAATGATAAACATATTGCTAAATATATCATAATTATGTATAAAATATAATAGATTCAGAATAATATCAAATGTGTTAATTAGAATAATATTATTAATTAATATAATTATGAGTATTATATTGGTGCATTATTAACAATATATTAAATGTTAGATATCCTATATAAAAAAAGGCTAATATGCAAATTGACCAAAGAGAACAACTGGTTGCTATGATGTGCACTGACCATGAGGGACAGATGCTCATTTCAGGAACTGTCCCTAGTGGTCAGTGTGCTCCCACAGAGGGAGTGCCGCTCAACCAGAAGCCAGGCTTGCAGCTGGCAAGTGCAGCAGCAGTGGTGGGAGCCTTTCTCACCTCTGCAGCAGCACTAAGGAGCCTCTCCTGACTCTGCAGCTGCACTATGTCCTGCTCCTGTGGGCTCCTGGACTGCAAGAGGGCACAGGCCAGGCTGAGGAACTCCACCCCTCCCAACCCTCCCACCCCAAGTGCATGATTTTCATGCACTGAGCCTCTAGTTGATATATATTACATATAATGGTAATATCACTGGCTTAAAATTATTTGTTACCTGCCTGAATCCTGGACTCTCTTACTAAATTGTGAGCACCCTGAGGGCAAAACTGTATCTTAATCATCTGCATCACCACAACCCTAAGCACAGAGCTGAAATAGACAAACCAGAAGCCAAAGATTCAACCCACTTATAGCGCTTGTAGCCATTATCATTGGTGCCCCCCTTTTGTGGGCTCAGCCCTTCCCACCTCAAGACACAATGGCCTGATGTCCTTTGCATCCAATGGCATTCTCAGACCTTTGAGTCAACTCTGTGCACAACAGGACAGGATTGGAGTGCCAGAAATCAATGCCCCAGGGGGGCAGCCCTTTACCAGTGACCCCCCAACTCCCTCACCTGGGTGTGGATAACTTACAGGGGTGTGCTCCACTGTCACCAGGCTCCCCCATAGAAGAAAGCTCCAGGTGTCCACAGGGTTGACTGCCCAGCCTTGTCTAACGTTTCCCTCCCCTACCAGTGACTCTCGGCATCACTTCCATGTAAACTCCTACCTTCCAGTCCTGACCTACTTTACTACCCCAGTAGGATGGACCAGGTGGCCAGGAAGGTGATGCCCCTGGCTCAGGCCTCCTCTCTGGGGTTTGAGCCCCCGTCCACATGGCAAGGAGTGAAATGGGAAGTCAACGGAGCAACCTGTTCTCAGTGGTGAAATAAATAATTATCCTTCAGCTCTGAGATAGTATGAGAGGAAACGAGGCAATCTTCCAAACGGAGCTTGGGGCACCTGTGCCTGTTAAATGCAGCAACTCTGTTTCTAGGGAAATACACATTTTTCAGAATTAAGCTGGAGGCTAAAAGCTTCGAACCATAAATCTCCCCTAGGCACACTCCTCTGGGGACAAATAGGCTAGGAAATCTTCAAAGAGGGGGCCTGGTTCATCAGTTGGTGTCTCTTTCCACGGAGGAAGGAAGTCCCTGTGATTCTAGGAGCCAGCAAGTCCCCCTGGACCTCTTTGAAAGTTCAGGCATTCTTCAGCTCTCCACCCTCCACACCATGATGACTTCGGATCATTTCCTTCTGCGAATAATCTTTCGGGAGTTGATAGCATTTTAGGAACCACTGCTGTTTCTTAAGCCCTTTCCTCATGAGCTGAAGGGAAAAAACAACAACAAAAAAACAATAACAAAAACCCATCCTGCTGTGTAATTAAAATGCAACTTCAGATCTGTTCTCTTATCCTTCATGAACCACTGTGTAATAATAGTAATAAGAATTCACTGAGTACTTACTATGTCCCACGCACTTAAATTCATAGCCTCACTAAACAATACCACAAATAACATTATTCCATTTTACAGATGGAAAGTTTGAGAAGCAAAACTTACAAAATTGGCCAAGGTCACATAGCCATAGGTAGTGGAGCTGGGATTTTAACCTAGGAGACTCTGACTTTAGAATTTTACAGTGATTACCTTACATGAAACCCAAGTATAATTTACTGATACACATCATCTGAGTAAAGCTGATAATTATGCTACTGGATATTAGGCATGGAGACAGAGAACATATAAAAATTGATTGTGCTCAGAGAGAAAGTCAACAGAAAGGGGAGATGTGCTGCAGATGGCCAGTGAAGTTTTCTACCTCAGACCCTGCCCTCATAAACTGTGTCTCAAATATATGTCTGTCAAACATTCATGGCCACACCAGAACCGTGGAGGAGTCCAGTCTATAGGAAGATGAATCTAAAGCCTGGGGCAATGGAGTGAATATGAAAAATGGGACTTTCTTTCACTAAAAGGAGAGTACCTGGGCAGTGAATCCAACACAGGGATTTTAAGACTTCACAGCTTTCACAGAAGTGAGTGTGATAAACTCTCCTCATGTTCCCCATTGGCTTCACAGATCCTGGTGTCTGATTGCCCTGGTTCAACTCAACACACTCGCTGCTGTTGTTAAGATTGAATGAGAAATTCATGCAAAAGGCATGCCTCGGTGGCCAACCCATAGTAAGTACTCATTAAACATTTAGGAGTATCATCTGCTCTCACCTGAATCCTGAGCATGCAAAGCAGGTGTGCCTCAAGCTCTACCCAGCTGCCTTGGTGCTTGGCTTCCCTTGCAGCTCCCAGCAAAGGAGAGAAACCTCGATGTGGGAACTGGCCTCTGCTCTGCTGAGCTCCATGGAGGGATTATCATATTAATGATATAGTCATTCACAGGACCGCAAGGACAGGGGAGGCCCCTCTCTCATTCCCTGCCCCTTTGGGGTGAGATACTGCAGTGAAGGGCCTAGAGGACAATCCATCTGTGGGTTCAGGGGTTTCCATGGTGCTTTGAGAGGGCTGTGCAGAAAGAGAATGGTGATGATCGAGGAGAAAAGGCATGTTTAGGTCAGTATTTGAGAGATCAATGGGTGGCCCAAAATGTGATCTCTTTCTCCAGAGGTCCAGAACAATGTCTTCCATGGACCAGAGATACATTGCAGAAATCATGCCTAGTCCTCATCATAAGTCAATAAAATGCTGCCAACATGCCCATTTTATAGATTGTGTTGATCTAAGAGCTCAACTAACCTACCACAATGCCTTAGCTAGGAAGATGTAAGTTTGGGATAATAACTCAGATACCCTAGTCCAGAACCCTACAATCTTTTTACTTCCTCTCTGTGTCTCTCTTGAATGGGCAATGTTTCCATAGATAGATCTGAAAACAGTGTATTGTAGAGACAGAGATGCACTGCCCAGTTGTCTCTTCTTGAATTCAGGATCTGCCACAGCTGCAAAAAGCTAACAAACCCCAGATATTGACCTGAGAGCAGTTGAAAGAGTGAACAGCAAGATGGGGGCATGAAGGTCCAGCCATTCTGCCCAGTGCGGTCACTGTGGTGGGCAATACTAACCCGGAGCTCCCCGCAGGGCTGGCCAAGCCTCCACTGGCCTGCATTTCAGTTCCACTGCTGTCTCTGCCCAATCCTGCTTCCTCCTCTTCTGTTTATGGGCATTGGTCCCAATGAACATTTTGAATCTCAGGGTCTGCTTCCAAAAAAACCAACTTGTATTACAAAATGAGGTCTTTTAAATCACAAAAAGGTGGGTGGTACAAAAAAAAGTTGGGTTTTGGAGTCAAAAGACCACAATTGGATCCCTAACTCATCAACTTTCTATCTCTGTGTTGGGCAAGCCAGGTAATCTCACTGAACTTTACCTGGAAATAAAGACCAGTATTACTGGACAGATTTAATCAAGACTAGAATAACAATCAGAGCACATCTTACAATGGTAATCACTGTTATCCTGATAGACCTCCCCACTCCATTATGGGTGAATGTTGTTTTGTGGGATGAGAAAATGCTCTTTTCTTCCCCAATGACTTAATCCCCCTCTCTCTAGAGGAGAGCAAGTGTGAAAAATTGTAAAAATGTAAAAGAATTTGGAAAATTTTTTTCTGAAGGTCTTCAAAGTCAGCAGCCCAGCAGCCAAACGGGAGTGGGGAGTGTTGTTGCCTTGTGCAGTAGAGTAATTAAATGCAGCATATAATCAAATTGTTAGGAGGCAAATCAACTCCTCTAGCAATAGGCTTCTAAGTTTTGTGGGCACACCCATTAGCATTGTGCCAGTAAATCCTGAAATTTCTTTGCAGGCTGCCTAGTTAGCTATAGTATCAAAGGCAAGGGTGGGGGGAGTGTGTGATGTACAGGTGGTTTGACCTCCTGTGGAAACATGTGGGAGGGGTGGGATGGGGAGCGGATGGGATGCTAATGACATGTTGTGACTATATTTCATGAACCCTTTGAAAACACAGCTGCCAAGTTTTCCCTCGAACCAACAATAAATCTATTATTTTCCCAGAAAAACCATTCAAAAGCTTTTGGTCTCCCATTTACTCTGTCCTCAGCAACTCTCCTCAATCAGCTGAATTCATGCAGTTTGTATTTTTTTGTTTTGGAAGGGTCATAGCTGCGGGGCTACTGGGTAAGTGACAGGACATCTCCCAGTGATGTACTTTGAAGCTATTTATTTAGGAAGGGCTTCAGAATAATGAATATAAATTTGGCTTCAATTGTGTAGCGTGTGTGTGTGTGTGTGTGTGTGTGTGTGTGTGTGTGTATGCTATTGACTCAATTCAAGCTGACCAATCTGGTTCGCTGTCTGTGGCCTTCAATTCATTCAAGCTTGAGTGTTTCGGTCAATATGTTGATCATTTATATGATGACCCTGCTTAAACCATTTAATAAAATGTAAACAAGTGTATTGGAAGTCAACATAACTCATCATACGCTCATCAAAACCCTGAGGGTGCGCCTGGCCCAACTGCAGGTTTCCCCCAGAGTCCTACAATAATTTTAGCTGTGAAAGGAAATTTTATGGCATGTAAGATTAGCCCACACTAATGCAAGGTCAAAAATAATAGAATCAATAGGCAAACTCAATACTGTTAACATTTTGAGAAAATTACTACCAGAAAACAATGTCAACAACAGATTAAAATGGGTCTCCAAAGTCGGCCCATTGATTTCCTTTCACTTTGGTGGCAACCTAACTCTTTCTTTTATGCAATATGGAATTTTTAGCCTTTCTTTCAGCACTGCTTTAAACATGGAATATTTCTGTTATGCTTTTTTTAATGGATGCCAAATACCACATGCGTCAAAAAATTTAGATGGTTTTTTATATTGAAGAGAATATGGAGACTTACTGTATCATCTAAAACCTTTAGCAGGTCTCAGTTGATAAATTCAGGAATTATTTTAATTATAGCAAGGCATCCAAGTTCATATGTAAACAGTTCCATTAATAGAATACTAACTAAATCAGACCCTTATACTGAAAACAGATGGCCTTGGAAATGATCTTATATTCAATATATTGCATGCCTTGACATCATTCTTCTTGTTGGAAGGAGGACTATGTAGTAACTTAGATATCAGTAAGTAGCCAAACTTTACTGATGTAAAACTAACCCACTCCACCCTAGCTCTAGTCTGTAACTATTTTCTCTATTTTCTGCATCCACCATGGCTAGAGAGCAGGTCCAATTCCTGAGTAGAGGTGGCTGGGAATTGAGAAATAAAAGAAAGAGATAAGACACAGAGATAGAGAGAAAAGTTGGGCCCAGGTGGACTGCTGCCCTCTTCTGATGGAGAGACAGTGACCCAGAGCTGATGCAGTGTGTTTATTTTATGCCCCTCAATACCAGGAAGTTTCACCCAAAGGTCAAGACAAAGGAGATTATTTGCATTCTTGAGTATGCCTTGAGCATTCCTGGTGCTAGGCTGAATTTAGATATCAAAATCCACTTCCCCACACCATGGGCTGAAATGAAGTTCAAGTTGACAACACTCTTGCCCTTTTGGCAAGGCGTGTTCCAGGACATGGCTTGGTCAATGCCACTGGGTTCAGCTGACAATAATTAGAGAATGCCCATGTGCCTTCCCAAGGGGGCCGCTACACTAGTCTTCCCATTTTAGTCAATGACTCAGTCACCCCTTTCACCACTGATTGACTTATTCAAGCCAAAGTCCTAGGAATTATAATTAATTTGTATTTCTTCCTTATGCAATCCACCAGCAAGTTTTGGCAATTTTGCACTCAAATTATATACTGAATCCACCCATTTCACTCCCTCTCTGGTTTTCCACTGCCATAGCCTCTTTCCTGGTCTCCCAGTTTCCTTGTTCTACCCAGCAGGCTATAATGATCACATTAAATCACACTGTATTCATCCTTAGGACTCTTTCATGGGTGCCCCTTATACTTAATACAAAATCTACTATAGTCTCACTGTGGTCTAGCAGACCCTACATAGTCTGGTCCCTGCCTGCTTCTCATTCTGTAACTCATCCTCAGTCTCTCCACCACTAATTTTCTAAGCCACAGCCCCATTAGTTTCCTTTTGTGACCTAAATCATGCCAAGTTTAATAACATTGTAAGGCTTTTTCCAGAGCTATTTCTTCCTGGCACATCCCCCGCACAAACACTTTGCTTTCCATCACCAGTTTCTTCTCTTTAGCCAGGCCTCAGTTTTAGAAAAGCCTTTGATAACATATTGTCAAAGGATGCCCATGACCTCACCCTCTTATCATCTCGTCATTGTCATCATGTACATCATTTCTATAAAGACGACATTTATAACGATGGCTTTAGTGTATAAAAAAGGAGGTGGGGGAAGCAGATTATATAAATCATTTCCTCTAACATATAATCCTTTTTTTTCCAAAAAATTATTTCTACTGGCTGTAACTGGTTTGGTTCAGTGGATAGAATGTCGGCCTGCAGACTGAAAGGTCCCAGGTTCGATTCTGGTCAAAGGCATGTACTTTGGTTGAGGGCACATCCCCAGTAGGAGTGTGCAGGAGGCAGCTGATTGATGTTTCTCTCTCATTGATGTTTCTAACTCTTTATCCTTCTCCCTTCCTCTCTGTAAAAATCAATAAAATATATATATTTTTAAATTATTTCCACTGATAGCAGAAATCCCTACTCTTTTTATTTAATTTATTCTTGGGTCTTCCTTTTGTTTAATTTCCTTTGGGGCAATTTTCCAATCTCTTGGAATTTCTCTCCAGTCTTAGGGTTTTTGCCCCATTTCCAGGATGCAGTGGAGTACCAGAAAACTATGTCCTCATAGTTCTGGGAAGGTACCTCTGGCCTATGAACTGTGCTTCCACATTGGTTCCTTCTGTTCATGGTCTTCAGGCATCAACCTCCATCCTTATTGGAATTACTGTCGTGTAGTATAGCCTGCATTCTCAATGGGCATTCTGGGCTAATGTCCCCCAAGGTGGAGCTAAGCCCACCAATGCTTTTTGGGCTGTGTTGACATCTGGTGTTGCTGATCATAGATATCATTTCCTCTGAGCTCGAAGTCCCAATCACCTAAACTTCCTTTACTTGAACCCAGTCTTCTTTATGGAAAATGGTTCATACAACACTTCCACATCCTTGTGGTGCAGTGCTTAATTGTTCCCCATTGAACCATGTATTTTCCCCATGCAGAGATGGGAGGGGGCCTTGTGAGGCTGCTCAGGCTGACCAATGGTATCCCCAAGCCATGTCAGAGGCACCCATTTTCCAATGCAGTGCTTCCCTGAATAGATTACATTTTCCCCAATGTGCAAACTAAAGAGGTAGGTGCCCTCAAACCTAGAATCAGAATACTCCTGTCAAAATTACTGCTCTCCCCTAACCTGGCCACATTTCTGGGCTCCTACTTCTGGTCCGAAATGGCTTTTCTGTGGGATAAGAAATTTCGCTGAATTCATAACCTAACCTTTCCCACTCTAAGTTTGCCTTTGTGATCTACCCACCAAGCTTTTGTTCCTGAGATGTAAAAATCTAGTTTTAGAAATATCCAGAATAACAGTGTTTTCCCTGTAAAAAGCTTGGCTTTTAAAACCATATAGACCTACTAAATATCTATTTTGAAACTCAAAGCTAAGAATTGTAATTAGGAAAATTACTCAATATGTGTTGCTTGAATATTTTTTCCTTAGGGCCATTTCAAAATTGCAGAAAACTTAACCCCTGAAATATAAGACTAAATTGGTACCTAATGCCACAAACACTTTACTGTGTATTTTCTACAGAAACATTCTTTTATATAACCACAAGCAATTTTCAAACTCAGGAAATTAACATAAAATATGCCTATCATCTAATCCTCTGATCCTATTCATGCCTCTCTTCCTATCCTAAGAATGACTTTGTAGGAAGAGAATTACATTCAGAATCATCCCACGCATCTAGCTCTCATGCTTCTAAACTGTTTAGTCTGGAACAGTCCTCTAGTCTTTCCTTGACTTTCATGACCTTGACACTCTGGAAAATTATAAGCCAGTTATTCTATAGATGTCTTCTGGCACTTCTGTGGTTGCCCGCCTTTCTTGTATGAGAGAGAGTAGAGTATTGTCTGAAGCCGTGGGTAAAAGACAGACTCTAAAGTTTCCAGGATCACATTCTGGCTCCAACACCCCTGATTGTACGGTTATGGGAAATTTATTGGACCATCCTGTCCTTAATTTTGTCTCTTTTCTGTATTCTCTATATCCTACTTAGAAGCCAGTCCTGTAAACAACACCTCCAAATAGCTTCTGTGTACATTCACTTCTCTGCTGGTGCAGTGCCCGCCTGGACAACTCCAGCAGCTTCTGAGCTGGTCTCCATGCTATCCATTCTTATCATGTCAGGAAAACTGCTCTCCTAAAAGATGGAAACTATGTAGGTTGTGTTCTCCAGCAGAAGATCCCGAGATAAGCATTTCCTTGCCCATAGAATGAAAGACCATTGTTCTTATTTCCTGGAGCCATTGTGAGAACATTAATTTTCCTGTATACTCAGAGCTTGAATTATCTGGGAATGTATGACCCCTGGCTGCAGCCCTTATAGATGACTGGTAGCTACAAAGAGTATTAATACACCAGCTCCTTTGCTCCTGATTATGAGAGTCTGAGGTATGATCTAGACTCCAAAGCTCTCCTGTTGGCTTAGTTCAAGTCCCCTTCCCCAGGACCCATGGATATGGCATGCCTTCTCTGCATCTTTCCCTTCCTAGCCTCATTTCCCTATTCCATTTCTGGTCTTTCCTAGGAACACTTCTTCATATATACTTCCACACAAATGATCATCTCGGGATCTTCTGCTGGAGAACACAACCTACATAGTTTCCATCTTTTAGGAGAGCAGTTTTCCTGACATGATAAGAATAGATAGCATGGAGACCAGCTCAGAAGCTGCTGGAGTTGTCCAGGCGGGCACTGCACCAGCAGAGAAGTGAATGTACACAGAAGCTATTTGGAGGTGTTGTTTACAGGACTGGCTTCTAAGTAGGATATAGGGAATACAGAAAAGAGACAAAATTAAGGACAAATCCTTAGGTGTATGCAAATTGTGTCACATGAGGAACAGAAGAGCACTTTAGCTATGGAGAGCAGATATTCTTAGAATCTCAGTTAATAATGTGAAACATAGTTGGCAACAAGAACTGTAGATCCACAATGAAATTTAGTCCTGGGTACCACAGTCTCACAGTGGGAAATTGTAATGCCTTGAATTTAATAGGTTTTATTTTTCAAAGTGAATGTGTTGCTTTTATAATGTTTCACTGCCAATGATGTTTTTGGATTAGAACCCATCAGTCTTCTTTTATCAAGAAACAAGGACCTTGGCTATTTACACAGACTGGTTAGCTTTGTCCAACTGAAACAAAGGCCCCTTGCATTCTTCTTCCTTCTTTGTGTTCTAACCCTTTGATAATCTCAGAAAAGGCTTCAATTTCCTTTCATTTAGCAAGCTAGTGATGGCAAAGTAGTCCCCCTTTATCCACAGGAAATGCCTTGCAAGACCCCTGTGAACATCTGAAACTGTGGATAATACTGCACCCTATACATGCTATGTTTTTTCCTATACATACACACTTAAGATAAGGTTTAATGTATAAATCATCCAACGTAAGATATTAGCAAAGATTAATAATAAAAGAACAATTATAGTAAAATTTATATTAATAGGGCCTCTCAAATATCTTATGTACTGCACTTGCCTTTATTCTTCTTATGATGATGTAAGATGATAAAATGTCTTAAGTAAAAACTCCTCACCTTTTCACTGAAAGGAAGCATTTTATGGCTTCTCTTTGGCATATCTGAATAACTAGCATCACTACCCTTGCTTCTGTGGTCTGTATTAAGTAAAGTAAGGGTGACTTGAACACAAACAGTAGGACACTATTACCACCTATCTGATAACAGAGATGCCTACTAAGTGACTCATAGTAGTGGATACAGAGTGCAGATGCCAGACAAAGGGATGATTCATGTCCTGGTCTGGACAGAGCATGACTGTGTAACACGTCATCATGCTACTCAGAACAGCATGCAATTTAAAATCTATGATTTCCTTATTTCTGGAATTTTCCATATAATATTTTCAGACCACAGTTGACTGAGGGAAATGGAACCTTGGAAAGTAGGACTATAGATAAGGGAACTATTGTATAGAGAGAAACCTTGGGAGGTATTGAAAGGCCTGAATTCCAGTACCCACCCACCCCTACCCAGAGCTTAGGTGAGTTTCCTACAATGTGATTGCTAGGATTCCTAACTGATTGACTAACTGTATTCTGCAAATGTTTATTGAGCATCTACTATTTTTTAAGCTCAGTTATATATCAAGAGTACAGTGATAAAAATGGTCATCCTAGTCCCTGACCTTACAGAGCTCACAGGAGGACAAAATTCTCCATTTCTATCCACAAATGTTTTGTACCATAGATGTTGCTTTGTAAAAACATTGTAAAATTAGTGGGACAGTCAAAGGTATGTATTATAAGTACTTGTGAGACTTTTCTATCTGTAATCTCTTAAATGTTCTCCCCAAATTCCTAATATTAATAGTTATAATTCACATGCTTTTCTTATGCTTTCCAAAACTGCATATGCTGTGGAGGCTCATAATCCCCCTTCTGGAATGCCTTAGGCCCAATATATTTTGGAATTCAGGCATTAGTTGGATATCAAGTAATTTGGTACAGATCTAAGTAACGCTCCCAAGGAGACTGGTACCTGTCCCTGTGATCAAACCCACCATTTCTGTAGTAAAATGCATGGATATTCTCACTCACCAGAATAAAATATATGTATTTATCTATACACACTCGTGTCAGTGGAATTCCATTGTGGTCATTCAGTACATTGTTTAAAAATTTGAAAGAAAACAAATAAAGGCTGTGGCCCAAGGCTTCCCTTGCTGTTCAGGTGGTGTTTGGATTTCAAAATTTCATGTAAGAAAGTGTAAGCCTAGAGCACGTACTGTTTGAAATAAGTAGGACATGGGTTGGGGCTTAAAAACTATATTTATCAAAGATATTCATTACAATTGCATTTGCTATAATGGTATTTGACCTATAGATGACCTACCTTTATAAATAAACTTAAACCACCTCCAGGTCCATTAATATTTCATTGATCTATAAAATACTTCCAAGTACTTATATTTATCAGCCTCATAGAAAGCTGTTTCTGATGTAGAAACCACACACACACACACACACACACAAAGGCAGCCTAGCTCTGGTATCCTGGATCATAACTCATATGAATGTTACTAGTCAGCTTTAATGTAATGGTGAAGGCCCCAGGAGGGGCTGATGGGAGTTGTCATGACAGAATTGGACCATACCATCTGGTGGGGCAGTTTCTCACATGCTTAAGCTAGCAATATCCAGAGAGCTGTCTGAAAGCGCACACTGGAGCCAATGACTTCCACTTAAAACCCCCGGTGGCTTCCCACAAGATATAAAATAAAGGTTAACTTCCTTATCTTGGTCGGGCACCTTCTGACTTCACCTTTCCTGGTTTCTCTTGATATCCCAATCACTCTGGCCTTCTAATTCCTAAAGCTTTCACTTACCTCCCCACCTTTGCCTGAAATACCTGAACAGGCCCCACCCTCACACAAATAGCTCCTCCTTGTCATCCAGGCTTCAGCTCAAAGGTCGCCCCCACAAAAAATCTGTCACCCTACCTCCATCACTGCTTATCATATTACCCTATGTATTTACTCTCTGAAATGAGGTTTAATTTATTTTTTATTGTGTCTTTCCTTGGATCGCTTAGAATTTGGACTGACTGGTGGCTAACAGTTTTATAAAGGTGACTAAGTGATGACATGGAGATGTCAATGCCATTAAAAGGAAACTGTCATGTGACTCACAGCTCCCCTAGGGACCAGAGCAGTGCCACACAAGGCATGGCCACAGAGGATACGGCACTATTGGGCAGGGAATGAGAGAAGCAAGGGAAGCTTTGGGCCACAGCCTTTACTTGGGACCCTGCGAGAAAGGTGGGCAGGGCAGGGTAAAGGCTGCGGATTGGCTAGCTGGAGTCATGCTGCTAGACTTTGGAGCATAAAAGCTGTCCCTAGGTGTGTGAGTTACACAGGTAGATGGTTCAGAGTTTGGACTCAGAGGCAGAAGAAATGGAAATCACTTTGCCCATTGGTTACTCCATGATTAATGGTTACCAAGCAAACAAATACAGAAGCTAGGAAAATATAAAACAGGGACACATAACACCAAAGCAAAACAAACAGTTTTTAAAGTAGAGGTTTATTTCTCTTGTGCATTAAATCAGAAGTAGCAATTTCAGGGCCAGTATGGGAGCTACCATCATGGAGACATAGTCCTATCTTTCTGTTCCCTTCACAAGATCACTTCATATGAGTCTCTCCTACTGCCGCTATAACAAATTACTGTACACATTGAGGATTAAAACAGCACAAACAAATTATTCTACTGGAGATCAGAATCCAAAATAAATCATTTTGTTTGTTTGTTTGTTTGTTTGTTTTTGTTAATCTTCATCAGAAAATATATTTTCCATTGATTTCTTGTACAGAGATTGGAAGGGAAAGAGGGATGGAGGGAAGGAGAGTGAGAGAGAGAAAAAGAGAGAGAGAGAGAAATTAGTGTGAGAGAGAGGCATCAACTGGTTGCCTCCTGCATGTACCTCGACCTGGGATCTGAACCAACCTGGAACCCAGGTAAATTATTACATAAACCTACATGCTGTTACTATTGTGTGACAATGTTTAAATGCCCATCTTTCCCTCTCTCTCCCCATCATCATCTGAAGATATGTGATTTATAAATATGAAGGTTATACTCAAAAACTATCATTCAATGAACAGATGTTAACAGCAACTGCATTCACCAGCTTTTGCCAATCCTATGTAATAAAGAGGTAATATGCAAACTGACTCTTACGCTTTCATATCACAAGATGGCCACCCCTACATTGTCAGAAGATGACCGTCAAGGGAGGGCAGTTGGGGGCAACCAGGCCTGCAGGGGAGGACAGTTGGGAATGATTGGGCTGGCAGAAGAGGGCAGTTGGGGATGATCAGGCCAGCAAGGGAACAGTTAGGCATCAATCAAGCTTGCAGAGAAGCAGTTAGGGAGTGATCAGGCTGGCATGCAGAGTGGTTAGGGGCAATCAGGCAGGCAGGCGGGCAAGTGGTAGGAGCCGGCAGTCCCGGATTATGAGAGGGATGTCCTACTGCTGGTTTAGTCCCATTCCCTGCAAGATCAGACATAAACCAGCAGGCATAAACCGTTGGACATCCTTCAAGGGATCCCAGATTGGAGAGGGTGCAGGTTGGGCTGAGGGACACCTCATTCAGTGCACGAATTTTATGGACCAGGCCTCTAGTAGATCATAAAAGTCTGTGATTCTAACCAAAGTTGGTCATCTACCCAGAACTTAAGAAATGAATTTCCTTCAAAAGGAAATTTAAGCTTCTAAAAAGTACTTAGCCCCAGAGCCCTGAGGATGAACTCTGGATCCAAAAGGAAAATAAAAATGAATTATGACAATTATTTTACTAAATTATTTTAAACTGCAGTGTATCGAGAAGGCTCAGGTAAATGTCGACTGTCATACCAACAAGCAGTGCTGTCCCCATCACTGACCTTTATCTTGTTGAAATGCATGTCAATATGCAAAATAGAAGTATTCCATATCAGAGCCAAATGCATGCTCCATTTCTAGAGGTTCCCAAAGTAATCTGCAGAAAATGAAATGCAAGTCGCAATTCTGTTTTACTGGAGATATGCACAAACAACCTTTCAAAATTTTCTTCTTTGAGGGTTCGTTCCTTCATCATGCCAGCTCTTATTTCAATGGATTCAGACCAAAGCTTGCTTCAAAATAAGGTAGAGTGGGAAACCGGAATAGCAAAACATTCCGAAATACCTCATTCATGCCGAGGTCACTTCTCTACCAATTTCTATCCCAGCAAAAAGCAAAAGAAATGTTCCTCAAACAGCCAAAAAAGATGTTGATAAATGCAACCCCTCTACTAGTGAGAAAATGACAACAAGAATCTATGGGCAGTTATTTAACTAATAGTAAAAATCTAATAATCTCAGTGTATCAAATTAGCATGGTTCACAGATAGCTCTTTGAAGGCACCATTCACAGAGGGGCCCTGCCTCAAGGAGTCAAAGGAGTTGTTACATCCATTTACTGACCTGATGGCACAGGGGCAGGAGGAACTTCAGAATCAGGAGGACAGCCATGTGGAATAGGCTACCTTAAGAGGAACAGTGACAGTGGAGGTAACAGTCAACACAGGAAATAAACATGCTGGCCTCACTGTCTTCCCTTTTGTTTCTTGCCAGCTCACCCCACTGAAACCTGGAGGCCAGGAGCCAGTTGGTGCTGCCTCAAAGGTCAGGGTGGGGAGTGGACCTCTGCAGCAACCCAAGGCATCTGGCCTATGTGATGGGTAACTGATCTCTCTATTTTCTCAGCCCACAGCTTGTGAGGGGTCCAGAAATGACTGGTGTTAGACACAATACAGGGCCACACTCAAGGACTATCTGATCCAAACTCTCACAGCAGACACCAAGATATTTATTCCAATAAAGGGATATGAACTTCTACAAGCTTCCTTCCAAAGTGCAAATTCAGTCCCCAAAGAAATTCAAATAAAAACTACACGGAATTGGACCACGAAAGGTATAGTCTTCATGGTGCCTGAAGACATTGCTGTAGACACCTCCATAACTTAATATCAAGTAGCCCAGAAAACTTGATAAAGAATTCTATAAACTCATCATAGGGAAGTAGAGATATGTTTGGGATATTTTATAAAATTTCTCTCCAAAGTGGTTAAAATACATTGCCTAATTTGCCAAACACAATAATAACTGACAACTTATTGAGTCCTTATTATGCACCAGAAACTTGACAGGCAAATTCCATTTCACCCCCATCCCAACCTCCTGAGCCAGCATCATTCTCAGTGCACACGGAAGAGTTAAGTGGTTTGTCTGTGGCCCCACAGTCAGGAAGATGGGTTCCAGGTTTAAACCCAGCAGTCTGGCTCTGGGTCCTGCATCTCTAACCAGATATGCAGTCACTCCAGTCCAAGTTTGCAGCATCTGGTATGTGCAAAGTACAATTCAAAGGAGATGATCTTTAGAAACAAAGGAGAGCAACACTTTTGTAGCACATCAGTAAGTGTAAACTATAGAAAAGTCACATGTGCTATATTAATTTTCTCTTGTGAGATACATTAACATCAGTTGAACTGCTTACACCACCACCTATTTATCAGCTTTTCATTCCATAGATCAGAAGTCTAGGCATAGCATGGCTATGTTCTTTGCTCAAATAATCACGAGGCAGAAATCCGGGGAATGGCAGAGAGTGTTCCTATTTGGAGGCTCTGGGGAAGGGTCCATTTCCTAACTCATTCAGATTGTTGACAGTCTGTAGGACCGAAATCCCCTTTTTCTTGCTGCCTCTTGACAGGGGCCACTCAAGCTCAGGGGACTCTTCCCACCTTCACAGCCACTTTAGGGACTCTTCTTCACCTCTAATTCCTTTCATTCTTTAAAACTCTTTCTTCAGGAAGAGTCCCAATCTCATTCACGGTTCACCTGGTTAGGTCAGGCCCACCAAGAATAATCTCTCTATTTTAAGGTCACTGGATTATACATTTTAATTTACATCTGCAGAAGTCTTTCTTCCATAGGAATGATATTTCATCATATTCATGAGTTCCTCTCACACTCAAGGGGAGGGGATGACACAAAGGTAAGAGTCCTGAGGGTCATCTTAGAATTCTGCTACGACTCTAACATGAGCATATGATATTCACAAAGCTGGAGCTGGCCTTCAGGATCTTCTCATAACTTCTACATAAAAGTCATTGACCTTGCGACTTTGGGTTTGACTCATATAAGTACCCCCTGCACCCAGCCTCTGTTATGCAATTCCTTTTCTTTCTCTGAACCCCAGAGACATTTCTTTCTTTGATGATGGAAAAAATGACCATATGTACTCCACCAGCTCCTCTCAAAGAGTAAGGATTAACTCCATGCAACTAGCTAGTATAGTAACTGTCAAGGAGTAGGCAGAGAGGAGCTCTTACCTACTAGAATTAATATTAGCCTGCTGTTAATATCTTTATTGCTATTCATACTTGAATTATTTAACCAGAATTGAGCAAAACCCAGACTGAGCTCATAGTGCAGCTGAGAAAAATCTCTGTGGCTTGTGTGTTTTAACGTGGATTCTGCTCACTGATGCATCAACTCGGGAATAAAAGCAAGTGGCCCCCGGCAAGGAAGGAATGAGAACATCTCACACTCCAGCTCCATTTACAAGGCAGTTTTCACTCTTTATAGATTCCTCACACACCAAGGGCACAAAGGTTCTGGAGAGGAAAGCCTGAGAGAGTCTAATATCTGGGCAAAAACAATTGCAAGATTCCCCAAGCACTTGGACTCCACCAAGAGCAATAGAACCACGCCCCCCACCCATGTGATTATCACAAGCTTCTGCTCTGCATTGACTCCCATTAACAACATTGTATGTGGAGCTACTTCCTATAAGATACACTGATTTCAGCTATGTTTGCTTCATTACTGAAGGGAAGCCACACCAGGAGACAAGATATGGGGTTTCTAGAAAGCATCTCTCCCTTTAATGAGGAGGGGCCTGGAAGTGGTTTCCGATTTTGTCCAGAGCAGTAACCTCCAACATGGAAAATAGGCAGAAAAAAACACCTGTGGTCAACCTAGTGGGGTTTTTCTCTTTCTCGCTAAGCATGAAAATACTGCATTTTGTATGTTTTTCCCCACTGTGATCATTCAGGTTTTGTGACTGTGTATTAGTTACCCTGGCAACATGCTAGACTTGGATCTGATTGGCCAGATTGTCAGGTTCATTGTCAGAGCTGTGCGCCCAGTTAGTAAATGTGTGTGCATTAACCAGAGTTAGACAAGCAAGGTTGGCCAGATAAAAAACAATCTAGCAGAATTTCTGCATCCCCTCTGCCTACAAAAGTACCCCTCACTTCCTCCAGCTGCTGCAAATGTCCCTTGCATTGCATATTTGAATTTCTCTCTCTCTCTCTCTCTCTCTCTCTCTCTCTCTCTCTCTCTCTCTCTCTGTGTGTGTGTGTGTGTGTGTGTGTGTGTGTGTATCTTTGAAATATCTGCTAGGAAATGTGCTCAACATCAATATGTTCGGCTCTTGGTGAGAATACATTTATTTGTGATGAGAAATTAATTCTAAAGGAGGCTAACAGACAATGGTCCAATTGCTGGACCATGGGATTGGAACCTATTACACAGCCTTAATTCAGAGTCGCTGTGCAATCTGGAATGAGCCACAGACTCAGCCAAATGCTTCATTTTCTGTAAATCAATTTCATTCATAAAGATGCAGCTTTCTCTTAAGAATGAGGTCCTGGGAGCATAGTAAGCTAAAGATTTAAACTGGGACAAAATTGTAACCAAGTTTGTGTCAACAATATTGAATTATGCATTTATTCAATTTATCAGATGCATTGTTTACTTATTAGAGTCTGGCTCTATTCATTTACCAATTACCTAAGGCGGGGGGCGGGGGGAAACAAACCCTGGCCTATAACTGAAAATCTTTATTAGTCAATGAATAGAGATGCCCAAAACAGAATAAAGGACAGACCAATGCCTAAAATGTAATAAGTATGTTTTTCTTATTTGCACAAATTTCTAAGTAGCCATTCCTGGCTCAATTTTTGCAATCTTTGCATTTTCAAAGGAAGTCTATCATTGGCCTGGATCTCCCACCCTCTGTGAGTGTGAAGACATTATATTTAACTGTGCTATGTCACCAGCACAGTCTTAATATAGACGTAAAAGTCACTAGCAAGCAGTCATTTTTCACCTGGGTTAAGTGTTACAGTGTGTTCAGCTCCAGTAAAGTTAACATTTAGGCTGTCCAATTTCACAGAGAAGAAAATCTGAAGGGAAAAGAAACACATTCCAAAATAAGCAGTCCTCCAAAGGAGATGATTGCACAGTAGCAATTAATTCCTCTCCTAGTTACTGGAGAAGGAACATGCCTTTTAAAACTTCTCCTCCTGCCCACTGAGAATAAATGCCTTATTAATTGTGTACAGAGCACGAGGGAGTCGGATAAGATCAGGGAACCAACCAGCTCATTCAGGATTCAGCCAATAAACCCACTGATACTACCTTTCGAATATGGCATACCTTCAAAGATATCCCCTCTGTGCCCGGGCTTCCTTAGTGGGTCTTGTGTGTAGTGCACACTGAATATTGTTTACAAAGCCATAATTTCCCTACACGCAGCACAGCTGCAAGGAGAGTTCACTTGTTATGGGTACATATGTAAGACATATCACAATTTTATAACCCTCCTTTGGTATGTGTTCATCATCTAACATGGAAGCCTCCAACTGGAGGGGTCTGGGCTGCTGGACCCCTGTGAGGCCTGCTCACTCTGGAACCTGGGCACAAGAAGAGGATATGCTGGTGAAAAGAGGCTTTCCCTTGAGCCCCAGCCTGGAAGCTCTCGCTCTCAATAGCTCCAGACCAGCACATGCAGGTTTTTGGAGAAGATACAGCAGAGCAAGGAAATGAAAAACACAATGTGCAACTGTGGGAAGCATGTTAGTTAAAAGAAAAAAAAAAATAAGGCAGGCAGGGTGGGGTGGGGACTGTGTAGGGAGGGAGAGGACAACAACTAATCTTCATTTGGAGCCAAGAGAGAGAATCTCAGGGGAAGCAAAGAAAGGAGCCCGCATGAGAGTCCGTGCAAATCTGGGAGAGATGTGGTGATGTGCGAGGAGACAAAAAAACAGGGGTTTAATGAAACACAGAGAAAAAGAAAATGCAGCGCAAAGCTCTGTGGTTCTACATACAAGACCACGTACATACACACGCCAGAGATCGCAGGGAAGTGGGAACAAAGGATGTCATAGCAACCCCAGCGAGTCCTGGTGTGCTACCCACGGCGGGCTTTTGGTCATCCATCAAGGAGCCTCCCAGATCGAAGCTCCTAGTCACAGGGAGAGCCATGCACCCCAGCCAGAGGTGGCAGGGACCAAGAAATGCACTGTAATCTCCCTTTCTTTCTTCCTCCCCCATAAAATGCGAGCTCGGTCTGGGCCAAACCTCTCCCTCCCTTTTCCCAACAGTTGCTTTTCAGAAATGCAGAAAACAATCTGGATGTAGCATCCAGATTCATTAGTGTCCTAGTTACCTTCCCCAATTGTTTCAAAAACTCCCTTGCTCCTTTGAAAATGAACACTAGATCATCAGAAAAGAAGGTGGGGAAGCACATAGATGTGTTTTGCCTGACCCTGCAAAATTAAGCTTTTCACCATTGGAGCTCATTTGGCTGCAGGTTTCCAGTGGGCAGAGAAAGCTCATTTACCTGTGCCTGATTCTAAAGAGAAACCCTCATTTCCTCCCACTGTCTTCTCCTCAAATTACAGGTCTCATCCTTAATAATACACCCTCATTTCTTTCTCCTCTCTTCTGGTTTGAATGCAGGAAATACTGTGACACTAGAAAAAAAGGAAAGAAAGGAAGGGTGTTTCACCATCAAGACTTAGAAAACTGCAGAAAATCAGAGAACTTTTACAAGAACCTAATGGAGATATTGACATGTGCACCTGGAAATCTAAACTTAGCAAAGTGTGAGGCAAGAACAGTCTTTCTCACTTTATTTCCGTATCTGGAAAGTTTCCGTGCTGGTACCATATGAATATTTATTAATGCATTGTGAATCAGAACCTGTGATTATTACTCAGACTATCTTTCTACCTTACAAGCTTCAACTCAGAAGAATAAAAACACATCTGCTTTTGCTCTTCCCATATTTTATTCAATGTTTTAACAGCTTTGCTGTAAATATCTCATCCATTATGATTCAGTTGTGACTATATCGGCTTCACGTCTCCCGTTTTATTACTGTCTTTGTGGTGAAACAACACAGTTAATTCTGTTAACTAACAAGTTCATTGTTCCAGCTAGTCAGCTATCTCCTGTGTGTTGGGCTCACATGTTAAAAGAGGATCGGTTATAAATCACAGGAGGGCCTGGTGAGGCATGCTCCCTTTGTTAGGATGAGTCCTTGTTTGAGTTTGTCATTCCATAGGCTGACATGGAAGAAATGAGAAAATCCGAATACAGAGTCAAATTCAATCATATTAGTTGAAGAGGTTACGCAACTCTTGTGGAATTCAGTGCTGTAGTAGCCAGCATCCTTAGAGCTTCAGGGTCTCTGCATGCAGCCTGCATGTCCTTCAGATCTCCCACCCAACAGAGACCTTGTAAATCTGTCTTCTCCCACTTTCCTTCCAGCAGAACCAGGCTAATCATTCCTTTCACTAAGCATGACTGAGTGCATCTGTCATTGTGGTTTGGCAGTTGGGAATGTGGGTTTGCTCTCAGCTCTGACATTTCCCAGTTATAAGGATGTGGATGACTTGTCATTCATGAGCCTCATCTGCAAAATGGGAGCAGTAGTCACACCTACTCATCGGGTGGTTGTGACAATTAAAGGACAAATGTGGGTAGTGAGTTGGTCAGGATCCAGCACAGGAAGTAGAAAACACTATAGATATTTCCAGCACAAAATTCGTTAATTTGGGCATTACGTGTACACCAATTATCTCATGCTACACGCTCTGCTGTATGTGTGTGCACAGCACACAGTTGCACAGGGACCAGTCCTTGACAGTGAGGAAGGGATCTGATGGGTCATTGTTGGGGAGAGAGCAAGTGCATCTGATTTTCACATAGTGTTTCATGTGCCGAAGAGCTAGCTGTGAAGTTTGTATTTTACACAACTAATCACAGTTCCTATATCATGGTACCTCAAAGTTGAAACACACACACACACACAGGCTTAAAACTATGAGTGTCTATTTAAAGCTGGGCTGCAGATTAGAGATTTGGGGATGGCTGGGCTGGGCAGTTCTGGCCACGAGAGGTTCACTCTGTGTCTTGCTGTTGGCTGGTGACTGTAGGCTGAACATTCTCTAGCAGGAGAGCGGGGCGTGTTCCAGGCCAAGGCAGAGAAGCAAAAGACTTCTTCTGGGGTGGGTTTTGCTAGCATTTCATTGACCAAAGCAAGTTATATGTGCAGCCCACAGGCGAGGGCTGGCATAGACAGACTGCCCCACCCAGAGCCCCTGGATCTTAGGATGACCAATGATTCTGGTTTCCCAGAGCCTGATTCAGGAATCAGGACTTTCAGTGTTAAAATTGGGACAGTCCTAGATGAACCAGGATGTATTGGTGGTTCTGTTGGCATGTTTATAGGGCAAGAACATGGATGGTAGGAGAGTGAAGGAGTGTAGCCTTGGGAAGAAAACTTAGAAGGTGCCTATCAAATCATTGGAAGGACTGGAAGAGGAACCATTGGTCAAAAGGGATGGCACTGTTTCTGTTAGCATTACCACATCAGCTATTATCCTCACCACACTGGCAACTGGACACTGAAACATGGAATCAGGCTGTGATATAATCATAACACAGATATAATTTTGATTCATTCACTTACTTTTTAACCATCACGGCTATAGGAGTTATCTGACCCACCTCCACTTTCCAGGTCTCTCACTAGGGCAACTGATGGATAGAGTCAACTTCTAACCCAGAACTCTGACTACAGGAAGTCTGAGAGGTATATATTGAGCTATCCAATCTCTTAGAAAAGGAGGGAGGAATGGAACATGATGGCTGATCTAAGTATCTACAACAAAGGCTTACATGAACATCTGGCTCAAGATGAACATCATCGGTTGTGGTAGTGATGGCCACATCCATTCAGACTGAGTCATGGATATGACCTGCTACTAATCTGGAGGTCTGGTTCCTCTCTCTGCTTTAGCTAAAAATATAGACCAAAAGTTTATCTTCTAAGATACCCAATTCCTAGAAGGCTGCCCTCTGAAGGGCAGAATCATTATAAAGAAAATGGTCTATAGCATTTCAACTTCCAGGACAATTGGGGGAAATTAAGGAAGGCACAAGTCTTTTTCACCTTGTCCTGTTTTATGTATTATTGGTGTGTGTGTGTGTGTGTGTGTGTTAATTCCTCTTCTTCTGGAAGTTATCTGGATATTCTCAACCTCTCAAAGGTTTTTTTCAAATTCTGGGTGAAAATTTACATCAGTTTTCATCATTTTAGCCCAGCTGACTCCTTTGTAATCACACATAGTTACAAAACAAACAAACAAACAAAAAAGGAATGAATTCTGAGGGTGTCTGAAATGAGCACCGTAGATCTTGGCCTGTGCCTGACCTATTCTTAAGAAAGAAAAGACAAAACACCTTTTCTTCCAAAGGTCGTTTGAGTCTACTGATTTCAAAACACACATGAGCAGAATTTATTAGGAAAAATTTTGGTTCGTTAGAGATCATTTTTCTAAGGTTCGATTCCTTAAGGAAAACATACCTTAGTTGCGATTCTAAATCTGTCTCCTGAGAAATCTCAGATGCCTGCTGATCATTTTGAATTCTTTGCTGCCCTTAGCTTTCTGGCTGCATGTTAGAAATCATTTTAAATGAATTGAATAAAATTCGCAAGTGTTATATGCCAGCAAATGATGAACTCACAGGAAATATGAGTCAAATCCACTTTTTCATTTTGTGGGTTTTTTTCTCGTAATAAATAGAAATGAACAAATGTGGCTTTAATGACATGTTGGAGTGAGAACCTTTATTGATATATTATCAGATGGAAGCATGTAATGCTCCGGTGAAATAAACTCCATTCCATATATTTATAACCAGATTGAAAAAGGTGTGTTTGTTATTTTGTGTGGCACTTCCTAATGATGGTAAAGTTTTATATATGAAGATATACATACACCATCGTAAAAACAAACAATATTTCAGCTTATAAAATGTTTCTTTGATTGAAGATGTTTTTGTACTTAGTTTCCAATTACTTTTTTAACCTGTGCTTGAAAACTTGCAAATATCTTTCCCTCCTTTCTGTAAAGCTATAAACAAATACTCCAAAATATGTCCATGGGAGGGTAGGGATGTGGAAGACTTGATTTGGAATGACAAGTTCTGCATCAGACAACTAGGTCCTAGTCATTAGCCAATTCAGTTTGTATCAGCTCAAACTCTTTGGGTTGCAAAACAAATGAAAACTGGCTTAAGAAAAAAGGCTGCCCACTAGCTCATGTAAGTTAGGTGTAGAGCAGCGATTTCCAACCTCTGTCATCTCATGGCATACGTTAACTAATTACTAAAATTCTGCAACACACCAGAAAATACATTATATTTTTCCTGATCTGACAAAAAACAAACAAACACAAAACACAGATATAATTTTGATTCATTCACACTGGATGGCTATCGTTGTGTTGGTTGTCATTTTTTAATTTGACAATCTAAGAAAAGGAGGTCAGTGCCCAGTAGTCAGGTATGGCATGTTTTAAAAATTCTTGTGACAGACCAGTTGCAAATCACTAGCTGCAGACAGTTGGGGAAGGTGCTCAAATGATGTCACCAGAACCTAGTGCCCCTCCATCTCTTGGTTTTTCTTTCTGATTTATGTTTCCTATTTTTAAAACAGGGTCTCCCCACAAAGTGACAAGATGACAAAACTCCTGTACATGCACCCAGGGAAAACAGACTCAAATGCTCTCGGGGACATGTGAATGCTGATCCTCTAAAGAGACAGCTGCCACTCAGCTCTGGCTTTTGATGTGTGGGATCATGAACCAGTGTTAACAGACCTCCTAATTTTTCAAAGAGGAAGTACATACTGACTTTTTCAGAACAATAGGAACCGTCCTATTGGGTCCATTAAAAACAAAATGCATTTCAACATCTTGCTGGGCAAATAAAACTGGGCTGTGGGCTGCATTCAGGACATTGGCTACCAGCAGGAGGCTGTGATTCTAAAGTGAACCTTAAGGAGAGAAATAAAACAGGAAATAGTCAAACTATGGAGCTAATAAAGAGATCAGTCATGGTTGGCAGGGCTTAGGGAAAGAGGAGTGGCAAAGAGGCCAAGCACTGAGGATTTTTAGGACAGTGAAACTATTGTGTATGAGACTATGATAGTGGATACATGTCATTATCCAGTTGTCAAAACACTGAATGGCCAACACCAAGAGAGAACACTGATGTCAATTATGGACTCTGAATACAATGAGGTGTAGGTTCATCAATTATAGCAAATGAATCTCTCTGGTGTGGGATATTGGTAAAGGGGATGCTCCGGGTGATTGGAGGCAGGGTGTTCCTACTGCTACTCAATTTTGCTGTGAACCTAAAACTGCTCTAAAAATAAAGTCTATAAAAATAGATATAAATTTACTTAAGAAGCACAATTATAATTATATAAAACAAATAAGTATGTTCTAATCAATGCCTAGTGATAAGAAATGCATTTAGGGAGTATCAGGTGCCTCTGAGGGCTGGCATTACGTGTAAGTTTTTCTCTTGATCTGTTTTCCAAAGCTTCCTCACCTTCACCATAATGAGGGACTATAACGATGACTGTGCACGCTAAAACCGTGCAAAATGCCATTAATACGCAGTGGGAAAATTCCAATCACTCTCTGACCTTTAAAAATGTTTGTGAAAACATTGAAACTGTCTTACTGTCACTTATAAATGCACAGGGAAATGAAAAAACAGTACAACTAAAATTTATTTAGTGCACCAAACTTTAATCATCAGACACATTGAGAATTAATGCTTGCTTCTTTGTGTAAATTTGCCTAGTAGTTTGAAGCCTGTGTTCTTCTTTTCCTGTGTAACTTATGACATGAAGAGAATGCCTTCCCATGCCTTGGTGAGTTGTCACACTTTGTACTGTGAATGTCCTGAAATATCTCAGAGTTCCTTTAGTATGAAGTTTTTTGCCAGCATCATTTCCTCTGGAACTTCTCCAACCTTCTTGTCACAACCACTTTCCTCGTTTATTGATACATTTGCCTCCACTAAGTTCCTCTGGCCAAACATCTGAAGTCCCTCAAACAGCATGGCATCCGCATTTTCCTGGTCGGCTATTTCTCTGATAACTCCACATGTGTTCAATGCAAATGTCACTTGTTGTTTCTTTGCTGAATGTTTATCTTTGTTGGCTGATTCCCTGCTTTGATTGCTGACTTTTATGAAAGGTCACATGGGATTATCACTAGGAGACAAGGAGACAACACAGCCACACACTCTGCTGTCTGTGTGTACATAGCACACGGATGCACTGGGTCCAGTCCTTGTCAGTGAGGAAGGGACCTGATGTGTCGTCACATTGTTGGGGAGAGAGGAGGTGCATCTGATTTTCACATAGTGCTTCATGGGCCAAGAGCTAGCTGTGAAGTTTGTATTTTACACTAATTACAGTTCCTATATCATGGTACCTCAAAATTGAATCATGTTGTTAAGGACTGGTGTTCTTTAACTAAAACATGGTAACTAGAATTTGTGCATAGCAGAACCCTGCAAAGCAGAGACTACTTATAGTTGGATATTGGAAAAATTAACTGCCTTATAAAATGAAATGATTCCATGCTTTGTTTTTGGCCAGTGGTGGACTCAAGGACTACTGACAGAATACCACAAAAGACACACTGCTGGTTAAGTACAGTTGATTTATGACCCTGGAGACCTCCTAGAACATGTCATAATGCTATTTGTATAGACTCCCTGTGAATATGTACATCTGGAGACATGTATTTATGGAAAATGACAAACATTTGTTCTCCCCTACCTTATGTCTAAGTAGGTCACATTGGCAATATGCTGAGCAGTTATTCCATTTCAGCTGATGTATTTCCAAGAGCATGTTGCATGTAGCTGTGGGGTGCACAGGAGTAGTGACAGTGAGTGTCTCCTCTTCGATGTCCTATAAGTGCAATTGTTCTCTGAGAACTAAACTTGGAAACCAGAACATCATAGATCAGTGCAGAAAAGTTCAAAGTCAATTTAGAAAGATAATTCTAAACACCACATGATGTCATTAATAGATGCAAAATGGATAAAATTCAATAATTCTTCATAGTTACTTAATTACCTATCCATTAAAGTTATTGATTTTTGAGAAAGAGAAAAAAGAGTAAGAGGGAAGAAGAAGAAAAAGAGGAAGAGGAGAAGAAGAAGAAGAAGAAGAAGAAGAAGAAGAAGAAGAAGAAGAAGAAGAAGAA